>JAKSZU010000025.1:12141080-12544449 GCA_026018925.1 Tupaia tana | reverse complement strand
CAGGAAATCCTTGCTCAATTCATGACTCCCTAAAGAATCAAGAACTACTCAGAGTGAAAGCAGACGTTTTGTGACCCAGATAGGACTGGTGTGCATTGCCACCGAACACCATTGCTCTCTGGCTGTAATCCCATCAGCTCAAAACTCTCTGTGCTTTGGTGTGAAGAGCCCTAGGGGCCTAGCCAGAGCTTTGTACACTCCAGATGTCCCCGTGGCTTCACTGTCCCCCAGTCCCGTTTTTCTTTGCCTCATATCATTTTGCTACAGATTCTAGATCCGAGAAAACGTGGTCTAATACTTTCTATAAATGGGGCTGGGGGCTGGGTTCTAAAACAATTCTGGATGTTGTCCTTCTCTAAGATTTTCATGCTAGGAATCTTGGAATAACCCTTCATGATTTTTTTTTCTTTTGGAGAGGTTTTTGCTATCGGGTGCATGCGCTCACCAGAAAGACAGAGAGACAGAAAGCAAGAAATCACCCTCCGGGAGGATGGCCACGCCGCAATCCCTTCTCCTCCATTCTCCTCTTGGGATCTTGGGCATGCACGCACATGCGCCCGGCGTGAGTTTAAGCCACTGGGTCCGGGACTCAAACCGCAGTGGACTACACGGGAGTCCAGCCACATAGCCATTACGTCAACTGTTGGTCCCTTTAGATTTTTTTTTCCTTTATGAATTTCTATTTTCTTTCTTCCTATTTTTTTTCTCTGCTAATGGGCACATGCACTTGCCAGAGAGATAGACAGACGGAGAGAGAGAGGAGAAAGCACCCCTATGTGGAATGGCCACGCCATAATCCTTTCTCCTACATCTCCCCCTCTTCTGGAGCTTTTGGGCATGTGTGCCCCAGTGCCTGGCATGTTTTACAAGCTGCTGGGTCCAGGACTCAAACCATGGCCAGCCATGTGGGATCTGGCTGTCATCCCCGAGCCATGGGAGCAGCCCCATGAATCCAGTTCCCCCTTCCCAGCTCCTCCATGCCTGTTTTCAGGCCCTCATCACTTACTGGAAGTTTCTTTGTGGCTACCAATAGCATAACAGCTCTCCCAAACTCCAATCTACCCCAACATGCTTACCCTGTGTAGATCTTTCTGAAACTGACCGTGTAGCTCTCCTGCTTAAAAACATCCACTGCTCCCTCCGTCCAGCTCTGGACCCCAGCACGTCATATCCTGCTCTGCTAGCCTCGACTCCCTCCTGGTCACATTCCTGTTACTGCACCTCCGCCGTGTGTCCCCTCCACAACAGCACAGCGACCTTCCCCAGGACGCCACCCCCTTCACAACCCTACCTCTAACAGTTTGTTCCTCCCCTTATATCCTGTGGCCTCATCTTTCCCACCATGGCATGCCTAAGGACTCCTATAAACCCTTCAGAACCCAGCTGGAACATCGTGTCCTCTGTTAGGCCTTGTCTCTGTTAGGCCTCCACACGCCGGCTGCCCTGCCCCGCCATGCTGGCTCCGCACTGCCTTCTCCCCTGTGAACATGGCCACACCGCACAGGCCAAGGCAACGCTTAGGCCCTCTGCAAAACCGTGAGCTCCTGCAGGGCAGTGACGGTTCTATGCATTTTTTCCCTTTTTTTGCTATAAGTGCATAGGCTCACCAGAGACAGCGAGAGAAAGAGAGAAAAGGAGAGAAAGTGAGAAATCGCCCCCATGGGGGATGGCCACACCACAGTCCCTCCTCCATTCTCTCCTTGAGATTTGGGCACACATGCGCATACACTCCGCGTGTTTTTCAAACTGCTAGGTCTGAGGCTTGAACAGCCCAGTCGCCCATGTGGGATCCAGTGCCTTAACCACCATGCCATCTGCTGCCTCACGTTTCATGCATTTTTTCAAGTTTTATTGATAATTTATTTATAATTTACATGCCATAAAGCTCACCCCTTAAAGTGTGTAATTCAGTGATACTTAGGAGATTCACAGAATCGTATACGCATTCTAATTCCAGAACGTTTTCACCACCCAAAAAGAAACCCTATCCCCGTCAGCAGCCCCGCCCCACTCTCGCCTCCCCAAGCCCTGACAGGCACGAATCCCCTCTGCGTTTCTGTGGGTTTGCCTACGAGACGTTTTGCATAAACACAACCCTGCAGAGTGTGGTCTTCCGTGCCCGCCTTCTCTCGGTGTCTCTTCCAGGCTCACCCATCCGTGGCCCAGCCACGTCCCACTGTATGGATCGACCACCTTAGTGGTCCACCAGCTCGTGGGCCCCTGGGTGGCTTCCACTTTGTGGCTACTGTAAGTAACGTTGGCCACGTACATTCAAGTTTTTGCGTGGAAAAGTTTTCAGTTCTCTTGGGTGTATACTCAGCAATGGAACTACTGAGCATGGTAAATTGTGTGTGTGTGTGTGTGTGTGTGTGTGTGTCTGTGTGTGTGTGTACACATATACTGGAGTTAATATACATATGTATATATAAATAAACATATACACACACATAAATACACATACATAGACATACACACATAAACACACACACACATAGACATACACACATAAATACACATACACACATAGACATATACACATAAATACATATATACATACACACACATAAATACACATACACACATAAATAGACATATACACATAAATATATATATACACACACATAAATATATATACACATAAATACGTATATACACACATGAATACACATATATACATACACACATAAATACATATATATACACAAATACACATATACACACATAAATACACATAATACACAAACAAAAAATACACACATACATACACAAAATACACATATATACACAGAAATACACACATATATACTCATACATAAATATACATATATATACACACACACACATATACACTCATACATATATATACACACACATAAATACACATACATACACACATACACATATACACACATAAATACACATGATATACACAAAAATACACATATATACAAACAAATGCACACATATACACTCATACAAAAATATACATATATACACACATAAATACACACATATACATACACACATATATAAATATACACATACAAACACATATACACATAAATACATACATGTACACATAATACATGTATACACATGTAAAACACACATGCACATATACCCACATAAACACACATACATATATACACGTAAATACACACACACACACACACACACGTATCTAGCCTTTGAGGACCTGCCGGCGTGGCTCACACAGCAGCTGTCCCCTCTTACACTCCTACCGGCAGGGCACAGGGTTCCAGGTCCCCCACGTCCTCGCCAGTACTTGTCATTGTTACGGTGTCTCTAATGTCAGCCATCCTACCCAGTGTAAAATGACATCTCAGGTAGCTTTTTTGGTTTGTTTTAAGAGATTTTTTTCCCCCATAGAGTACATGCACTCATTGCAGAGACACACAGAGAGGAAAAGTGAGAAATCACCTCCCCAGGGAGGATGGCCATGTCACAATCCCTTCTCTATTCTCCTCCTGGGATTTTGGGCACACATGCATAGGTACCCAGCATGATTTTCAAGCTACCAGGTCCGGGACTTGAACCGAGGTTGGTCATGTGAACGTCCAGCGCCTTAGCCACCGTGCCACCTTCTAGACCCAAAACATCATATTTTTCTTGAAGCCTAAACAAAACAAGGTGAGCCAGGATCACTTTGATTTCATGACAAACAGCTTTTCTCAAACCCAGTCACCAAGGCGCCAGCACAGAAGTGACCCGGCTCACTCTCCCTGTGACTCCACCACACCCTGATGCAAACCCGTGCGCGACCCTGCAGTTACCCTTAGCTAACCCCTCTCTTGCTTTCTTTTCTAAGGCCACTGTCCTGGCAAAGAAAAAGTCTGTCAGCAGAGACAGGAGACTTCTCTCTTCAATAACCTGCGGCTCCCTCTGCTCCCATGGCAAACTTACAAAATTGGAAATTGACAAATGGGCCCACGGGTGACAAATGGGCCAGAGAAGCCCACTATCCGCCCGCACCTTGAGTGAAACTCCACCTTTTTCATTGTTATTTTTCTGCCCCACAATTGTAGTCTCACTGAGGAGTTCACAGCAAAACTTCCACCCAGAGGAATGCTGCCCCTTGAACTAGACCTCCAAGTATTCAGAACTGATATAAACTCAGATTTTTCTTTTCCTTTTAGGAAGGAGAAGCAAAATAAAGCTGGCTTCCTGAAATTATTCAGGAAAGCCAACCCTCCCTGTGACAAAAATGATAAGAATTTCCCTGTGAACAAAAGAGGTGAAGGTTACTAGCAGGCAGGTTGGGTCTTAGAAGGACCAGGGAGAAGGTGGGACTGGATCAGAAGGTTCTTTTCTTTTTTTTTTTTTTGGAGAGTTTTTTGCTATGGATGTGTGCATTCGCCAGAAAGACAGAGAGAGACAGAGAGAAAGGGAGAAATCATCCCCCAGGGGGTATGCCCACGCTGCAATCCCTTCTCCTCCTTTCCTCTTCTCAGGATCTTGGGCACACACGCACACGCACCCGGTGTGAGTTTAAGCCACTGGGTCTGGGACTCGAACCGCAGTCAGCTACATGGGAGTCCAGCAACATAGCCATTGCGCCAACTGCTGGTCCCTGGATCAGAAGGTTCTAAAGAACACTGGAAAACAAATCCAAACAGCCGATTTGCAGGGCCTGCAATAAATGAGTGATCTCAGCTGAGTCTGACCACCAGGGAGCTCTCCACGCCTCATTCAATTGAATTGCCCAAGAGCTCTCTCTGTCCAGAGTTCTAAGAGGAACCGAGAAGCTCCAACCCAGACATCTTTCTTTACGAAACTCAATGGATAGTGATTCGCTTGATCTAGCCCATTCCACAGTGGACGCATATTTCAAAACAGAACATCGAACCCAATAAACATCAGGTCGTCAGAAAAATTATGACGTATTTTTCTATGCAAAATTGCATTATGACTTTCTAGACGACCCAACATACATCATATTTACTAATGAATTATAAAAGATAAGTTATGAATGTTATTTTAAAAAATGAACTCCGATTGAGACACTGAAACTCACAATGGCCGAAGCAGCCAAGTCTCACGAGACCACACGCTTAGGGATGAGGGCAGAAGTACAGGAAGACTTCAAGTGGGTCTTAAAGGGTGGGTAGGAGTCCACTTGGACAAGGAAGGAAAAGGCACTAAAGGTGGCACCCTGGGGGCATCCACCAGGCAAATGTGACAACTGCCAACTTAGAAAACACAAAGGGAACCTGCGTATTCAAGTAAGAAGGCCTTTGACGTGGTCACCTTGAGAAACTGTATTTCCCAAGTTTTTGCCTTGTGAAATATCCAAAGATATTTTTTCCTGTTCAATTTCTAAGCTGTTTTCATTCTCTAGAAAAACCTCAATGTTTTTTTAAGATAAATTTATCTTTTAATAGAGCTCTAGACTTTTATGGCCAAGTCTAATGACGACATCAACGATCAAACTTGGGAAGAGTGGCTTAGGTGAGACAAGGTGGATGGAGTCACGTCACTGGTTTTCTTGAGTAACTGAGAAGCTAGGCTTCAAGTCAATTCTAAAAGAGAAAAGATAATAAACGACAGCAGAATCCTGAAATTGGCACGTGACTAGACCACGTGACAGGCAAAGCCCTACTTGGAAGAGACTCCTGAACCAGATCTTGAGGGAGTCAACAGCAATTTTAGAGGCAGACAATAGTATCAATTCTGGTATGTTCATTTTTTTAAGATTTATTTAATTTATTATTATTATTGAATCTGCTACAGGACATACACACTTGACAGAGAGAGAGGGAGAAAGTGAGTCACCAGGTCCGGGATTCGAACCATGGTCAGCCATGTGGAGTCCAGGGCCTTAACTGCCATGCCATCTGTAGACCCTGGTATGGTAATTTTTTTAAAGGCTCCCTGTAAGGAGCCAGCAATTTGTCCAGACCATCTCTCATCAGTTGCCATTATAATTTTCAAGTAAAAAAATGGTTTAGAACAAGACGCTCCACTGAACTAAGAAGACTGTTTCCCTGTAGAATGTGTTATCCTGTACCAAGGTAGGGGAGCAGCAGTGGTTATTTAAACACCATGTGGATAACTGCTTCGGTAATACAACTACCAAGGAATTAAAGCAGCTTGTGTACCCACGAGAAAGAATGAAAAACGTCAGCACACAAAACAGAGCAACTGTAGAAATTTCTAGAAATGTTTGGATGAGTTCAGTTCCATTGAGAGGAAAACACATCATTTTGTGTATTTACCACCTTTATCCTTTCAATGTTTCCAAACTAAATCTACGTTGCAGTGTAATATATGGTTTTAAGAGCTAAAGGATTCCAAAAGGAATGATTTGCACCATGTAGTATGGACTCGTTAAAGGGACATATGCATTTGTCTTTTTTTTTTTAATTTTTCTTTTTTTTGTTTTTTTTTTTGAGAGGATTTTTTGCTATAGGGCGCGTGTGCTCGCCAGACAGAAAGAGACAGAGAGATAGAAAGCAATAAATCACCCCCCAGGGGGGATGGCTACACCGCAATCCCTTCTCCTACTTTCTCCTACTTTCTCCTCTCGGGATCTTGGGCACGCACACACATGCACCAGGAGTGAGTTTAAGCCACCGGGTCCGGGACTCGAACCGCGGTCGCCTACATGGGAGTCCAGCGACATAGCCATTACGCTAACCGCTGGGCCCTTTTCCTTAATTTTTCCTGAGGGTGTGCACACCCACCAGAGAGAGAGAGACAGAGAGAGAAGGGCAGCAGAAGTCCACTCTGCAATCCCTTCTCCATTCCTACCCCATCAGGATTCCGGACATGCGTGCACACGTGCCCCCAGAGCGCTTCTCAAGCTGCCAGGCTCAGACCCAGCCCGTGCAGACAGGCACGTGGAACCTGGCCCCCCTCACCACGAGGCCACAGGGCTGGCCCTGTCTCGATTTTCCAAAATCAATATACCTTTTCAAGTGTGTATTTACAAAGAAAATCTACCCTCACCCTCATGACAGTATAGGAATATAAGACCTCTTAGAATCAGCTCTAAGTCCCTGATTTTCCTGTGTGAACCTAGGTTTGTTATGCTGTTTTTGACTGTCTCTTACAAAGAGAATGTCTTGCCCTTCATGTACCTCAACTGAGCTCAGTGTTTATTTTCTTACTATTTTGGCTTCCTTGTTGAAATCTTAAGAGGCAAGGCATTCTAATAATAAATAAAGTCTTGGGAATGTTTAACAACAAAGTTAATTTTAGAATTTAGGAACAGTAATATCTATTTTTTCAGGGTTTCAATCTGCTCATTGATCAACTCCGAACTTGCTTAGAGGTACGGGCCCTCACGACTCTGGAATTTACCCAGATCTGTCCACCACTTGCAGTCCTATCCCATATTTAATTTAAAATCTCGCTGCAATGGCCTTTTCCTTCTTCTGTTCCTGCGAGGCTAAGAATTAAATCCCACACCACGTTGTGTGTAGACCAGCATCTATCATGAGACAAAGAAAGGGACACACAATAGAATTAAGGTAGTCTTGGGACCAGCAACTGGCATAATGGCTGTGTCGCTGGACTCCCACGTAGTCGACCGCGGTTCGAGTCCCGGACCCGGTGACTTAAACTCACTCCGGGCGCATGTGCGTGCGTGCCTAAGATCTCGAGAGGAGAATGGAGGAGAAGGGATTGTGGCATGGCCATCCCCCCTGGGGGGTGATTTCTCGCTTTCTGTCTTTCTGTCTCTCTCTGTCTCTCTGGTGAGTGCGTGCACCCTATAGCAAAAACCTCTCAAAAAAAAAAAGAATTAAGGTAGTCTTCCCTCGCCTCAAATTAATCAGCATTAGACCCAAGGAGAATACTGAATTGGAGAGCTCTATTCTAGTCAAACCCCACAAGCAAAGATGCTATTTAAGAGACTCCGCCCCAACACCTCATCCTTTGTTCACATTTCAACAGTTCCCAGGCTGGACTGCACCAGGGAAGATGGTAAAACGTGCCAGCTTGAATTCCGTCACCGTCCCCTAAAATACAGTCCCAGCATGAGACAATATGCAATTACTACACGAGATGCTTAAGTCCCACCGATCCCCTTCATCTTATTTTACAGGTTCGTTTTCTGCCACGTTAGTGAAGAACAACAATAAAACAAACACATGTTATTTTAGCAAACCGTCAGTATAACATGAGGATAACACCAATCATATCTAGTTTTTTACATTTTAATATTCAACTGCTGCTCTGCATTGAAATACGTGAAAATGGGTCTGACCTGGAAGTACTTCTGACATGGATCACGGGGCATCCGCAAAGGTGCAGGAAATAGGTTATAATTTGAAATCTAAAAAAAAGGGATCATTTGAGAAATTAAAACTCCAAATAACAAGCATGAAAGGGAAAATAAAAAAAGCATAGCAATGAAAATCCCTCCAAAAGCTAATGAAAATACTATGGTAGATAAACACTCTATGGTAGATAATGCCCAAATTGGTGTTTGTCGCTAGCGAGTCAGGCTACTTTGAAATCTGAATTCCTAGTAAACCCCATTATTCAACATTCCAAATAAACACACATGTAATGCAGAAGCTGCTAAGGAAAAACACAAGTGCATTTTGCCACACAAAAATTAAAACCTGCTGGCTAGGGAAAAAAAAAAGAAAAAAAAAAGGCTGTATACACAGTAAAAACAGAAAACGACAAAATGGAAAAAAAAAATTGACCGCCACAGATGACATGAAAGGGTTATATTCTTCTGTACAGAAAGAGCTCCTTGCAGTGATTAGGAAAAATATCAACAAGCCCATAGGAAAACAAGCCAAAGGCCAAAAATAAGTCCCCAAAGAAATACATGTGTTCGGGAACCAGCAGTCAGCGTAATGGCTATGTCGCTGGACTCCCACGTAGTCGACCGCGGTTTGTGTCCCGGATCCGGTGGCTTAAAACTCACGCCGGGTGAGTGTGCGTGTGTGCCCAAGATCCCGAGAGGAGAATGGAGGAGAAGGGATTGTGGCGTGACCATCCCCCCTGGGGGGTGATTTCTCACTTTCTGTCTCTATGTCTCTCTCTGTCTGTCTGGCAAGTGCACGCGCCCTATAGCGAAAATCTCTCCAAAACAAAAACAAACAAAAAAAAAGAAATACACATGTTCAATAAACATAAATAAATACCCTCACTCAAAACTAAAGACAACGCACATTTAAATAGAATGACTAAGTGGTTTTCCTAGATCAGACTGTAAAGGTGAACAAGCTTGAGAACACGGTAACCTGAGGCCAGGACACTGGAAATAGGAATTTTTGAGACTCGTTAGTGGGAATAAAACTAGCAAAACTCGTTGAAAGGCCATTTACAAAATCCAAACAAATTTAAAAGACACCCCACTGTTCAGCAATCTCACGTCAAACGATTTACTTACAGGTAACTCCACCTGAACTCCTGTTCTAAAACCAAAAGGCCAGCCATAACCTAACTACAGTGGTGAGCCTGTTCATGAAAATTCTGGCATAGCCATACCACGCAGGACTGCGCCGCCCTAAGAAAAGAAAAATCTGCACGGGATGACAAGAAGATGTCTTCAAGATGCTTACTGAGGGGCCAGCAGGTGGCGTGGTGGTTAAGGGTGTTGGATCCTCCATGACCAACCGTGGTTCAAATCCCAGAACTGGGGTTTGCTTTCTCACTTTCCCTCTCTCTTTCTGTCCCTCTCTGGTCAAATTAGAATAAATAAGTAAATAAAGTTAGATAAAAATCATTCTTTTAACAAAATAACAATAACAATCTAGAAACAGGGGTAAGTTGCCAGTTTATGAAAATAGATACACAATGAGGAACTGAAAACAGACCTAGTTTTCAATGAGTTGGGATCAGGAATGTCACTCAGAATGATAATCTATTATTTTTAAGTCAAATATGGATACCGCAGAGTTTCATTTATATGAAAGACAAAAAGAGGGAAAAAATATCTATGTCAGGATAACGGGGGGAGTGTAAGAGGGGAAAGCAAGAGGGCAGCTTCTGGAATGTTCGTAATGATGAGATACCATTTCTTGATCTGAATATGACAATTCTTAGGCTGTATCCTAGACGTATGGGTATTAGTATACTTCCATGGAAAGTCCAAAGAAAAAGTCAAACACTAGGGACCAGCAGTTAGAGTAATGGCTATGTCGCTGGACTCCCACGTAGTCGACCGAGGTTCGAGTCCCGGACCAGGCGGCTTAAACTCACACCAGGCACATGTGCGTGCGTGCCCAAGATCCCGAGAGGAGAATGGAGGAGAAGGAATTGCAGTGTGGCCATCCCCCCTGGGGGGTGATTTCTCGCTTTCTGTCTCTCTGTCTCTCTCTGTCTTTCTGGCGAGCGCATGCGCCCTATAGCAAAAAAAAAAAAAAAAAAAAAAAAGGAAAAAGAAAAAGTCAAATACTAAAGGTTTTCTTAAGCACAGTTCACATGGAGCAACTTTAGATTTGCAAAGACGCTAAATTCTAATCTAGCCTTTCCAAACTATTACAGTCACCAAGGATGGACATTACTTCCAAGTCGATGATTCGAAAAACGACTTGACAACCTGGTCTACTGACCCACAATCCATTTTTAATTATATTTTCACATCGCACAGGTAAGGCTCATTACTCTGCTATAATTAAAAGGGTGGGTTTATTTTAAACAGTCCTGAAACAGCTAGGAGATGCTGCCTCTGTACAAGTAGGCTTTGCCCTCTGCCTTTCTCGGCTCCCGAAAAGTTAATTCAGAAGCCTGTTTTCTTTCTTTCGTTTGTCCTTTTTAGTTTTTGTCTTTGGTGCACCTTAATTTCCCTGCAGAAACAGAGTGATAGCTATTTCGAGAAAGGTCATACCCGTATAGTACAGAGGAAGTTAAGAAAAGGCATACTTATAAGGGACCAGCAGTTAGTGTAATGGCTATGTCGCTGGACTCCCATGTAGTCGACCACGGTTCAAGTCCCGGACCTGGTGGCTTAAAACTCACTCTGGGCGCATGTGCGTGTATGTCCAAGATCCCAAGAGGAGAATGGAGGAGAGGGGATTGCAGCGTGGCCATCCCCCCGGGAGGTGATTTCTCGCTCTCTGTCTCTCTATCTCGGTCTGTCTGGTGAGCACACACGCCCTATAGCAAAAACCTCTCCAAAAAAAAAAGAAAGGAAAGGAAAAGAAAAGAAAAGAAAAGAAAAGAAAAGAAAAGAGTATGTGGGAGGGTTGAACAAAAACAAAGTCGCGTACTTTCAAGGATTTCTAACTCTTAAAATAAAATATGCCTGCTTCCCTGACCCCAACACCGCCAACTTCTACGAAGCTAAGAAGTGGGTGTGGTGCTAATATTTTCATATTATAAACGATGCTGTGCTGCTGTCTGAATAAGATTTATTCCATACAGGTCTCATGCCCTGTAAGGGATTTGAGGAGCAAAACCACAATCTCCCCTCTTATGGGACTTATAGAGTCTAGGCAGGTAAATGGATATGAATTACAAAATTATTCAAACCAGGGTAAAAATATCTATGTTCTGGAGAAGAGAATTTGCCTGCATGAGAAAATGTAGCAAAAGAAGATGCACAGAGTCAGAAAATAATTTCCTGAGAAAGTGAAATTTGAGTTGCAATTTGAGGAACTGCTATGGTTGGGATAGTGGCTTGTCCCATAAGGGTTCGTGTTTTCGAATCTGGTCTAAGTAGGCTGTGATTGGATCATAGCGATTGGATGTGGAAGGCATTAGCTTCGTGAATGGATTCATGCTGTCTCTTAAGAGACCAAGCGAGTGCTAGCTCTCAGGAGAAGGAGTTAGTCCCAAGAGGGGGTTGTTTTAAAAGAGAGGTGCCCACAGCTCACTCGCTCTCTGCACGTGTCTGCCAATCTCTCTGCTTCCGTTGGCCATGTTCTAGGCTGACCTGATGCCTTTGGACTTGGGGCCACTAGAAGAATTGTGAGTTAAATAAACCTCTAATTTCCTCATAACTCACCCAGTCTCAGGTATTCCTGTTAGCAAAGCAATAGCACACTATAATGAGGACTACATAGTATTTCAGCAGGTAAACATTTATTAAATACCTACTATGTGCAAGGTATTTCCTGTGCAAGGCATTTCCTGACCCTGGGGATAAAGGACAACTGCAGAGCTATTCTTTTCTAGAAACTAACATCCTTGATGAATGACTCTAATCTAGTAAAACAGTTTCTGAGAGTGACTTAATGGAATAGACTAATTCTTCATAAACAATAACCTAAGAAAACATAAAAGAAGCACTTAGAAAATGTAAAAGCTCTCTACCAATATATGGTTTTAAGAACCATCTATAGCTGAGCTACTGGATATGGTAGCTACTAAGAAGCAACAGAGAGCTACTGAAGACTTCAAAAGTGGCTAGTGATGGGCTGGCCCTGTAACGCAGTGGTTAAGGGAGCTGGATCCCACATGGATGACTGCAGCTCAAATCCCAGCTCCGGTGACTTGAAAAACATTTTAGGCGTGTGTGCATACATGCCCTAAATCCCAATTGGAGGGAGAAATGGAGGAGGAGGGACTGCAGAGAGACAATGCTCCACTGGGGAGAGTGCTTTCTCCCTCTCTCTCTTTCTGGTTAGCCATGACCTTCCAGCAACTAAAATAAGATGCTCACTAAAGCAATCGAGGAACTGAATTTTATTTCATTATAATTCGCATAAATATAAAAGTATACAGTAACACTTGTGGGAAAACATTTCAGTTAAGGTCAAACCTTTTTGAGTAGGTTACTCTAAGTTTTCAATTCTAAATTTTGTGCAATGTAAGTACAGATCTAGGGGCTGTCAGGTGGCATAGTGGATAAGGTGTTGGACTCCCACGTGGTCAACTGTGATTCAGGTCCTGGACCTGGCAGCTAGAAAATTATGCCAGGCACGTGTCCATGTGTGGCCAAAATCCCAGGAGGAGAATGGAGAAGAAGGGATTGCAGTGTGGCCATTCCCCCTGGGGGATGATTTCACACTTTCCCTCTCATTGTCTCTGACTCTCTCTCTCCAACACATGCACACATCCTAGAGCAGAAACCTAAATATAAATACATACATACATACATCTTGGGTTGTCGGAAAAGTCATGATACATTTTTGCCTAGGAAAAATACATCATGACTTTTCCGACAACCCCATCCATACATACAGATCAATTATTTCTAATGAATATTTTGCATCCACGTTGAGTGCTTTAAATGCATGCTGATTTTGAAGACATAGCCTTGAAAGAATGCAAAAGAGCCTATTAATAATTTTAAAACATTGATGACAGCTGGAATGATCATCTTTTGGGTATAATTAGTTAAATAAAAACATAATGTTCACATTACTTCTACATGTTTCTTTTTATTCTTTAAAATGCGGTACCAGAAAAATCCCAAGTATGTATGCGGCTTGCATTTGGTTTCTGTTGGAGAAGCATTGCTCTGAGAAGGGCAGCCAAGTTCTGGAAACATACCCTAATCGAAATGTTATCTACCTTTACCATAAAAGCAAAGCCTGGTGGAAATGCTACCTCAGCTGGAATGTGAGAAATTTTGCCAGCGTTCATAGTAAGTACCTTGTTTCCATTAAGATTGCATACTGAGTTCTCAGATGCCAGGGACTAACAGCCCCTCCAAGCTCTGCAGTAAGAATATGGTTGTGATTTTTAAGACAAAGCAGGAAACAACCTACACGGGACAGCCCAGGATCTGCAGTCTCCCTCCCGGGAGCATCTCCCTGTGTCCCATTAAGGAACATCGGTAACGCTGACATGCCCATGGAAATGCTCCTGGGGACCAGGAGATGGCGTAATGGTTATGTCACTGGAGTAGGCTGGATGTAGTTGACCACGGTTCGAGTCCTGGACCTGGAAGTTTAAACCTCATACTGGGTACATGTATGTGTGTGCCCAAGATCCTGAGAGGAGAATGGAGAACGGATTTACGGTATGGCCATCCCTCCTAGGGAGTGATTTCTTCCACTCTGTCTCTTTGGCAAGTGCATGTGTCCTATAGAAAAAAAAACTCTCTAAAATAAATAAATCAATAAATTGCAATTCTGGGAAGTCCTGAATTTGCCATTTGTATAATTTAAACTAGGAAAAAACATTGCAGCAATCACGGAGTGGGAACTAAGCCTATCTCTAACTTCTGTATCTTAAGCCAAAACACCAAGGACACGGGGCTGTGAGTCTAGCTGTTTATCTTACTCCATCCAATATTTTACAAGCCAGACTTCAACACGAATTCCAAGAATACTGTCAAACAGAAAAATACGCAGACAGGGGAAAAGTCTGTTTTCTGCAACAAATCCTGGGGGAAAATACCAACAACTGGGAAAGAAAACATTTCCAAGACAGACAGTCAATGTAGCTTTTTCTATTTAAAGTTTCCTTTATTGCCCTTATCTACAATTTTTTTAAATGAAGCCAAAGCTTTAGGCTTTCCTCGCAAATATGCCTGATGCCCACGTTTCATCTTTCAAAGGCATCACATTTGCCGTTCAGAAATAACAGCAATAGACCAGCAGTTAGTGTAATGGCTATGTTGCTGGACTCCCATGTAGTCGACCACGGTTCGAGTCCCGGACCCAGTGGCTTAAACTCATGCAGGGCACGTGTGCGTGCGTGCCCAAGATCCCAAGAGGAGAATGGAGGAGAAGGGACTGCGGCGTGGCCATCCCCCCTGGGGAGTGATTTCTCGCTTTCTTTCTGACTCTCTCTGTCTCTCTGGCGAATGCATGTGCCCTGTAGCAAAAACCTCTAAAAAAAAAAGAAATAACAGCAATATTGAATGCTTCCTAGAAGTGCCCATTTCAAACCAGCTCCTGGACAGCTATGGAGGACTGACAGCACCAGCGGCCCCATCAATAGCTCTCCGCTCCCCGCCCTCTGCTGGGAGACGCTGCAGCCCTCCCCGCTGGTTGGAGGCAGAGCTGTGTGTCTTGCTCTGGTGGATGAGATGTTAGCAAACATTACAACACAGAAGCTCAAAAGGTATGGGCCCACTTCCAGCCCCCGGAAGAAATAATATCAGTGCTAGAGGCAGGAGAACACGTCTGGGCTAAGCCGGCAGGAGAAGTTAGAGACT
This sequence comes from Tupaia tana, assembly GCA_026018925.1. Lineage (NCBI taxonomy): Eukaryota > Metazoa > Chordata > Mammalia > Scandentia > Tupaiidae > Tupaia > Tupaia tana. The sequence continues at coordinate 12,529,412 of JAKSZU010000025.1, read as the reverse complement.
GGAGTGGGGCGGCTGAGTCCTCCCAGTCTGAGGCCTCTTAGACCAGCCCAAGCCAGTCAGCCATCAAACACGTGGGAGAACAAGACTTCTGGAAGGACCCCTCTGCCGTCCCAAAGACACGAATGGCTGTTCTTCAGGGCACTGACTGCCTGGTTACGCAGCACTGTTGTGGCAACAGATGAATGACACACGAATTGTGCCCATAACAACTAAAGGAGACTCTAGAAGAGCCAGGAGTTAAATGTGGGGGACCCAGGGGCAGGCTGGCGCTGTGTGAGGGCACCCCGGGAGGCTCACTCTGCTCTCTGAGACGTGCGCCCCCACCCCGCCGGGGTACACGGGGCTGTCTGACCAACACGGGTTGCAGCTGGAGCCTCTGCCATACCTGTTCACCCTCAGCACACCCCCATTGGAGCTTTGCATGTGGCCTGGTGGTTACAGGCGCTAGACTCCCACATGGCTGACCATGGTTCAAGCCTCGGACCTGGTGACTTTTTTTCTTATTTTCCCTCTCTTTCTGTCTCTCTCTGGTTATATAGAAAATAATAATAAATACAGTTAAAATAAAATAATTCTTTACCAAAAAACAACAGAATGTGCTGGGACAGAGTGAATGTTCGGTATTATCTGTCCTAAGGACAGATGAGTGTAATTTCCATTAAGGAAAAAGGTCAGAACAAGTGAAAATGTTTACCAATAGAAACCAGACCATGTATCCCAGCCATTCCGTGAAACACCGCATCATTTAGAAGTGACGAGCTTCTCTATTTGATTACAGATAGATACTAAACATTACTGAATGAAAAGAAAACTAGCTATAAAACAGCCAGAGTGCATAGGCAGTCCCCAGTCGGCTGTGTAGGATCCAGACATCTTAACCACCACACCACCGACCAGCCCGACTTCAACATTTTTTTCATTGTTTTTTTGAGTTCTGACATCTTGTCTCTGAGTTCTTCTATTTTATGCTGTTCTTTCATTTCTTAGATAGTTTTATAATAATCTCTTGACCTTTTTTTAAATAGTAAATTACAGTCTGATTTTTTTTTAAAGTATGTCTTTCTGACACGTCATAATATTATCTTATTTCTTCTTCTTCTTTTTTCTTAATGTAGTAAGATTGTATGGGATTTGGCCTTGTTAGTATTCGGTACTTTTATAAAATTTCATATAATCCATTTCATCTCTCTCTCGCCCTCTGTCTTTCCCTCCATAAAGGCAGGAAGTGTTTTACTCACCAATCAATTCCTAGTGCCTAGCACGTGGCAAATGTTCAATAAATAGTCGCTAAAGGAATGAATAAAAAAGTTCATCGAAATGTTAATCATGGTCACCTTTGGGTGGTAGGATTTTAACAACGCTTTCTAATGTTTTAAATACTACTGATGTGTCTAGTTTTTTTTTTTTTTTTTAATAATGAGCGTGAAGCATTTTAGTATGCAGGCTAAGATAGTTTTAATTTGAAAATAATAAAGTTTGAATGTGAAACGATAACACATATCTTTTTTTTTTTTTGAAGAGGTTTTTGGTATAGGGCGCATACGCTCACCAGAAAGACAGAGAGATACAGAGAGACAGAAAGCGAGAAATCACCCCCCGGGGGGATGGCCACGCTGCAATCCCTTCTCCTCCATTCTCCTCTCGGGATCTTGGGCATGCACGCACATGCGCCCGGCATGAGTTTAAGCCACCGAGTCTGGGACTTGAACCGTGTTCGACTACATGGGAGTCCAGCGACATAGCCATTATGCCAACTGCTAGTCCCACAATACCATATATCTTTTATAACATTAAAGCACGCACCCCTTCCTCCTCCTGCCCCCACCATGTATATGTTCTAGCCATGCACGGACGCTCTGGGGGTACAGAGGTCATGAAATGGGGTTTTCGAAGGAAGAGGAGGTGTGGGGTTTGTCAGAAGGAAGACAGCAACCTCCCGTCTGCTTTCCCTTCTCCATCTGACAGATTGTACTCTACAACTCCGACAACACGTGCACAGGGCTTCTCGGGGCGAGGACGGGCTGGAAAAAGCAAAGCCTCCCGTTAGGATAGCTCGGCACCTGTCTGGAAAACGGCTCACGGCGCCCGTGATTCGTGGGACAGAGATAACACCTCTTCCAAAAACGACACTCCAAGACATCCCAAACGTACAATGTGGAGGTGCGGGTGGCAGGGACGCAAAGGCGGCAGACGGCGATCCCAACAAGAATGAGATGAAGCGGGCTCTGCTTAACGGGCCTCCACGGACCCCTTAGAAAGCATGGAGATGAGCGGCCTCGTCAAGCAGATGGTTTCCAGATCACACTTCTTTTGTTTATTTATTTTTAACAAGATAATTAAAGCAAACTTAAGAAGAAGAACCCTAATGTGACCAGGGAAGTAGAAGGCATGAGCTTTTTTTTTTTTTTTTGGAGAGGTTTTTGCTATAGGGCACGTGCGCTCACCGGACAGACAGAGGGAGACAGAGAGAGAGAAAGCGAGAAATCACCCCCCAGGGGGGATGGCCACACCGCAATCCCTTCTCCTCCATTCTCCTCTCGGGATCTTGGGCACGCACGCACACATGCCCGGTGTGAGGTTTAAGCCACTGGGTCTGGGTGGCAAACGATGGTCGACTACGTGGGAGTGCAGTGACATAGCCATTACGCTAACTGCTGGTCCCAAGGCATGAGCTTTTGAAGAAAGGACTGGGAAGCTGACACAGGTAACTCAGAAAGGTCACTGAGAAAGGGAACCCACGGCAAGGCCAGCCCTCTCCCAGACAGCAGGGAAGTCCCGATGGGCTTCTGCGCAGGAAGGCTGAGGGGTACCACGGCCTTGCTGAAAGCCACTGCAGTGGGGAGTCAGGACCCCTGAGATCTGACTTCTTGACTTGTGGATATAAAGAACCTAGCTCACTCTTGTCACCTGCTTATTTTTTTTATTTTTTATTTTTTGGAGAGATTTTTGCTATCGGGCGTGTGCGCTCGCCAGAAAGACAGAGAGAGAGAGACAGAAAGCAAGAAATCACCCCCTAGGGGGGATGGCCATGCCGCAATCCCTTCTCCTCCGTTCTCCTCTCAGGATCTTGGGCACGCACGCACAGGCGGCCTGCGTGAGCTTAAGCCCCTGGGTCCGGGACTCGAACCGCGGTTGGCTACATGGGAGTCCAGCGACATAGCCATTACGCTAACACTGGTCCCGCACCTGCTCATTTTTCATAGAGAAATCCAATATTCATTCCTCTATCCTATCGTGGTAGTAAGAACAACTGAGATAATGAGAAAAATCTCTGCATAACACAGATCTTACTTGGAAACAGTATCGTTTTGTTTAAATAACCCCATTGCTGGACATAAGTCCGATTGTGAAATGTTGCTATGAATTAGTCATCAAGGGCCAGGAGGTGGCGTGGTGGTTAAGGTGCTGGGTCCCACATGCTCAACGGTGTGGATCAAGTCTCGGACCCAGGGGCTTGACAATCATGCAGGGCATGTGTGCAGACTTGGAAAATCCCGAGAGGAGAACGAAGGAGAAGGGACTGCGGTGTGGCCATCCCCCTGGGGAGTGATTTCTCACCTCCTCTCTCTGTCTCTCCAATAAGCACGTGTGCCCAGGAGGTGGACAGAGGGAAGGAGCTGGTGAAATGAGGGTTTCAGAGACCCCATTTGCAAAGTCTGTTTCTTACCTCCTGGCTCCAGGAGGAGGTGAGGAGGAATGGAAACAGCTTCTTTCTAGCCACATCACAGCAGCAACACAGAGCCCCCCATCTTATCTGCCTCCTAATTATCCTGGCTCTCTTCTGCTCTCCTCACAGTCCTGAAATACTTTGGGCTTTTTCTGATGCGCCTAATGTCACCCCCACCCCCATCCAGGCCATGAGAACCAGATCCATGCCAAATTTGGAAAATTACAATGAATTCTCATCTCCACCCACGTTGTCTACGAACCGCTTGTGATTCTACGAGACCGGCTTAGACACCTGGCTGTTTTCGCAACAATTGCTAATACATGTGTCATGTTGGCTATTTACCCACTATTATGCTAAGGTTGTCTATATAGGAGAGGGCTTCAAAAAGTTCATGAAAAAATGGAATTAAAGTATCAGTTTATTATGGTGCCAAAAATTTAAAAAAAGAAAGAAAAAGAAACTGAGATGTATGTACAGTGGGGGTTTTTGGTTTGTTTGTTTGTTTGTTTGTTTTTTGAGAGATTTTTGCTACAAGGTGCATGTGCTCACCAGAGAGACAGAGAGACAGAAAGTGAGAAATCACTCCCGGGGGGATGGCCATGCCACAATCTCTTCTCCTCCATTCTGCTCTTGGGATCCAGGGAACATGCACATATACATCTGGTGTGAGTTTTAAGCCGCTGGGTCGGCACCTCGAACCATGGTCGACTCTGTGGGAGTCCAGTAACATAACCATTACACTGTCTGCATAGCTTTTTCTTACTACATGCATTTCCCACAAACTTTTTGGAGCCTTCATATTAACCACTGCAACCCCTATGTCTATCCTGTGATAAGGGAACTCTCCCGACCCCAGTTTCACAGGTAGGGTAGCAGCCCAACCCTAACTTCCCCGAGGCCAGTTCTGGGGCAGGTGGTGAAGCTGTTTGTTTTAAACCTCTCTGAACCTCTCTTCTCTCAGCTCAAAAGTAATGGCTACCTCACATTGTTACCATCCAGGGACGGAGTAAACACACAGAGCGACCTACCGTGGTAAGCAGATTTCCCCTTCCCTCCTGGGCTCCTTACCAAGAGCAGTCCAGAAATGCTTTCAGTAGATGAGAAAAGAGGCAAGAGAATTGCTCACGGTTCTTTCAGACATGTTGTCTCCTATGTGCGTCATAACTCCTTTGTAATTCTTTTTGTCTGTTTGTTTATTGCCTCCAAAAAAGGGAAGCTCTGGGATACGAACCCAGGACCTTTCCCATGATAGTCCAGTAGCATAACCACTGCACCACCTGTTGGCCCACAACACTCCTTCGGAAGTAAATACCACCATCACTACTCTACAGATGGGAGATTAGGGCACCTGGGTGTGGACATTCTGCTAGGGACTGAACTGGGATTTGAACCCATCGATGCATCTAATTTCCCAGCAGTTTTCAGGGTGGTTGTGGACGAGGATGGCCCAGTATTCCATTCCCTTCATCTGTCCCATGTGGCTGGAACGGCACACACCTGTATAAATTCCTCACCAACCCAACGCTTTCCTGATTTACCCTGAGAGATCGAGACCCCAAACTGCAGAGACAAAAAGAGATGCAGATTTATCAGCCCTGCATAGTGAATGACTGTTCTGACAAGGCAAAAAGAAAAAAAAGGAGAACAAGAAAAAAAATGGGGGAGGACAAGAAAGCAGAAGGGAAGGAGAGAGGGAGAGAGAAAAGAAGGAAAAGAAAATATCCCAGACCACAAACAGTAGGAAACACACACCCCAACGGGGCACCCCGTCCTCGGCCACGATCCCGGGGCAGCCGCTGTCCCTCCTCGGCCCTTCAGCTGGGGCTGCACTCTGAGGCTGCAGAGAGGACACCCCACCAGGACCACACTGCTCCCAGGGCGGCAGGGGGAAGAAGGCCAGTCTCGGCCATGACCCACGGCCGAGGCCACCCCCAGGAACAGGGCGTTGTTCTCAGCACAGGATGGACACTCCCAAAGAAACCCACAGTCGGCCTCCAGCGCCAACCGCCATCGGCTTTTCTCATCAAAAGTTCAAGGCAGGCAGGAAAGCGGAAGTCGAGAATCATGGCCAGGGAAGCCGAAACAAAGGGGGCCCAGATGTAAGCTCACCCCCCCCCCATCCCGTCTCCCATCCCCTCCAGCTCTCGCACCCACACAGGCCAACCGGGAAGAGGACACAAGCTGCGATAAAACTGCAGACCTACTGTGGGCCCAACACCACGCGGAGACAAGTGCGCTGGAAGGGCCCATGAACTCACGGAACGACACGAGGTCACACATCTTACTTTAAATTGTCTTCCCAGGTCCCAGGTTAAGAACCACTGTACTAGCCACCACATGAGAAAACAGAGCCCTGGGACCAGCAGTTAGTGTAATGGCTATGTCGCTGGACTCCCACGTAGTCAACCGTGGTTCGAGTCCCGGACCCAATGGCTTAAACTCACACCAGGCGCATGTGTGTGCGTGCCCAAGATCCCGAGAGGAGAATGGAGGAGAAGGGATTGCGGCATGGCCATCTCCCCTGGCGGTGATTTCTCGCTTCCTGTCTCTATGTCTCTCTCTGTCTGGCAAGTGCACGCACCCTATAGCAAAAACCTCTCCAAAAAAAAAAAAGAAGAAAAAGAAAAAGAAAACAGAGCCCTGTGAAAACAAATCACCCTCCACCCCCCACCCCCCAGCAAATCTCCTTCTCATCTTCCCGAATTTGGTTTGTCCTAGACATGCCTGACTCTGTCTTTCCCAGGCCCCCATGAGCAGTCAGGACCTGGTGCCATCAATCCATCCTCCAAAGCCACTAACTTCTCAACTACCCTCCCTTCATCTCCACAGTCCCCAGCCAGGCTAGACTTTTCCCAACTCTCCTGGAGGCCTGCTAATCCATCTTGGACCTCCTGTCTGCCCTCACCCCAACCCACCACCTGCTCACTCCTACAGATCCATCTTCCGAAGAGAATCTACCACTTAAAAACAGCTATTAGGGACCAGCAGTTAGCATAATGGCTATGTCGCTGGACTCCCATGTAGTCGAGCACAGTCCAAGTCCCGGACCCGGTGGCTTAAACTCACACCAGGCGCACGTGCGTGTATGCCCAAGATCCCGAGAGGAGAATGGAGGAGAAGGGATTGCGGTGTGGCCATCCCCACTGGGGGGTGATTTCTCACTTCCTACCTCTGACTCTCTCTCTGTCTTTCTGGCAAGCGCACGGCCCTATAGCAAAAACCTCTCCAAAAAAAATTTTGTTTTAATGCCAGAAGACACATATGCATGAGGGAGAGAAGAGAAAGGAGGCTGACCACATCCCCCAGTGGGGCCTGGTCACTCTGCAATTGTTTTTCCTCCAGTTCTCCTTCCTATCCAGGTGCTAGGCATGCGTATACCTGGCATATTTTTCAAGGTCCCAGGGCAAGGACTCAAACCCTGGCTAGCCATGTGTGATGTAGTTTCCTCTGTACAGCACGTAACCACTGTGCTACCGGGCTGGCCCCAAGAATGTACCGTATTACATGTTTATTATCACCACACACGTGGGCTCTGGACCATGAAGAGCTAGGACAGCCCCGTGGCCTCGTGGTTAAGGGAGCCAGATCCCAAGTGGCCAACTGTGGTTTGAATCCCAGCTCCAGCAGCTTGCAAAACATGCTGAACGCACGTGCATGCACACCCCAAATCCCAGCAGACCGAGGAAAGGGTCAATGCAGCTGCATGACCACACCCCATGGGTGCGTGTGCTTTCACTCTCACACGCGCACATGGGTGCCCAAGAATGGGCTGGATCCCACATGGGTGACTGTGTGGTTCAAGTCCCAGGCCTGGCAGCATGGAAATGCACCTGGCATGTGTGTAAGCGCACGTGCCCAAAATCCTGAAAGGAGGGAGAGATGGAAGAGAGGGGATTGCAGTGTGACCATGCCCCATGGCGTGTGGGGGTACTTTCTCTCTCCCCTCTTTCTCCAGTGAGCACATGTGCTCTCTGGAAATTTAAAAAACAAACAAACAAAAACTAGAACTCTAGCCCTTCCTTGGCCCTCCTTGACTAGACCACCTGAGGTTTTTTTATTGCTTTTGTTTTTAATTTTACTTATTATCATTATTATTGACTATAATGCATATGTGCTCACCAGAGAGAGATCCAGAGAGAGAGAGAAAGAGGGAAAGTGAGAAAGCAAGCTGCCAGGTCCAGGACTTGAACCATAGTCAGCCCTATGGGAGTCCAGTGCCTTAACCACCATGCCCCCTGCTAGCCCCAACCACTTGGATTTGAATTCTGCCTCTACAACTTCCTATGAGTTTCTCTTTGGGGAAGTCACCTAGTTTAGTGTCCTCAAATGTAATTGGAAAAAATGAGAATCTCTATGCTAAAGGCTCGTTGTGGGAGGTAGACAGGGGAGTGTGTGTAAAGCACTCACAGTGGTGGTGTTCCACAGGAAGTCTGTGTAAGCATGAACTATCATCATTAGCATTATTACTTTTTTTTTTCTTTGCTATAGGGAGCATGCGCTTGCCGGAAAGACAGAGAGACAGAAAGCGAGAAATCACCCCCCTGGGGGGCTGGCCACTCCGCAATCCCTTCACCTCCATTCTCCTCTCGGGACCTTGGGCACGCACGCACACACGCCCGGCGTGAGTTTAAGCCACTGGGTCTGGGACTCGAACCAGCGGTCGACTACATGGGAGTCCAGTGACATAGCCATTACACCAACTGCTGGTTCCAGCATCATTACTATTCTAAGAGCTCCCTATTAGTTACCAATAAAATCCACTCCACTGATGGGCTCTTAAGGCCACCATACCTGACTCAGATCAGCTGAACTAGCCCCAACTCGCCCTCATCTGTACAGACATAAGCTACTCCTCCACCAGCTGATGCCAAAGGGACACCAGACCTGGCTCCTCACTTCTTCCTGAGCCCTCTGGACAGTTCCTCCTGGCCTCTTCCACCTGCTCTGCTTGCAATGCTCAGCTTCCTGTCAGCGCCTGGTAAAAGCCTCGCCCACTTTTGGGGTTGAGCTCAACCTCTGACCCCACAGAAGGCGCTGCCATCACGAGTCCAGAACTGAAGAGGTTAACACAAGAGGGGGTATCTGCAGTCCTGCCCCTGCTGCCCAGCACCCACCTTCTGGCCCAGCTCACAGTAAGACCTTTCCACTTGGTCAAATGAGGCAGACAGGACAAACGGCTTAGGAAGACTTCCTCTGGGGGCCAGCAGTTGGTGTAGTGGTAACAGCGCTGGATTCCCACATGGCTGACCATGATTCGAATCCCCAACCTGGTAGCTTGAAAACCATGCTGGTACGTGTGCATGTATGCACAAAATCCCTGGAGGAGAAAGAAAGAGAAGGGACTGCAGCATGGCCATCCCTCCTGGAAGGTGATTTCTCACTTTTTCTCTCTCTGTCTCTCTCCAGCGAGCACAAAGGCCCTATAGGAAATACCTTTTTAAAAAATGAAAAAAAAAAAGAAAAAGAAAAAGAAAAAGAAAAAGATTTCCTGTGAAGGCTGTGAAGGTCTTTGGCATCACTCGGTCCTTCTCATTCCTTGGAACAATCTTTTATTAAAGAAAAAGAGGGCACACAGGATAACCATGAGTATTTTTATTTTGTAAATGAATGACTGAAACTGCCCCAGGTCTCGAGTTCTGAGGCTATACAAAAAGGGAAAGGGTGTCCAAAATCCCTTTCTATTCACCATGTGTTGGCCCAGTGCCAGCCAGTCCCGTTCTCCTACCAGACTGGAAGGCAAATTCGCTTCCTACCGTAGATCATCTACAAGACAAGTCACAGGGCCATTCCTGCCCTCCATGGAGAAAACCATTCCCTGAGTGTTGCATCCAACTCTAAAGCAGTAAAAAGACAAATCTAAATTATTTGTCCCTACCCTGTAATTCAGCAGTTGATCATTTCGGGATGAAATTTTCCCCATAAAACCAACCCCCACATTTCTTAAAATCAGCACTTTGGAACTTAGCCACGGAAATCTGAAAAGAGGCAGAAAATTTAATAATACCATTACTCTGAAATCTAATAAAGCCTGTTGGAGCTTCCCATTTTCAAGACTCCCAACTATTTACGCCATTACCTCTCGGACTGCAATAGTTTCCTAGAAAGCCATAAATACACCCCATGTAGCTCACCAGAAAACTAAGCTGGCCATAAAGAAGGCCGTAAGGAAGATACTACCCATGAAGGATGGCTCCACGGTGCTTGCTACGCCGAGGACAGCCACACACACGGGTTCATTTATTTAAAAAATGACATTTCTAAGTCTACAACTCACCACGTTCCACTGTGACCAGCCCATAACACAAGTGAGAGCTTTCTTCACAGAGACTTTTCCTACAGTCAAAGGGGCCCACTGAACTTAGGGTCATTCACGCAGTTCCCCCAACATTCAGGAAAAGGCTTATAACATCTGTACCCTTACACCTGCTTCATCTAGAGGTGTGCTCGGATTTCTGCATCAGAAAACCAAGAGTGGACTGAACAGATGAGGAGCTGAGGCCTCCGGGCTACAGGTGTGGGCTCAATAGCAAAAGGAAGAGCCTCTCTGTGAGGCTCCTGCCTTCCCATCATGGCCGTCACCTCAGGGTGATGGACACATCATGGCTGTTGTACATTCAGGTACCTCATCAGTGTTCAAGGCAGAAAGCAGGGGAAAATGACAAAGGACAGTAAGGGGGATCCTTTGTCAGGTTCTATCAGGACGACAGACATTTTCCAGAAACTTCCATCCCTGGGGGCTATTCTTGGGTCTCATTGGCCTGGACTGGGTCACATGGCCACACTTGCTGCAAGGAATGCTGGGAAATCAGGGCTCAGCAGTGGTGTGTTGCATTAGCCCATCAGGATCCTGAGGCTGGTTACCATGGCATCCTGAAGTAAATCAGGGGTTGTGAGCAAAACTAGAGCAGGAGGTAGGGACTGAGGCAGCAATCCATTGGGCCTCCATTTTGAGTCTCCATTTTGGGACTAAGAAAGTCACCCAAATGAGAGAGAAGTAATTATGGCATTTCTAACATGTTTTTTGTCCCCTGTAATATAGTTACTACTTATAAAGCAGTACTTTATAAACTCCAATGTGTATAATAACGAAGAGAAATTGTTTAGAAGTTCATATGCTCGTGTGTTTCTCTCTCCATACAGACACATATAAATTAGCAGCCGAATGGCTAAAAAGTGGTGTGAAATCTTGTTGCCATGCATCCTGATCCCACCCGAAGGCTAAGAAGCTTTGTATGAAGTGAGGGTCATCGTTCCTCAGGCAGAAAGGTGTCAGGTGTGGGAGAAGCCTCCCGAATGGACTGTCCTGACACGACTTTCCCTCTGTAGTCATCGAACTTTCTACCCCTTCCTGATCAAATAGGCGCATCCACTTGACACCCTGATCTCCCATGAGACTGTGCCACCAACCTGCTCAATCTTTGGTAGCTTCCCAGGGCTTGTAGGAAACAATCTACACCCCTCCCAAGGCTCTCAAGTCTTGGTTTGGGCCAGCCTCCTTCTCCAACCTCATCTCCCACTGAGTCCCCCCATGCTCCCCACACCCTGACCACCTCCGTTCCCTCCATTCTGTGATCAGTCCTAGCCCCTTGGCCTGGAATGAGCATCCCTCATTTCTTCACGGGCTGGGCTTTCTCCATGTTTCAGATGGTGGCTCAAACATCACTTCCTCAGGGAGCGTTCCTTTGGCCCTGCCCAGGAACGTACCATCACACCACTCATTCCTCCACTGTGCGGACCACAACCCCCAATTATCTTCTCTACTGGGGGGCTTTCCTATTGTCCGCCTCCTCCACTAGCATGACACCAGTGGTACAGGGGCCAAGACCTTATCTACCTTATTCACTGTTCCACTCACCGTGCCCGGGACACCGTAAGGGTTCTAGACTACCTGTTTTGTCATCCTGGTTCCAGGACTTTCTTGATGCAGTAGAACTCTCGCTCCTCTGTGTCACCAATTCTTCCAGTGGCCACCAAAGGGGCTCTGCACCCTGAGGACCTGCCCCACTGCCATCTGACCTTGGAATGTCCTCATTACCGAACGTCTCCTGTCACCACCTACTCCATTCACATCTACTAAAGCAGTCACACAGTGATTTAGAGCAGGCATCCCAGACACCCCTCCCTGTCCCAGGCCACAGATGCTACTGGTCTGTGGTCTCTTAGGAACTACGTCACCCAGCAGGAAGTACACGGCTGGCAAGTAAGTGACACTCCATCTGTATTTACAGCCGCTCCCCATCACTCACACTCCTGGCCCGAGTGCTGCCTCCTGCCAGATCAGCAGTGGCATTAAGATTCTTGTGGAAGCACAAACTGTGGGCAGTGAACAAGCGAGGGATCCAGGCTGCGCACGTTCGTAAATCAAACCAAGCCCCCAGCCCCATCCATGGAAGAATCGTCTTCCACAAAACTGGTCTCTGGTGCAGTAAAAGTGGAGACCACAGATTTAGAGCACAGACTGTGGAGTTAGGTAGTCTGGGCTCACACGCCAACTCTACCACTTCCTGGGTAGCCTAGAACAAGTTTCTTATCGCTGAGCCTCCGTTTCCTCCCAGTCGCTCTTGTGAGGATTAAAACACACGAGACATTCAGAACAGCGTCAGACTACGTTAAGTGTTAGTCATTAATAATCATAAAATTTGGGGCCAGCAAGTCACACATTGGTTAGGGCACTGGACCCCCACATGTCTGACTGGCGGTCTGCCTTCTCACTTCTCCCCTCTCTCTGTCTCTCTCTATACCAAATGTTTTTTTAAAGAATTATTTTATTTAATTTTTATTTATTCATTCATTTATTTTAACTTGACTAGAGATAGAGAAATAGAGAGAGAGGGAAAGTGAGAAGCAAGCCACCAGGTCTGGGACTTGAATCATGCTCAGCCATGTGGGAGTGTCTAGTATCTTAACCACCACGGCACCTGCTGGTCCCCCAAAATCTTAAATAATAATAATAATAATAATAATAATAAATAAAAGTAATAATTCTCAAAACAAACGAACAAAATCCTAAAAATAACATTATCAAATAACACACTCTGTTCTACCAGGCTAGGTACTCTCTCAGGCCTTTCTGATTTGACCCTATTCATCAGATTCCTCCGTGATATCCCCTTTTGCATACCCTTCAGATCTCTTCCATGACTCCGTTGCCCCATGTCTGCTACAGTCCTACGTGATTTCAATCACACCCATGCTCAGACCACTGTGTCCTGTTGGAGGGAGATTTCCTTGCCCTTCATTGATTATATCTATCTTTACTGGCCTTCCTCTCCTCCAAACTACTACACCACGTGTTTGATTATAAATGAGAGTTGCCACCTTTGGTCATATGTACGGATAAAATGTAAATATGTTGAGGGTGATCCACTACATACCTCTTCCTACTCTTCCATACAAGCCAGCACAGCATCGCTAGTAAGTGGGGTAGAATCAATCTACGGACTGGTTGTGACCACCTTCTGGCATTTAAAAACAAAAAGGAAAAAATAAAAAGAAAGAAAAAAGGAAAGTCTCTTTCAATTAGATTCTGCTGAACTGCTTAAATTTACTTTTGAACTGCATCCTACAGTGTGAGGAATGGTGAACTCTAAAACAAAAATCTTTTATCGCCTCAAAAACAACAGGAAATCCTGGGACCAGCAGTTAGCGTAATGGCTATGTCTCTGGACTCCCACGTAGTCGACCGTGGTTCGTGTCCCAGACCCGGTGGCTTAAAACTAACGCCGGGTGCGTGTGCGTGCGTGCCAAAGATCCCGAGAAGAGAATGGAGGAGAAGGGATTGCAGCGTGGCCATCCCCCCAGGGGGTGATTTCTCGCTTTCTGTCTCTCTGTCTCTCTCTGTCTGGCAAGCGCACGCACCCTATGGCGAAAACCTCTCCAAAAAATAAATAAATAAATAAAAAACAAACAAACAAACAGGAAATCCTCTTGACCCCTAGCCAAGGCCCAGTCACAGGAGAGCATGGTCAGATGTGTATGATTTCTAGAGTTAGCCAACACAGACTGGATTTACTGGTATCAACTTCCAAATACGCAATACGCACCTTAAGCTCTCTGGAGAATTCCCTTGTACCCTAGGAGAGGGAGACTGACTTCTCCCATAATTGGACCCGTCTAAGGAAGAATCCAGAAGACAAAAGGAATCCCAGGGATCTACATATTTTCCATCACATTAAGAGAGACTATGAAATCCAGATCTTCCTTTAACGAGCATTTTCTATATCATACTCAGTACATGATGCTTGCTGGTTTCCCTTTCTTGCTCTATGTGTGTTTCTAACAGAAAGTTCTAGAAGTTCCAGAGGCTAAAAAAAAACTGACCTAGCTCATGATACTGAGATTTGCCAAGTCATTCCTTGCAGGAGTCTATCGGTTTCATTTTCCAAGGGTTTTGTGGCCTCCCTTAAGGTTATGAAAGTTCATTTCCTCGATACTAATCTAAGGTTTGCATAAACAAGCAAGTGTCCAGGAACCCTGGGAAAATAAGTCTGTTTGCCACAGGTCCAAATTGCCGCATGAAGGTGAAGGTGCACCCTCCTCTCCTCTCCCTTTGGAGAAAATAAGCCAAGGATGGGTCTTACACTTCCAAAGTCTGCTTGGGTATCCCCTCCCTGGCCTCCCTTTAGCCGGAGTTACTATAGTCAACGTCCCTAAGGAAGACAAATTCTTTCCATCTCTTTCTGAGTCAAAGCCTACTCTCTTTTGTGAAAAGAATACTTTTTAACCAATCCCTGTCATCCAAATCCTCTTCACATGGGGCACAGAGAAAAGACTGCCTCAGCACCCCTACAGGTACATCCACCTATTCTGGGCTCCAGGTCTGCAGGTACTCCCCCACACTGTAATTTCCTCGGTAAAGAAAGTTAGCATGGTGCAGCAGGTGGCATCGTGGTTAAGGCACTAGACTCCTACTTGGCCAACCACGGTTTGAGTCCCAAACCCAGATCTGCCAGGTGTGGAAGCATGTGTGCCCCAAATCCCAAGAGTGTGGAGAAGGGATTATGGCATGGTCATCCCCTCGGAAGTGACTTCTCACTGCCTTTCTCTGTGTCCCTCTATGGAAAGTGCACATACACTATGGCAAAACTTGAAAAAGAAACAGAGCAAGCTAGCCTGCAAAAAGCAGAAGACACAGGTAGGTAGTTCCCCAGAAGGATCATTCTGCCTTGTTTTCCAGAGTCTCACTCTGACAAAAACAGACACCAAGCAGGCTTCTTTACAGGGTGTCCAATTCCTACTGCAGAAAACTCGTCAAAGGGCTTCTTTGTTCTGCTCTACTTGTTACTGAAGGGAAAGTTCCAGGGCACCCAAGTGAGGAGGAGACTTTTTTATGACAACAAAATAAAATTTCAGCTCTCCACCTCAGAAGCAGATAACAGAGGAAGTTGAAAAAGAAAATCAAAACCAAATCAAAGTTACAAAGAAGGGATTTCAATTTCGGCTGTTGAAATTTAAGTTCTCTTCGAAGAAGAGTAAATATATAGAAGTAACCTTTTCCTACTGCTGTTAATATCCTGACATAACCTCATTTACTAGACATAGGAAAATAAGATCTAGGGACCAGCAGTTAGTGTAATGGCTATGTTGCTGGACTTCCATGTAGTCGACCATGGTTCGAGTCCCGGACCCAGTGTCTTAAAACTCACGCCGGGCGCGTGTGCGTGCGTGCCCAAGATCCCAAGAGGAGAATGGAGGAGAAGGGATTGCGGCCTGGCCGTCCCCCCGGGGGGTGATTTCTCGCTTTTTGTCTCTGTGTCTCTGTCTGTCTGGCGAGCGTATGCAACTTACAGCAAAAACCTCTAAAAATAAAACACACACAAACAAAATCAAGATTGCGTATTTGCTTTTATGGCCATTTTCAATGTAACCACATAAATGCATAAAAACCATCCTCAGCTCCTAAAAAAAAAAAAAGTGGGCATGGAGTAGATTCGTTCTATCGGCCATAGTTTGCTGAACTTTATTCTACAGGATGCAGGCATAAACATTCCGACAACGTTCACCGAGAAATTGGCCAATTTTAGAGTAAACCAGTAATCTCCCTAGAGATACTTAAGTACATGTGGAAAGGCTGTTCCCCCGACTCGGCCAGCTCTAATGCTTGTGGTTGGTCTGAATCGCTCCTCCGCTGGAGCAAGGCCTTCCCGCTGCTATTAAAACGCCCTGCTTCCCACTCTCTGGTCCACTTTGCAGGCAGCTATTTGGAAGAGAAGTCAGGACTGGCTCTAACTTTTCCATGAAGAAAGGAACTGAACTGTGCAGGGCAAGGGGACTTAAAAGTGAAGACGAATAAATGAAACTACAGAAATGATACGCAGGAGCAGAAGCACTGCGGGCGGAGACTCACCCCAAGCACACACCTGATTTGAATCCAACATTCCAAGGGTTGAAAGGGAAGCAACAAAGTCAAATAAATATCTGCCTAGTTGACCCAAGAATGAAAGACTACAGGGGAAAAGGCACTCTGACACACACACTATGTATATAAACATTATAAACAGACCTTAAATGGGTAGTGATCATTTTCCTTCTAAGACAACCAGGGGTAAAGACAAAGAGGGAAAGCTTGCAATGGTAGCAGTTCCCAAAAGACTGCTGGAAACACTTAAGTGTTGGGGCCAGCAGGTGGCATGGTGGTTACGGTGCTGGACTCCCACATGGCCGATCATGGTTCGAGTCCCAGACCAGGCAACTTGCTTTCTCACACTCACTCTCTGTTTCTTTCTTTCTCTGTGTCTCTTCCTGGTGAGCACATGTGCTTCATGGCATTTAAAAAATAATTAAAATAATTTTTAAAATTTTTTTAAAAAGACTTAAACGGCAAAATACACATTAAAAAAAAAAAAAAAAAAAAAAAAAAAAAACCTTTCAGTGTTGTGAGACACTGAAAGGCATCTCTGAGGGAATGGAGTTTCCTCCTCTGGAGACTGTTAAGATATAGGAAAGGCCCCTCAGGTAGCGCAGTGGTTAGGGCTGGACTCCCACAGGATCGACAGCAATTCAAGTCCTGGACCTGGTAACTTGAGACTCACGCTGAGCACCTGTGCATGGGCGCCCAAAATCCTGAGAGGAAAATGGAGGTAAAGGAATTGTGGTACTGCCATCCCCCCAGAGGGTGATCTGTCACTTTTGCTCTCTCTGTCTCTCTCCAGCAAGCACATGCACCCTATGGCAAAAATAAACAAAGCTAAACAAAAAAAGAAAAAAAGAAAAGAAAGAAAAGAGGAACTAGCAGATGGCATAACGGTCATGTCACTGGATTCCCACATAGTCGACATGGTTCAAGTCCTGGACCTGGCGGCTTAAAACTCACGCCACGCACACGTGTATGCACGCCCACAATCTGGAGAGGAGAATGGAGGAGAAGGGATTGCAGTATGGCCATCTACATTGGAGGGTGATTTCTTACTTTCTGTCTCTGTCTTTCTGTGTCTCTCCAGTGAATGCATACACCCTATAGCAAAAATATCTCTCAAAAAAACAAAAAAATGGAAGGAGCCACTGGGTGGTGTGGTGGTTAAGGGCACTGGACTCCCACATGGGTGACTGTGGTTTGAGTCCTGGCAGCCTGCTTTCTCACTTTCTCGCTCTCTCTCTCTCTGTTCTTCTCTGTTCAAATTAAAAATGAATAAATAAATAAAGTTTAATAAAAATAATTCTTAAAAATAAAAAAGAAGAAGAAGAAAAGAAATAAGAGCCCGGGGTCTTACCCGAAAACACATTGCATGTCCAGAGGGCCTCTCTTCTGGGTCCATGAATTTATTTTATTTCATGGAATTAAAATAATCACTGGGAAATGTTTTTGACTTAGGGCATTATGATTTTTTTAAATGTAATCTATTGTGGTGAAAAGGAAGACCTAAACAAAAAGCATGTATATGAATGGATACACTGAAACAGAAAAGAAGACGGCTGACACCCACGCCTGGTCTAACAGGGCCATGTGATTATAAACAGCCTAATTTAGATAACGTGTCTCACCATTCGATATTAAAAACGTAGCCTAGAGCGATCTACTCTCCTGCATTTCTAAACAGTTCACTTAAACCTGCTGAGCCTTCACTCATTAGCACCCCCAGATCGGCTACAGTGAATATCACAGCGAGCTCAACCCCATACGTACAGGAGCTGCCTGGGTGACAGTGGGCCTCCGGGTACCGTCTGCCCATAGCGAACGTCAGCGCATGAGCAGGGCGCGGGCAGTTCCCAGGTGCTCCGGGAAGACCGCGGTGGCTAGCTGTGGGGGGACAAAAGGCAGAGACAAAACAGAGACTTAGGATCAGGGCTGTGGTAGCTTCTTTTGTGTTCTCATTAAAATGCTAATGATGACCAGGAGTTCCCAGATAACCACGTTTATGAATTATTCATAGTCACAGGCAAGATGAAGTCCCCCTGTCACTGCAGGCAGGCACAGAGCTGCTGCTGATCAGCCTGGGGCCCTGGGATTGGTGTGGTAGAAGCTCAGGTCCCTGCCCAGGGCTGGCCCTCCTGGTCTTGTTCAGGAGTCCAGGCAGTGGCAGCTGCATTCTATGACGCTTCCGCATCTCACTCTTTCTCAACGTGAAGCCACGCGCCTGGCTCTTCACTGTGACATCGAAACTAAAATCCTGCACACACTCCAAAAGCTTGACCCGGAAAAACATTTTCTTTTTTTCTTTGAGAGGTTTTAGCTATAGGGCGCATGCGCTCACCACAAAGACAGAGAGAGACAGAGAGACAGAAAGCGAGAAATCACCCCCCAGGGGGGATGGCTGCGCTGCAGTCCCTTCTCCTCCATTCTCCTCTCGGGATCTTGGGCACGCACGCACATGCGCCCAGCGTAAGTTTAAGCCACCGGGTCCGGGACTCGAACCAGTGTGAACCACATGGGAGTACAGCGACATAGCCATTACACTAACTCCTGGTCCCCCCGGAAAAACATTTTCTATACTGGAGAAACCAGATGGCAAATTGATTTTAAAAACAGAAACTTTTCATTGACATAGAAAAGCATGCATACCACATGTGACACTCAATGAATTTTTCTTAAATTAAACAGATCAAAAACCAGAACATGATCAGCACTGCTAAAGTCCCCTTCATGCTTTCAAAACATAACTTCTTTTTTTAAAAATCTTTTCTTTTTTTTTAAAGAATTATTTATTTACTTTTATTTATTCATTTCATTTTAATTTGACCAGAGAGAGAGAAAGAGGGAAAGTGAGAAAGCAAGCCACCAGGTCTAGGACTCGGACCATGGTCAGCCATGTGGGAGTGTCCAGCGCCTTAACCATCACGCCACCTGCTGGTCCCTCTAAACGTAACTTCTAAACATAGATTACCTTTGCCCATTTTTGTAGACATCAAACTAATTTACTGTCACTAAAAAAAATAAATAAAAAATTGGGGGGGGGAGTGTCTAGCAGTTGGCGTAATGGCTATGTCGCGGAAGTCCCATGTAGTCAACCACGGTTTGAGTCCCAGACCCGGTGACTTAAACTCATGCCAGGCACGTGTGTGTGTGTGCCCAAGATCCTGAGAGAAGAATGGAGGAGAAGGGATTACAGCATGACCGAGGGTGATTTCTCACTTTCTGTCTATCTTTCTGATGAGTGCATGCGCCCTATAGTAAAAACCCCTCAAAAAAGATGGGGGAGAGCTCATGCTCTTGCCAGGGAGAGAGACAGAGAAAGAGAGAGACAGAGGGAGGGAAAGTGAGAAATCACTCTCTAAGGGGGATGGCCACACCACAATCCCTTTTCCTCCATCTTCCTCTTGGGGTTTGAGGCACAGACGCACATGCACCCAGTGTGAATTTCAAGCCACCAGTTCTGGGATTCAAACCACAGTTGGCCACAGTGGGAGTCCAGTGTCTCAACCATTATACCATCTGCTGGCCCCTTTTTAAGTTTTTCCTATAGGGCACAAACTCTAGAGAGAGACAAACAGACAAAGTTGAGAAATCATCCCCTCGGATAAATGGCATGCTGCAATCCCTTCTCTTCTATTCTCTCGGGATTTTGGACACACAATCATGTGCTTGGCATGTTTTTCAAGCCACCCAGTCCAGGACTTGAACTGCTCACCAGCCATGTGAGATTCAGGCTTCTTACCCATCACGCCCCCTGCTGGCCCAGTCATGATCAACTTTTTACTTTCAAAACTTACATTGACGATCTACTATGTGCTAAGCACTAGGGCTGGTCTCAGAAGGTTCTTCTTACCCTTTTTTAGTTTGAGAGTGTCTTTCCAAAAACCATAAAGGTTTACAGTGCCATTAAGCTACCACTGCAATTTTACCACCTTACATCCTTCCTGGCTTGAGAACTAATGAAAATGAACCAGAGGTGGATACTTGACTGCAAAGGTGAGAGGCCGAGAGCGGAGTCGCAGCTGGCACTCCCTTACGCTTTCTGGCAGTGCTTCTGAGCACAGCAGCTGAGTGGTCGGGTCCCACCGCCGCCTTCCGGCACTCCACCCTGGGGCTATGCCAATCCAGAAACCCGGTGAAGTAACCCAGTTCTTGGAAAGTATCCCAGTAACGCCAGAAGCAGCAAGAAATCGAATGCAATGGCAACACCTTGAAAAGCAGCTCTTGGGGCCAGCAGGTGGCATGGAGGTTAAGGCACTGAACTCATACATGGCTGACCGCGGTTCTAGTCCCTGACCCGGTGACTTGAAAATCACGCCAGCACATGTGCATGTGTGCCTAAAATCCTGAGAAGAAAATGGAGGAAAAGGGACTGCAGCATGGCCATCCACCCTGGGGGATGATTTCATACTTCCCCTCTGTCTCTGTCTCTCTCTGGAGTGCATAAGCCCTATGGCAAAAACCTAAAACAAAAAAATAATGAATGAATTAATTAAAAGGCAGCTCTTATGCCCCCCAGACAGTCTTGGTGAGCTCCAACATTCTGGGGCTGTCCACGGCACGTCCACACTGCTAACCTGAACACCAGACAAGCCATCTTTGGAACCTGACAAAATTTTAGAACCACGTTTATCTTCATGGAAACCAGCCAGGACAGGATGGTTCTAAAGGCCTCAGATGCTTCCTAACTGGGGCTTCCCTCTTTGTATTCTCAAGACATAAGGTACAGTACATGGTCAATAAACGGTGAACAAATCTATAGGCCAATATACAAGGGAAGGGTTTTCCCAACGACGAGGCACAGAGGCCAGTTAAATGGTGAGAACAGAAAGACGCTTCTGGGACCAGCAGTTAGTGTAATGGCTATGTCGCTGGACTCCCACGTAGTCGACCGCGGTTCGAGTCCCGGACCCGGCGGCTTAAACTCACGCCGGGCACGTGTGCGTGCGTGCCCAAGATCCCGAGAGGAGAATGGAGGAGAAGGGATTGCGGCGTGGCCATCCCCCCTGGGGGGTGATTTCCTGCTTTCTATCTCTCTGTCTCTCTCTGTCTGTCTGGCGAGCGCACGCGCCCTATAGCAAAAACCTCTCCAAAAAAAAGAAAAAAAAAAAAAAGAAAGACGCTTCTGTTTCTCCCTCCCCCACCTCCGTGGACGCAAAGCCAAGCTGAGAATCGCATTCAACCACGTTGACTCTTCACGGGAGAAAATCATGATGACCTCTTAAGTAAATATTGGGTGTTAAGTAGGGAGAATCAGAAAAGATATAAAATGATAAAAGACAGGACGCCTCTTAAATGGGAAAATGGGTAGGTATGAAATACAAAAAATGGCAGGCCTTACACCTGTCTGTCTTCTTGGTCACCCTTCCTGCAGGGACAGGATGGATTAATACCAGCGTGGAGCCTCTCCTCCCAGCTCTCATTCACAGAACTGCCCAACTATAGCCGCTGGGGCAGGAGGGTAGGCAGTAGGGAGATGACGAAGCCTCGCTTCCTTGAAAACTCCCCTTGGCTAAAGGCCTATGGTTTTGTCCTAATATATTCATTCCTTTTTTCTTTTTTTCTTAAGAGAGATTTTTGCTACAGGGCACGTGCACTTACCAGAGAGAGAGACAGAAAGCAAGAAATCATTTCCAGGGAGATGGCCACACCGCAATCTCTTCTCCTCCCTTCTCTTCTCGGGATTTTGGGCATGCACGCAAACGCGCCCGGTGTGAGTTTTAAGCTGCCAGGTCCGGGACTTGAACCACAGTTGACAACATGGAAGTCCAGTGATGTAGCCATTATGCCCTCTGCAGGTCCCTTCATACATTTCAATTAATCACAAGCTCTGGGCTAGCAATAATATTTTTGAACTCGTTTTATGCATTACACATCAGCACATTGTAGTATGTGTCTGGAAATAATTTTAATGGTAAAGTTCCCAAAAGTAAGAAGTGCTTTTTTCCTTATTGTGTACTATGTTGACATTTTCCTGAACTGTTAAAAAATAACTTGATCCTGGGGCAGCCAGTGGCATGGTGGTTAGGACAGGTGGGTCCCACACGGCCAGACATGCAGTTTGAGTCCCAGACTTGGCAGCTTGAAAACACCGTGTGTGTGTGTGTGTGTGTGTGTGTGTGTGTGTAAGCATGCCCATGGGCGGGTATACCCAAAACCTTGAGAGGAGGGAAAAATGGCAGAGAAGGGATTGCGGCAAGACCATCCCCAAGGGGGTGCTTTCTCTTCTTTCTTTCTCTCTCTGTCTCCACTGAGAGTATGTGCCCTTTGGCAAAATTCAAAACAAAACAAAATAAAACAAAACTTTCAAAACAAAAAACTTGATCACAAAAATATCAAATCTTCTTCAGCCCATGTGATCAGCAATATCTCAAAAAACAAAGAAATCTTGGGACCAGCAGTTGGAGTAATGGCTATGTGATGGGACTCCCATGTAGTCGACTGCGGTTCGAGTCCCGGACCCGGTGGCTTAAACCCACGCCAGTTATGTGTGCGTGCATGCCCAAGATCCCGAGAGAAGAATGGAAGAGAAGGGATTGCGGCGTGGCCATCCCCCCTGGGGGGTGATTTCTCGCTTTCTGTCTCTCTCTCTCTCTCTGTCTGGCAAGCACACGCGCCCTATAGCAAAAACCTCTCCCAAAACAAACAAAACAAAACAAAACAAAACAAATCTTTAAGGTTACCATTCTTCTTTCCACTCTGGAGACCGTTAAGAGGCTAGGACCGGGAACCAGCAGTTAGCGTAATGGCTATGTCGCTGGACTCCCACGTAGTCGACCGCGGTTCGCGTCTCGGACCCGGTGGCTTACAACTCACGCCGGGCGCGTGTGCGTGCGTGCCCAAGATCCCGAGAGGAGAATGGAGGAGAAGGGATTGCGGCGTGACCATCCCCCCTGGGGGGTGATTTCTCGCTTTCTGTCTCTATGTCTCTCTCTGTCTGTCTGGCGAGCGCACGCGTCCTATAGCAAAAAAAAACTCTCAAAAAAAAAAAAAAAAAAAAAAAAAAAAAAAAAAAAGAGGCTAGGACCAGGGACCAGCAGTTAGCGTAATGGCTATGTCGCTGGACTCCCATGTAGTCGACCGCGGTTCGAGTCCCGGACCCGGTGGCTTAAACTCAAGCAGGGTGCATGTGCATACGTGCCCAAGATCCTGAGAGGAGAATGGAGGAGAGGGGATTGCGGCGTGGCCATCCTCCCTGGGGGTTGATTTCTTGCTTTCTATCTCTCTGTCTCTCTCTTTGTCTGGCGAGCGCATGCGCCCTATAGCAAAAAAAAACCTCTAAAAAAAAAAAAAAGAGGCTAGGACCAGTAACCTAGGACTCTAATGCAAGCTGTCCGAGGAGTGGGGACTGGCGCTGCCTCTCCATGAAGAGTTCAGTGCGCAGCTTTTTAATTACTGTGTTAATAGTACGACCCGTAATGTATTCCCTACCACAAATGCTCTCCTAGGTCATTAATCTCAACAAGTACATTGCTGTTCTCCTCCTCCCCTACAAGCCCTTATTATGCTGATGTGGGGCCAAAATGCCCAGAATTCTTTAGAAAATAAACACTGCATGTCAACGCCCCTGGTTCTGCTATCTGCCCTGAACTATTTTAAGATGTGCGGTATTCCGTACCGTCAAACGATGCTCGAGTATTTACTGCGATTGACCTAAAAATGAAGTTTGAAAACAACGATGCTGAGCCGTCTTGGTCCAACGTGACTTTTGTGATGTGAAAGATGGTACGCACTACTGATAAGGTTGTTTACACTCTTCAAAAATAATAGAATAGGGGACCAGCAGTTAGCGTAATGGCTGTCACTGGACTCCCATGTAGTCGACTGCGGTTCGAGTCCCAGACCCGGTGGCTTAAACTCACGCCGGGCGCATGTGCGTGCGTGCCCAAGATCCCGAGAGGAGAATGGAGGAGAAGGGATTGTGGCGTGGTCATCCCCCCTGGGGGGTGATTTCTTGCTTTCTGTCTCTCTGTCTCTCTCTGTCTGTCTGGCGAGCGCACGTGCCCTATAGCAAAAACCTCTCCAAAAAACAAAAAACAAACAAACAAAAATAATAATAAAATAGATTCTGTACTCATTAAATGATCATTCCCTGCACTTACAATGCAGCTCACTTTCTGCTTCTTGGAAATCTCAAATATAGACATTGGCTATGATTAATATTTTCACAGTAGTTAAAAATCTGCCTATCTAAGTATTAAAGTAGGTTTAATTTCGGGGCCAGCAGGTGGGGTGGTGGTTAAGATGCTGGACTCCCACATGGCCATCTGTGGTTCAAGACTCGAATCTGGCAGCTTGCTTTTTCACTTTCCCTCTCTCTTTCTCTCACTGGTGAATTAAAATAATAATAATAATATTAATTAGTTAATTAATTAATTCTTTGAAAAGGTAAAATAGGTTTAATTTCACCCAATTGGATTTTTTTTTTTTTTTTTTTTTTGACTAAAAGGTAACACTTTTGGGACCAGCAAATGGCATAGCAGTTACGTTGCTGAGCTCCCACTTGGCTGACCACGGTTCAAGTCACTCTGCACACTTATGAGTGTGTGCCCAAAACCCCAGGAGGAGAATGTAGGGGAACGATGGCAGCATGGCTACCCACCCTTGGGTGTGGGGTGAACTTTCCCCTCTCACTGTCTGTCTCTTAATGAGCACACACACCCTTAGGCAAATCCTCTCCTTAAAAAAAAAAAAAAAAAAAATAAAGAAGGCCACACTTTCTTCAGAGGATCCAGATAAATCTTTGGTAATAGGATCAATAGGTTATCGATTATTTTGCTCTGTAGAACATGAAAAGACCAACTCCTAAGACAAGGAGCTGGCCCTGTAGTTCCCAGGCAGAAAATAAGTTTCTACCACCAGGAAGCAGGCAGGAGAGAGTTTTACCAAAGTCAAAGGGCATGCTGAGAATCCAGGGAAGAGATCTGAAGTTAAAACACTGAGGAAAGGGGCCAGCAGGTGGCATGGTGGTTAAGGTGCTGGACTCTCACAGGACCAACTGCGGTTCAAGTCCTGAACATGACAGCTTGAAAATCACACCACATGCACATGCGTGCGTGCCCGAAACTCTGAGAGGAGAATAGAGAAAGGAACTGTGGCATGGCCATCCCCCTGGCGGGGGATTTCTCACTGTCCCCTTCCCCCTCCAGTGTGTACACAAGCCCTATGGGAAAGACCTAAAAAGACAAAAGAAGGGACCAGCAGTTAGCATAATGGCTATGTCACTGGACTCCCATGTAATCGACCACGGTTCAAGTCCCGAACCTGGTGGCTTAAACTCATGCCAAGCACGTGTGCGTGCGTGCCCAAGATTCCGAGAGGAGAAGGGTGGAGAAGGGACTGTGGCGTGGCCATTCCCCCTGGGGGGTGATTTCTCGCTTTCTGTCTCTCTGTCTCTCTCTGTCTTTCTGGTGAGCGCATGCGCCCTATAGCAAAAACCTCTCAAAAAAAAAAAAAAAAAAAAAAAAAAAAAAAAAAGACAAAAGAAAACAAAGAAAGTACTCACATAGATACACACTTTGGAGAGACAAAGGTGAAGTTCAAGTTACAAACTCAGACCTGGAGCTGAGCTCTACAATCAAGTTTTTGGGAGTAAAATAGCTTTAATTTTAAAGGCTTGTGGACAAATGGAATTAAAGGAGGAGTTTATGTGGTACATAAAAAGTTTGCAGCCCGTGTGTATTTTTCTCATATTGTGCATTTTCCATGAACCTTTTGAGGACTCTTCATGGCAGGATGTGAGGGGGAGTAGGGCAGGGCGTAGGGGTGGGTGTTAGACGGGCTCGCGTGTGCCTTGCTGGTCACTGGGCGGATCCCGCTGATGAAAGCCACTGGCAGGACGGCTGGTCGCAGGTCCGTGTGAGCTACAGAGGACTCATTCCTCCTCCACTCAAAGACCAGGGCTGCAGGGGACCAGCAGTTGGCGAAACGGCTGTGTCGCTGGACTCTCACACAGTCGACCGCAGTTCGCGTCCCAGACCCAGTGGTTTAAAATCACACTGGGCGCGTGTGCATGCGGGCCCAAGATCCCGAGAGGAGAATGGAGGAGAAGGGATTGCAGCGTGGCCATCCCCCCTGGGGAGTGATTTCTCGCTTTCTGTCTCTCTGTCTCTCTCTGTCTGTCTGGCGAGCGCACGCGCCCTATAGCAAAAACCTCTTTAAAAAAAAAAAGAAAAAAAGACCAGGGCTGCAGGCTTTGGGGGTACAGCAGCCCCTCCTGTGGGACATGAATCTGAGACCCCCCCGTGGGTGCCTGACACCATGGAAGCACCTCGCTTTCTCTGTACCGTGTTTCAAGCTGGGCACCTACTGGGCTGTCTGTCATGGCGTCTTCTGGTTTTCTATGCAGACGTGTGTCCTCACTTCTCGTAAGGGAGAAGTGGTTAACGGACAGGTGACATGCACAGTGTGCACAGGCCAGACAAAGGAGGACCCATGTCCTGGACAGGATGGTGAGACTCCATCAGACGACGAGACTACTCAGAGCTGCACGCAACCTTGAACCTACACCTACTTCTGAAATTCACTCTGGATTTCCGGACAGCGGCTAGCTAGGTGAAGCCCAGGAAGGGAACCAGACCATAAGGGGAACTGCTACCTTTCCTGGTTGTCATTCACCTCTCCCTTGCCCCAAGGACTTGGAACTTGTGGGACCAGCACGTGGTGTGGTAGTTAAAGCACTGGACTCCCACAATGGCCGACCGTAGTTTGAGTCCCGGAACTGGTAGCTTGCTTCCTCACTTTCTCTCTCTTTCTCTGGAGAGTGTGAGTGTCTTATAGCAAATTAAAAAATTAATAATAATAAATAAAATTAAATAAATAATTTTAAAAAGAGTCGTACCTCATTTCAGTTCAAGGGCCAACTTCTCCCTTCTTCAAATTGGCTATCATTTTGGAAATCAAACAAAATGGTGCTAAGGAAACTAAACTTGGGGCCAGCAGGTGGCATGGTGGTTAAGAGCGCTGGGCTCCCACATGGTCGACCATGGTTCGAGTCCCGGACTCAGCAGCTTGCTTTCTCACTTCCTCTCGCTCTCTTTCACTCTTGCTCTGTCCCTCTCTGGGCAAATTAAAATAAGTAAATAATAATGTGAAATAAAATAATTATTTAAAAACAAAAACTAAACTTAAAATACCAAGCTCCAGACAAGGTTTGCAGGGCAGGCCAGGGCAGGGCAGGGCGCACAGATGCTGAACAGCTCCTCAGGCTGTGGAGACACCCTTTTTATTCATTCTTGCCTCCTGAGTTTAAGCCACCGGGTCCGGGACTCGAACTGCGATTGACTACATGGGAGTCCAGCGACTTAGCCATTACGCCAACTGCTGGTCCCCCGACCACTGCTACTTAACAAGAACCCTTTTTAGAGAAATTCCATAAGCAGACTCTCCAGAAACACAGCAGGACCCATCGCTCCGGGAAGAAGGTTGTAGAAATCTGAGTACACGCTCGGAACTTAGAGGATGAGGGTTTTCCCAATCCCTAAGTGGCCGCTGGAAGTCCATCTTCTAAGCCTCCTGCAAAAGGAGTTCGATACCCACACCTTGGGGAGGTATTAACAGGGCCGAATAAAAGGCTCAGGAGAGATCACAGCTGTCAGTCCACTTAAATTACGTGGAAATACAGGGCATACCTCCCTAAAGCACACAGGTCTTTATTTGGAGTTAGGACTTTATTCGCCAAAACTTTATTTAGCTTTATTTATAGCAAGCCATTTCTATCTGACTTTACTACCACATATGTATATTAATATTCTTTTTAAAAGATCATTATTTATTTCCATTTGTTAATATTATTATTTGACCAGACAGAGACAGAGAGACAGGGAAAGTGAGAAAGCAAGCTGCCAGGTCTGGGACTTGAACCGCGGTTGGCCATGTGGGAGTCCAGGGCCTTTAACCGCCACGCCAACTGCCGGCCCCATAGAGTAATATTCTTTTCCAAATTATTTTCGAGAGAACCTTTCTTCTGGTTAATAAGTAAAATATTTTAAACTTAACTGCTCGAATGTGAGGTACAAGCACTTCTGCGTGTTCAGATAAAAATACCAGAATGGAAACATTCCCGTAATGGTTTGCCCACTTTGTTCTTTTCTTAACCATTTCTTCTCCAGGTTATTTCTTTCCTCTTTTCCCCACTTTCCTTTATAGCATGAGTGTGGGCCTCTGTTCTCGCTTCAAGTCCAGCCCTCACAGTAACTACAGTAACAGCTGGGTGTTACGCCGCGATTTCCAACCCGGCTTCATATGCATCATCTTATTCCCCTTAAATTACTTCTACTTTCTTCTCTGTATTTTTCTCTCGCCCTACTTTCAGAGACAGAGGCAGAAGTTTCTAAAATCAGCCAAGAAGCCATTTTTCTCTCCCGACTGCCAACAGACCAATACACAGATACGGAGTTGTCTAAAGCAAGTTAGAGTACGGACAGTGTCCCCAACTCCGAAACAGCCAACGCTATGATAAAGTCACTTTTCTCCCCCAGGAATGAACTCTTGAAGTTAAAATATAAAGACAAATATATAAATGGACCAAGACTGTAGTAAGATCGGTGAGGAGCCAGCAGGTGGCGTGGTGGTGGTGAAGGCACTGGATTCCTACGTGGTCAACTACAGTTCGAGTCCTCAGTCTGGTGGTTTGGTGCATGTGCGTGCATGCCCCACATCGGAGGAGAACGGAGAAGAAGGGAATGCAGTGTGACTGTCCCCCCCAGGGGAAGTGACTTCTCATTTTTCCTCTCTTTCTTTTTCTTTTTTTTTTTTTTTTTTTTGAGAGGTTTTTGCTATAGGGCGCGTGCGCTTGCCAGACAGACAGAGAGAGACAGAGAGACAGAAAGTGAGAAATCAACCCCCAGAGGGGATGGCCACGCCACAATCCCTTTTCCTCCATTCTCTCGGGATCTTGGGCACGCATGCACACGCACCCAGCGTGAGTTTAAGCCACCGGGTCCGGGACTCGAACCACGGTCGACTACATGGGAGTCCAGCAACATAGCCATTACGCTAACTGCTGGTCCCTCCTCTTTTTCTTTACCTCTTTCTACTGAGAACACACACACCCTACGGCAAAACATTTTTAAAAAAAGAAAGAAAGAAAAAGGTAAATCCTTTGTAGAGTCATCAAAATATTAAAGGGAACACAAAAAAGAATAAGAGGTGTAAAAATGGGCAAAAAGAAACAGAGAAGGAAGAAAGTTGTTGTTATTTTAGCTTCCAGTAAAATTTCCATCCTCTCTCTTCCCAGAGCTATTTTTCTCCATGCTCTGCATTAAGTAAACTGTTCATTAAATCTGTGAAAATCACCAGGGATGTGCCCATCTCATTAAAAAAGATGATCACTTGAGCTGGGATAATGAGCAGGAGCATCTATTTTTGCACTTCGGGACAGAAGCACTTCCTGCCTGTTGCTCAGAGGCAGAGACACTTCTAGTAAGCTTTGGTGCAAGCAGATGCCCTGGCACGCTGCAGCTACCATGATGACAAGAACCTGCAAACAGAAGCGTTTCCTCCCAGAACCTCGACATACACTCAGTCCTGCTTTACCAACCAAGAGCAGGAGGTGCCTAAAATAGAAAAATATTAATTCTGCCACCTCACAGTAAATATTACTATGTTTTTAAGATTCTATAAACTCCAGGTTAGGACTCAGGCTAGGTTCCTGTGTAGTCACTCAAACTGTGCAGGATGCAAAAGCTCTCAAATTTGAATGGGTCGCCCTTTTGCAAATGGTTGAATAAGGCCCAAAGTAGAATTATAGTGATCCTTGAAGTACTATCATAATATGTCAAACATTGGCATTTTTTTTTTGAGAGGTTTTTGCTATAGGGCACGTGCGCTCGCCAGTAAGACAGAGAGAGACAGAGAGACAGAAAGCGAGAAATCACCCCCCAGGGGGGATGGCCACGCCGCAATCCCTTCTCCTCCATTCTCCTCTCGGGATCTTGGGCACGCACGCACACGCGCCCGGCATGAGTTTTAAGCCACCGGGTCTGGGACGCGAACCGCAGTTGACTACGTGGGAGTCCAGCGACATAGCCATTACGCTAACTGGTGGTTCCCACTAGAGCAGCTTTTAGGAAAAATAAAATGCTTCTGTCCAGTTTGGACACAACTCAAGCCAAGCTATCGGGACATCTAAGGATGTCTGTGCCAATTAGGAAGATGGTTGTGGAAACGCCAAAGAATGGAGACCATGGATGCTTGTAACTGGGTTTGAAGTTAGACTTGGAATTTATACGTTAGAGATAACTGGCAGTTTTTTAAAAAAAAAAAAAAATTATGTACTCATATCAAGAAAGACTAACAATTAGTTCATATTTTTTAAGAATTTTTTTTATATTTAGTGTTATTATTATGATTTTTTAATTGGACCAGAGAGGGAAAGGGGAAGTGAAAAAGCAAGACACTAGGTAAGGGACTTGAACTGCAGTCAGCCGTGAGGGAGTCTGGTGTCTGAACCCCCATGTGACCTGCAGTCCCCCTTTCTCTCCCCTCCCAATCTTTTTTTTTTTTTTTTTTTTTTTAAATAATTTGACCAGAGAAAGACAGAGAGAGACAGGGAAAGGGAGAAAGCAAGTCGCCAGGTCCAGGACTCAAACCACAGTCAGCCATGTGGGAGTCCAGCGCCTTAACCACCATGCCACCTGCTGGCTTTATTTCTTCCTTTATTATTTATTTATTTTTCCTATTTTGATATAGGGCATGTGCACTAGCCAGAAAAAGACAGAGAGAGAGAGAGAGAGGGAAACTGAGAACAAGAAAACGAGAAAAAGAAATCCAAAAGTTGCAGCCTCTGACAGGGAAGAGCTCCAGAACACAGAGAACAGAAGAAACAATGGAAAGCAAATGCTAGTCTATCCTCCCTCAAGAGAAAATTGTTATGATCAATGAGAAACGTCTCACACTAAGTCTATTAGGATGAAAACTCAGAACATTAGGGGACTTTTATTTTTTAAAGCAAAAGCCTAAAAGCTTCTAAAAAGAAAAACAAACACGGGCACATTTAAAGTAAACAGGATCAGAAGAGCTTCCAACATTTCAATAACAGAATTAGAGGCAGAAGAAAATGGAACCAAGCCTCCAAAAGTCTCAGGGAAAACGATTTCCGACTTTAAATTTGATATCAATCATATGCAAGAGGAGATGAAGTTTTATTTGCATCCATGCCAGTTCTCAAAAAAATATATATATTGTACACTGCCTTGTTTAAGAAGGAGCTAAATATGTTACCGCCCCCACCCCCAAGAAAGACCACGCAGTAAACAGGCCAACCAAGAATGCCTAACATGATGATGAGGGGAAATTCCAGGTCAACAGCTAGGCCTGAGATCTCTAGAGTAAACAGCCCAGAATGGAGCAGACAGGCAGAAATCCCTGGGAAAACGTCTCTCACACACACACACACACACACACACACACACACAGAGAGAAACGAGTACTACATTGGGCCTCATTTGAAAACCCGGAAATGAATAAGCAGTGTATAAATGGAATACTAAACAAACAACAAAAAAGAATTTTTTAATTTGCTGTGCAAGAAAAAATAAGATTACAGCATACTGTGTAGCTAAGTTTCGGAAAATATTTACAGTGGAGAAAAACTGAGACATAACTACCTGGAAGGGTAAAGGGCAGATCTTTAGAAAGGGAGAATAAAAGATAGCTAACCCTCATTTTCCTTCATAGAAATTCAATGTGTAGGGACCAGCAGTTAGCGTAATGGCTATGTCACTGGATTCCCATGTAGTGGACCGGGTTTGAGTCCCAGACCTGGTGGCTTAAACTCACGCCGGGCGCGTGTGCGTGCGTGCCCAAGATCCCGAGAGGAGAATGGAGGAGAAGGGATTGCGGCGTGGCCATCCCCCCTGGGGGGTGATTTCTCGCTTTCTGTCTCTCTGTCTCTCTCTGTCTTTCTGGCAAGTGCATGCACCTTATAGCAAAAACCTCTTAATGCCCCAAACTGAAGAAGAAATGGAAGAAATGCCAGCATAAACATATGAGTTTGCTAGATGGAAGTAACTAGAGAGAGAGCTAAATAAATTAAAAGTAGTTGCTCCTGAGAAGGGGAAAATGACAATGCAAGTAAGTGGGACAGGAATTTGTAGTGTGTGTGTGTGTCTGTGTGTGTGTGTCTGTGTGTGTGTTCATGAAATTAAGAAACACACTGTAAAAGGATAAAAAAAAATCAATGAAACATCACCCAACTGTACAAGACAAACAGATGATGCACAATTTCATTTTCTACCATAAACAAGGGAACATAAATCAACTCTGTTCTTCCTAGTTAATCAAATTGTTAAAATTCTATTTAAGGCATTTACCTTAGTACTTTAAGGAACACACTGAGAGAAGTCAAATAAGCCTAAATCTTCACACCTCTAGCTTTAGATAACACATGATGAAGGGGACCCTGGACACCTGCCCATAAAGAACTGGCCACATTCATTATCGTAGAATTCATTAACTGCAGCTTCATCCAGTCATACACCTTGGCCACCACTATCACACTCTCTTCTTCAGAGTTCCTACTACACTTTCTACCTTTTTTTTGGCTATAGGGTGCAGACACTCCTTGGAAAGATAGAGACAGAAAGTGAAAAATCACCCCGCAGGGGCAATGCCCATGCCACAATCCTTTCTCCTCCATTCTCCTCTTGGGATCTTGGGTAGGCATGCATGCATACATGTCCTGCAAGAGTTTAAGTCACTGGGTCTGGGACTCGAACTGCAGTCAACTACATGGGAGTCCAGCGATGTAACCATTATGCCACCTGCTGGTCCCCCTACTGCGGTTTCTTACAATGAGTTTTATCTCCATGAGGTGAGGGAGAGAAGGATGGGGGAATGTCCAGCATCTGAACCCCCTCCTAGAGTTGGTGCATTCCTCCTCATGTGCATTTTGATAGAGGTACACTCTTCAACCTAAAAGCAAGATGGCTGGACACTTGTCTTCCCAGAATCCTTTGCAGCTCACACATGGGTGCATGACTTAGTCTTGGCCAACCCTGAACGAAGAGAAAGGAGCCAGAGGAAATGATCGCAAGTGGGGGCAGTGACAACAATGTCCCCAGTCCAGAGATAGTGAAGACTAAGGTGACAGAGTTGGTACCGAGGGCCTGGTCCCAGTGATGTGGTCAATGTAAACCCTGATATCCAATGTTCAGTGACACAGAACTAATCATACTGCCTGACCTCGGCTATGAACATGGCTCTGTAGTCAGTTTCTGTTCCTGCCTTTGCTCTCTCCCCAGCTTCTGTGAAATCTAAAACCTGCCAACATCTTCTCAGTAAATTACATCCCTGCTTAGATCACGCAGCTGACTCCACTGCTTCTACCTGAAAGCCCTGATGGATCCACTGCCCCAGCACGTACAGGAAGAGATGGGTGCTGTCTATCAAAGTGAAGAATGAAATGTGTGTATTTAAGATCTCAAAGCAGACCCAAGGACATTTGCTGACAGGGTAACATGGGTGAACATTATGCTTTGAGATACAAATAAAACTATTTCCAGAACATTATGGGTTAAAGAAGTATGGGGAGACTAACCTGCTCTTCTTACCATTTTCCAGCATTCACCACACATTTGAAGTCCAAAGTCACTAACTAACTTTGCAAAATCACTGGGAATGTATTGGGTGTACCCATGACTTAACATCTAGCCAGAGACTTGCGCTCACCATTCTTCCTGTTGAGGATGAGCAGAAGAGCAGTGGGTGGGGAAGAAAACTTGTCTTTGTTTTTCCACTTACACACACCTTTGGGAGAGGTGAAGTGGTTTGAAAGCCACTGGTCAAAAAGTATACATGATGGTGAAAATGCAAACCAAGGCATTCCAAGATTTACGTTCAACTGTGGACATGGTGGTATCACTGAAAAGCTGCAGCTATCAGTTCACAGCTGAAGAAGCTGAGCCTAGGCAATGCAGCTGCTTATGCCGCAGGCTAACCCCACAGATTCTGCAGGGGAAGCTAGACGTTCACACAGATAGCTTTTCCTGAACGGTTGGTATCACCAAAAGGGCTCCGTAAAAAGAGTCAGACACAGCAAGGACATTAATAGAAATGAAGAAAGAAAGACTTCTCTGTGTTGGCCCATTTTCTCTGGGAACTGAGGAAGTCTTTCATGACTAAGAACAGCTACCTTTTGCTACTGCAACACAGTAAGAAGACATATACCCCATAAAGTGGGCTTACAAAATAAATGTAAAACTTGATGCATACTATGATTTCCCTTCCTGTGGTGTCACTCTGTAAAGACTTGCCAGGAGGGACCAGCAGTTAGCGTAATGGCTATGTCGCTGGACTCCCACGTAGTCGACTGCGGTTCGAGTCCCGGACCCGGTGGCTTAAACTCACGCCGGGCGTGTGTGCGTGCATGCCTAAGATCCCAAGAGGAGAATGGAGGAGAAGGGATTGCGGCGTGGCCATCCCCCCTGGGGGTGATTTCTCGCTTTCTATCTCTCTGTCTCTCTCTGTCTGTCTGGCGAGCGCACGCGCTCTATAGCAAAAACCTCTCAAAAAAAAAAAAAAAAAAAAAAAAAAAAAGACTTGCCAGGAGATCAATCTGCAAGTCACAGAAGTCAGGCTATATATCACCTTGGAAAAGGAAATTCATTTTATTTCAGGTGGTGATGTAAATGCTACTTCAAATTCCATCAACTGCCAAGCCACTCTGGCCATATATTCTTCTTCAGTGCTGTCATTTCCCTGGAAATATCTAATGGCTGCTAACACAAGAGTTTCATTCCACAGTTGTCTAAGTGAATTATACTGTGCTCCCATGGTGTTTGAAAAGCTGAGACAAATCTATCTTGGTCATTCCCAGACTGTCCCCTCTCCTTCATTTGGTGACCACAACGGGACAGCGATTCCACACTGCAGTGTGTAAGTATGCAGCCTTATTCCCCACAGCTCTGCAAACAACACGCACAATTCCATTATTCGGGGTTCAGAAACAAAAGGAGAAAAAAAGGGGAAATCCTAAAATCCTAAGAAACGATTTTTAAAAGCTGTTTCTAAAAGAATCTTTTTGAGAAATTTAATAATAAGAGAAAGTTTTTGAATGTCCAGGTACACAGGGGACAAACCCATGGCTAACTAATATCCTCACAATGAAGAAACCATCAATGGCTTTTTCCTAAATGGATTCCCTGTATCCAAAGCCTGAATTAATACTTAGTTATATAGAATTTTTTCCCCCTTCTACAGAGGCTTTAGGTGATCCTTTACAAACTTATTGAGGGGTTTTTATTCTGTCCAGTGGCAGTTCTGCTTCCAGCCATCATAAGTAGCAGAATTTTGGGATCAACAGATGGTTACGTTGCTGGACTACTACGTAGTTGATCACAGTTCAAGTCCTGGACCTGGTGGCTTAAAACTCATGCTGGGGGGCAACCCATTTCGGGACCCCTCCCTTCTTCCTAGGAGCTCTGATATTCCTTCTACCTCCTTTAATAAACTCTCCACTTTTAACCCCTAAAAAAAAAAAGCTCAACCGGGCACATGTGTGTGTGAGTGCACGCCCAAGATTCCAAGAGAAGAATAGAGGAGAAGGGATTGCAGTATGCCCAGTCCCCCTAGAGGGATGATTTTTTGCTTTCTGTTTCTTTGTCTCTCTTTATCTCTCTGGCAAACGCACACACCCTATAGCAAAAATATCTAAAAAAAAAAGTAGAATTTTAAACTTTTCCTGTAAGGATCACTATTGGATTACATAATCTTTCAAGCACCTTCTGAATCTGAATTTTTTTAAACTAAACAAATATGACAAGATATTATAAAGGTGGCATCGATTTCACTAACATCACAGAATAAATCAAATGAGAGCCAATGAACTTTTAAAAAAAGATTTATTTCTTTATTTATTCATTCATTCATTTTAATTTGACCAGAGAGAGACACAGAGAGAGAGGAAAGTGAGAAAGCAAGCCACCAGGTCCAAGACTTGAACCGTGGTCGGCCATGTGGGAGTGTCCAATGCCTTAATCACCATGCCACCTGCTGGTCCCGTCAATGAACTTTTTTTTTTTTTTTTTTGGGGGGGGAGAGGTTTTTCGCTATAGGGCGCGTGCGCTCGCCAGACAGACAGAGAGAGACATAGAGACAGAAAGCGAGAAATCACCCCCCAGGGGGGATGGTCACGCCGCAATCCCTTCTCCTCCATTCTCCTCTGGGGATCTTGGGCACGCACGCACACGCGCCCGGTGTTGTCACCGGGCCATGTGGGAGTGTCCAGCCATTGCCTTCAATCTTTTAAGGGAAGTATACCATGCCACCTGCTGGTCCCGAGAAATCAATGAACTTTTGCACGCACACGCGCCCGGCGTGAGAACCGGGTCCGGGACTCGAATCGACTATGTGGGAGTCCAGCGACATAGCCATTACGCTAACTGCTGGTCCCTCATTCATTTGAAAAAGACGTAGACATGTCATTCATTTGAAAAAGCCGTAACTGAAAGCAAGTCAAATGGCTGATCTCTCAACACCTGCTACAAACACAGTGATCTGGATCAGGTGTGGAACAGGAAAGAGGCATGTGGATCAGTTACTGGCAACAGAAAGCTTAGTGTGTTCGAGGAATACCACACACACAACTCTGGACAGATATCGTGTCACCGATCGCACAAAAACCAAGTGTAGACCTTAAGGAAACAAGGTTGGGTAGATCAAACGGGGCTATTTTCTATCAGATCAGCCTATCGGACACATTATTTTTTTACATGACACGGTATATCTACACTGCATAGCTCAAAGGACACCTATTATCAAAGCTGTCAAAGTCAATTTCATGCAACTAAGTAGCTTTACCCATATCTTTCCAGCACCCCCATCAGACTGCAGTGTTTACTCTTGACAAGTCCAAGTCCCCTATTCTACTCTGAAATACCAAGGTTAGGGGTGCCCTATTTAACTACGAACACTTACTATTGATCCGTACTGAGCACATAATAATTCAGAGCATGATTGATGGGTAGATGATTAAATGAATTAATGAATGAAGAGTGCTATAACTAGTCACTCATTTGGCATTTATTTGAATATAAAGGTTCACTGTTGACAATAAAACACACTTCAGGAAGCTTCTGCAAAGATATAGTTCACAAAGAACATGATCAAAATCAATCATTAAAAATTATATTTAAAAGTGTTTAGTGAATCGTTATCCACGATAGCATAAATGGCAACAATCTTAATTTCCAATAACTGGGCAACATGCGGTTTTATTATGGCCATACGGTGAATAGGGAGCTATTAAAAATGAGGGACCATCAGTTAGCGTAATGGCTATGTCGCTGGACTCCCACATAGTCGACCACGGTTCGCATCCCGGACCCGGTGGCTTAAAACTCACGCCAGGCGGGTGTGCGTGCGTGCCCAAGATCCCGAGAGGAGAACGGAGGAGAAGGGATTGCGGCGTGACCATCCCCCCTGGGGGGTGATTTCTCGCTTTCTGTCTCTATGTCTCTCTCTGTCTGTCTGGCGAGCGCACGCGCCCTATGGCAAAAACCTCTCCAAAAAAAAATATATATATGACAAATATGAAGGTCTGCAACAGGAAAATTAAGATATACCAGCAATAAAAAATAAGAGGAGAAAATGGGGTTTATACTATAACTTCAACCAGATGAAAATACATATAACATGTTTAAAAAAATTAAAAAAAAAAAAAAAAGATTGAGTGCTAGCTTCCTACTGGTTAAGGCCACTGGACCTCACATGGTGACCATGTAGTTTGAGTCCCAGGTCCAGCAGATTGAGAAACACGCCAGGCATATATGTATGCACGTCCAAAATCCCCAAAGGAGTGAGACAGAGAGGAAAAGGGATTGTGGCATGACTACTCCCCACGGGGTTCTCTCCCCTCTCGCTCTCTTAGTGAATACGCAGACCCTCTAGCAATCCATCGGTCAGTCAAGACTCGGGCCCAGCTGCAATGGCACAAGAGGTAGGGTACCACGCAAGGCTCAGGTCACCCCGATGGGATCCTGGACCAACCTGAGCAGGTATGCAGGCTGCACCTATATCCCTAGCCAACCAGGAAGCTGGGACGGAAGGTTACCGCATGGTGAGGCCCTATGAAAAATACCTTTCTTTGTGCCTCTCCTCTTTCCTCCTTTCCCTCCCACTCACTGTCTCACTTAGAAAAAAGAAAAAAAGAAAAGAAATGGAATAGATAACAGAAAATACTTGCTACGTCTATAGTTTATAGGTGATCTTTCCACTCTAGATAGTTTATAAAACTGTTATATGGTCACTTATAGGCCTTAGTGCAACAGAATTTTTACAGTTTCTAATGGTAATTATTATAATGCTCCTCAATAATAACTATTGCATAGTGCTGTAATAGTAACATTAATCTAATTGATCTTGCTTAGATATACCATTATTATTATTATTATTAAAATATACCACTATTTTTTCCATTCTCCTCTCGGGATGCCTTGATAAGTTGACTAAAAATGTCAGACAGAAAATATCAAAGTGGCTAAGATGTGAAGAGATATGTGTCTTAGAATCAATAAAATAAAATACATATCACAAGACAATTGTATAAGAAACATTTTACTGGTATAATAAAAGTGATCATGAGTAGGCCAGCAGGTAGTGTGGTTGTTAAGGCACTGAACTCCCACATGGCCAACTGCAGTTCAAGTCCCAGACCTGCCAGCTTGCTTTTACATTTTACCTTTCTCTCTCTTTCTCTGGTCAAATTGAAATAATAATAATAATAACAATAACAACAAATAAAATTAAATAACATTTTAAAAGTGATCATTTGTAATGATAACAACTAACTAATGCAATAAAATAAGTTTTTTTTTTTAACTTTGCTAAAGTAAAAAAATAAAAAAAAAATAAAAATAAAAATAAAAAAAAAAGTGACCCCATGGGGAAGGTCACACTGCAATCTCTTTTCATCTCTCTAGTATGTTTCTCAAGCCACTGGGTCTGGGACTTGAACCATTCAGTTGGCCATGAGGGATCCAGCTGCATTAACCACCATACCACTGGCTGGGCTATAGAAATCTTTAAAAGACATAAATGGTTTGACTCCCAAATAGCATTGCTGGTAAAGATGAAGGTAATAAGAGAAACAAGGGCATTGTATCACGGAAGACCAGTCTTCAACATGCCTCTCAGACCAAATGGGTTTGGTCTAAAAGAACTGAGTAAATGGATTACCAAGAAGAAATTAAAGAGTGAATCCTAACAAAATGAAAAGTCTGAGGAGACCTATAGCTACTAAAGAGATTGATGAGAATCAAAAACCTCCCAACAGTGACCAGACAGTGGCATAATGAGAAATGCAACATCCTGTCAGGTTGACCCACACTGGAAGGATCCACGTTCATGTCCGGACACCTCCCAGAATACGTGTGCCCGTGTTCTGGGGCTGGCTGACACTGGCAGTGGATCAAGGCACCAAGATTCTGATTTGAGCGTAATTTCTCTGTCTTACTCATGGGAGAAATAAATAAAAATAAAATAAAATAAAATACAAAACCCAAACAAACAAGTAAACAAAAAACTTCCAACCAAAAAGCCTAGGACCAGATGACTCCAATTCTACCAAACACTGATATAGACATGTGGTCAATTTTACCTAACATTTCATTAAATCCTTCTCAAATTCTTTCAAAAAACTGAAGAGGAAGAAATACATCCAAAATCTTTCTATGAGACCAACATTACTCTGATACCAAGGTAATAACAATTACACTACAATAAGGAAAACCACAAACCATTATCTTTTACAATTTTGATGCAAATCTTTAATAAAATAGTCATATGCCAAATTCAACAGCACATTGAAAGAATTATAGGGACCAGCAGGTGGCATAATGGTTATGAGTCCTGGACCCAGTAGCTTAAAACTCACACCTGGTGCATGTGCATGCATACTCAAATCCTGAGAGGAGATTGGAGGAGAAGAGATAGCAGCATGGCCATTCCTCCTAGAGGGGTGATTTCTTACTTTCCATCTCTCTGTCTCTCTCTGTTTCCTGATGAGCTCATGTGCCCTATAGCAAAAAAAAAAAAAAACAAAAATTTTCAAAAACTTCAAAACTTCACTGCATCTTATTTTTCTTATCTATTTAATAGACAAAGTGCGCAAGTTTTCGTGGTATTTATGAGATTTGAAAACAATTTATGCGAAGGGCCAGGCAGGAACGCAACACATGTTGGTTGAAAGAAGTTGCCATTTGCTCTGTGGATCCAGATCAAAACACAATCCTCAAAATCTAATTTGCCAAAGCTGATCTTCACTCCAGCAGCCGAGAAGCGTCCAGAGCTAGAACCCACAGCTGGGGTCTGGCTGCTGCTAAGCTTCAAAAGAAGAGTTTAACATCTGCTTTTAAACACAGGAAAGCGATAATTGGTGCAGGAGGAAAAGAGAAAGGTGTGCACTGGACCTTATCTTTGTCACCCCAGTACAGAAGGATTACCAGCTCACAGCAGCCTGCGGCTTTTCCCATGAAGAAAGGCAACCCTGGAGATGGTATTTTTTTTCTTTCTTCTTCTTTTTTTTTTTTTTTTTTTTTTTTTTGAGAGAGAGACAGAGAGACAGAAAGCAAGAAATCACCCCCCAGGGGGGATGGCCACACCACAATCCCTTCTCCTCCATTCTCCTCTTGGGATCTTGGGCACGCACGCACACGTGCCCAGCGTGAGTTTTAAGCCACCAGGTCCAGGACGCGAACCGCGGTTGACTACATGGGAGTCCAGTGACATAGCCATTACGCTAACTGCTGGTCCCCTGGAGATTTTTTTTTTTGGGGGGGGGGGGAGAGGTTTTTGCTATAGGGCACATGTGCTCACCAGACAGACAGAGAGAAACAGAGACAGAAAGTGAGAAATCACCCCCCAGGGGGGATGGCCATGCCGCAATCCCTTCTCCTCCATTCTCCTCTCAGAATCTTGGGCACGCACGCACACGCGCCCGGCGTGAGTTTTAAGCCACCAGGTCCGGGACGCGAACTGCAGTCAACTACATGGGAGTCCAGCGACATAGCCATTATGGTAACTGCTGGTCCTCTGGAGATGGTTTTTAAACTCAGCATTTCTCAACACTCCTGCACCTCCCTGCCAGGAATGCACAGACCAATTCTCTTTTTAAAGTGCAAAACAAAGGAGCCACAGACCACAAGTAGAAGGTGTGGTCTGAATGGAGTTTTCACCCAACCGTGCCTGCTCTTCCAGGAATCTAAGATGCAAATAAAACCTAGAGGCCAGCAGATGGCATGGTAGTTAAGGCACTGGACTCCCACAGGGACAACTGAGGCTCGAGTCCCAGACCTGGTGGCTTGAAAAATCACGCCAGACGCATGTGTGTGCAGGCCCAAAATCCCAAGAGGATAATGGAAGAGACGGGATTGTGGCATGGCCATCCCCTTGGAGGATGATTTCTCACTCTCTCTCTCACTGTCTCTCTCTGTATCCCTCTGGCAAGCACACATACCCTATGGCAAAAACTTAAAAAAAAAAAAAAAAAGCCAAAAAAAGGATGCAAATAAAAATCTAAAAAGGGCAGAAACATCACTTTTTTGCACAACTTTAAATACATGCAAGAAAATAAGCGCTGTTCTAGGCATCGTTGTTTCTGCTCTACAGCAATGTGCTAAGAGACCTATTTCACGGACTCCTTTAGGCCACACAGCGGCGACGAGAGCAGGAAACTCCCTTGTGTTGTATTTCCAGAACACCTGAACGCAGTCTGCTGAGGCTCAGAGAGATGTTGAGAGGCCGTACCTTCCTCTTTTCCAGTAACAGCGGCAGAGACAAGCGATGAAACTTTCCCTAGGGTTTGGGTTCTGTTTTCCCAGCTCGCTTTTGCTTCTCTCCTGGAAGAGGAAAGAGTCCTGGAGTTTTAGAAACCCCCGAAGCATTGCTGATTTCAAGGATCATTTTTTGTTTGCTTAAAAGCCATCACTTCCTGCACTACTCAGAGCACAGAGCACAAAGCAAAGCCTAAATAAACCATCTCCTTTAGGTTCAAGGGAGTCCATGCAACAGTCATGAGAGAACAGGAACTGTGCCTTAAAACCAGCAAAGGAGGAGCTGGTAGGTGGTATGGTGGTTAAGGCACTGGACTCCCACACAGACAACCAAGGTTCAAGTCCCAGACCCGGGAGCTTGAAAATCACGTTGGGTGCATGTGCATGTGTGCCTGAAATCCTTCAAAGAAAATGGAGAAGGGATTGGATCATGGCCATCCCCCCAAGGGGGTGATTTCTCACTTTCCCTCTCTTTTCTCAGTCTCTCTCCAGCAAGTGCATGTGCCCTATGGCAAACACATTCAAAAAAAATTAAAAAACAAAAACAGTCAAGGGGGGCCAGCAGGTGGTGTGGCATTTAAGGGCACTGGATTCCCACATGGCCGATCACAGTTCAAGTCCTGGACATGGCGGCTTGCTTTCCCTTTCTCTCTCTCTCTGGTCAAATTAAAATAACAATGCTAATTATAATAACAAATGGAATTAAATAAATAAATAATTCTTTAAAGAAAAAAAAAAAACAGTTGAGGGCCATCCTGATGTATACATGAGCTATGATATGGAAACGCGTTCCCATCTGGAATGAGGGCTTTCTCTTCTTCAATTCCAGATGACCCAGGAATTACCACAACCTGTTTTCCTAGCCAGTCTCACTTCCTAGAGTCTTTCTTGCCCAGGATCACAGAGCTTTTCAGCAGAGGAGGCGGAATACAAACCTACACAGCCTGCCTCCCAGGCCTCTGATAACCGCAGGCCATGGATGAAGAAAGCCATCTCTTTGTTGTCTAAATCTGAGCCAGCAGAGACCACACAAGAGTGACAGGCAGGGATGAGTCCATGAGGTAATGCATATGCTAATTA
Source organism: Tupaia tana (assembly GCA_026018925.1). NCBI lineage: Eukaryota > Metazoa > Chordata > Mammalia > Scandentia > Tupaiidae > Tupaia > Tupaia tana. The sequence goes on along the minus strand of JAKSZU010000025.1, from coordinate 12,486,544 downwards.
GCTTCTTTAGCCATCCTACCACGTGCACATGCACCAAAGCATCATGGGAACGGAAGACTTTTCTCCTGGATGAAATCGCAACTACATCATACATACACGGATTCCCAAATACAAGAGGTGTGTGTTTTGAATTTTGTTGTTAAAGAAGTATTTATTTCTTTTTATTTATTCATTCATTTATTTTCATTTGACTAGAGAAAGACAGATACGCAGAGAGAAGGAAAGTGAGAAAGCAAGCCACCAGGTCTGGGACTCAAACCATGGTTGCCCCTGTGGGAATGTCCAGTGCCTTAACCGCCATGCCACCTGCTGGCCCCCAAGTGTGTGTTTTAAAGTACATTCATGTTTTCAAAATCATTGCTCCAGGTTTATCAATTAAACATTTATTGACTTCTTTTTTATTTGCTACTTGGCTATAACAAGGAGTAGAAAATACCGAAAGTTTAAATATATTGGGAGGAAAAAACAAAAGGAAATAAAACTTAATGATCATTTCGGAGTTTCAGTAGTTGAACACCTCATGTGATACCCAGTCCACTCTTTGTCACATGGAGCATGGTGACTATATATTATTTGCATCTGATTTTGAAACTCAAAATGAAGTTCCCTAAAAGCAAGGACATTACCGACAAATGGGGCCGTAATAAATGAACTAAAATGAAGAAAGTATGGCAGAGCAATGAAACATTTTGCATCTCTTAATCTGCAGTGGAATTCGCTCCTTAAACAAATGACATCCCAGAGTCTACCCTGTGTCCCTCCTGTGTCCACCACGTCATCTGGGATATTGAGTTTCTGTGGAGGGAGAAATACGTAACTAGAATCCTCTCGTAGGTGCAGAAATATTGATTGAAACTGCCAGGCGGGGGCACCAGCAGATGGTGTAATGGTTACGTCGCTGGACTCCCACGTAGTTGACCACACTTCGAATCCCGGACCCAGCAGCTTAAACTCATGCCAGGTGTGGGTGCATGCATGCCCAAAATCCTGAGAGGAGAATGGAGGAGAAGGGATTACGACATGGTTACCCCCCCGGGGGGTGATTTCTCACTTTCTCTCTCTCTGTCTCTCCAGCGAGCACACGCGCCCTGTAGCAAAATCTCTCTTTAAAAAAATTAAAAACAGCCAGGCAGAAGGACTATGTCAACTGCACTCCTGTGATACCCTGTGACATAACAAAGGGACCAAAGAAGACGCAAGGCTTTACGCACAATACCTGTCGGCCAGTGACACAGTTCTGAACACAGAGTTCGTCTCAGGAGGCTCCTATTCAGAATATGTCTGGTTATAGCAAAAACTAGAAATTATAGTGACACCTGTTCTGCTCTCTGATGAAAAACCTACACCACATATGTCATATATTTATACACCTTTCTCTTTTTTAAAAATAATTATTTTTATTGAACTTTAATTATGTATTTAGACCAGAGAGGGACAGAGCCAGAGAGAGAGAGAAAGTAAGCAAGAAAGCAAGCTGCCAGGTCCAGGACTTCAACCGTGGTCAGCCATGCGGGAGTCCAGTGCCCTTAACCACCACGCCACCCACTGGTCCATATACGCCTTTCAAAGATCCAGAGTAAAATTCCACTCTAAACATCAGTGCAAATATGAGGCTTGAAATTATAAACAAAGTGATAAGATCCAACTTTTTCTCTTGCAGAAAATGCTGTAGGTAGAGACATATTAGAGTGGGTACTCATTATTTATTGTCAAAAGGACAAGACGGCTTCCAAATGATCTGTAGCATATATTACTTTTAGTATTAACATGAACATATATATGCATTAAATAGCATGATAAAAAAATGAAGTTATGCTTTTAAAACCAACCCATGGCTAATTTTTTTTTTTTTTTTTTTTTTTTGAGAAGTTTTTGTTATAGGGCACGTGCGCTTGCCAGAAAGACAGAGAGACAGAGAGATAGAAAGCGAGAAATCACCCCCCAGAGGGATGGCCACGCCACAATCTCTTCTCCTCTATTCTCCTCTCGGGATCTTGGGCACATCTCTTCTCCTCTATTCTCCTCTCGGGATCTTGGGCACGCATGCACACACGCCCGGCGTGAGTTTAAGCCATTGGGTCTGGGACTCAAACCACAGTCGGCTACATGGGAGTCCAGCAACTTAGCCATTACACCAACTGCTGGTCCCTCCATGGCTAATTTTTGGAAGATAAAGCCATATTTTGTCACCATTACCAACTCAAGTTTCCAGAAACCTACCTCAAATCATGAAAAGGAAATGCCTAAAATAAGGAAGCCTTTGCACATGCATATGTGATGAAGAAAAGAAATGCAAGTAGAGGAGGAAGGAAGGTTAGAAGACACCATGGAGGAGGGTAGTGGCTCTCTGCAAGGCTGGCCCACATGCAGAGGTTCCCGGTTCAGGCCTGGAGACGTCCCTGACACACAGGCGCACCTGTGCCCAGGATACAGGCTCGCTGAGGCTGGGGGTGAGCTGCAGCATCAAGACCCTGTTGGGATCCTGTCTCTCTCTCGCTGGTGGAAGAAATACATTTTTCAAAATAAAATAAAGTTGAATCAGCAAGTGGTGTGGTGGGTAAGGTGCTAGATTCTCACATGGCTGACCGTGGTTCAAATCCCAGACCTAGTGACTTCAAAATCACGCTGGGTGCATGTGCATGAGTACCCAAAATCCCAGGAGGAGAATGGAGGAGCAGGGATTGCAGTGTGGCCATACCCCCAGGGGGTGATTTCTCACTTTCGGTCTCTCTGTCTGTCTCTGTCTTTCTGGCGAGCGCACGCGCCCTATAGCAAAAAAAATCTAAAAAAAAAAAAAAAAAAAAAAAAATTGTCTCCTGGGTCCCTTTCAATATTATAAGTCCATGAAAGCATATAAAATGTACTAAGCCCAGAATAAAACAAAGTACAAAAGCCACAGACCCATTGCTAACTTTCTGAGAGATTTATAACAGAATTTTTCAAAGGAAAAGAAAATAAAATTAAAAATTACTTATTTATGCTGGATCTTGGTAAAGCTCAGAAAGGAACCTCCTTTTTTCCCACCAAGTCTGTTAGTTAATAGCAATCACCCAAGGAGTCAGGCAACCCCAAAATACCTGGAAAATGTGTAGAGACAAGAGTTTAAAATTCAAAATCAGGGTAGAAATTAAAAATCAAAATATTCCACTGCTAGTCAAGACTATCTCTGCATAATTAAAGACTTCATTGGAATACCTAAAGGGTGAGATACGTCTGGTGTTTTTGGTCCATAATAGACCAACGAGGCTTTCTAAATCTAGATGGCATTTTGATCTGTCGTCTTATTAAAGTTCCTAAAGCAGGAACTAGCAAGGCTTCTTGGCAACAGCTCGTGTTAAAAATGTCTTTCTCTGAGAGTCACAGAAAAGAACCAAGAGAGGATGTGGGCTCTAATTATGCTGTGACTTCGGAGAGATGGTCCTTCCGAAATCACACCTGCCAGTCCCACCTTCCAGGGGTGAGCTCATCCTGTAGACGCAGACGTGGCTGGAAACAGAGGCAAACAATGAACGACTTAAAGGAAATTATCGACGACTTTTCAGCACTCTTTAGATGCATTTGTTTAAGCATGTGTTATTTTTGCAAGTGGGAAAGGAAAGAGATTTGTTTTTGTTTGTTTTTTCCTAATAAAACAAAAAACCTAAAAATCGGGCATGACTAAGAACCTCGGATAAAACATAAGTTAGGGGCCATCAGGTGGCTTGGAGGGTAAGGCACTGGATCCCACATGGCCAACTGCACAGTTTGAGTATCAGACCTGGCTGCTTGAAAAATCTTCAGAGGAGAATGGAGGAGAAGGAATTGAGGCACGGGCATCCCCCTTGGGGGTTGAGTTGTCACTTCTCTCTCTTTCTCTCTGTCTCTTCGGTCTTTCTCTGGCAAGCACATGTGACCTACAGCAAAAGCTGAAAAGTAAACAAACGAACGAAAACACAAGTTACTTCTTCAACAATCCCACAAATGAATACATCAGTCATAACTCATGATTAAATAGGAAAAGAGACGCCTCAGGTAACTTAGTCTGTACCCTTCTCGGGGTCTCCCCTCCAGGGTCTGCATTACTGTAATTCTAAGAAGCCTGATGAGCTCATTTATTAAAGACTGAGAAATTGTGGGACCAGCAGTTGGTGTAATGGCTATGTCTCTAGACTCCCATGTAGTCGACTGCGGTTCGAATCCTGGATCAGGTGGCTTAAACTCACACCAGGCGCGTGTGCGTGCGTGCCCAAGATCCCGAGAGGAGAATGGAGGAGAGGGGACTGTGGCGTGGCCATCCCCCCTGGGGGATGATTTCTCGCTTCCTGATTCTGTCTCTGTCTGTCTTTCGGGTGAGTGCACGTACCCTATAGCAAAAACCTCTCCAAAAAAATAAGATTGAGAGATCAGTCGATTAGAAAGTGCCATGAAGCCCTGTTCCAGCAAGAAATCATAACGAAAAAACAGGCAGAATCCTACAAACACCGACCAGCATCATTATTGCCAGCATTTATTAATACAGAGCATTGCGGCTGAGGTCAGTTTCCTGTACGTGTCTTACATGTACTAACTGGATTTGGTTAGGATGGGACAGGTAGCACTCACAGTTCTGCTAGAATGCTCACGTTTGTTCCAAGAGAACGCTCTGAGCGTAACTTGGATTTCACGTGTGCTTTTGCACGGTTTCACTGCAAGGAACACAGGCTAATCATAGACAACAGCACCCAGGCTGAGCTTGCACACAGTTTGTGCTTCAGTTGTCTTCCAGGGACCTCAGACCCACACGAGCCCCCCGTCCACACCTGCTACCCCATCCTCCATCCATCGCAGGTACCTCGTCCCCACCATGCAACCCTCAAGGCCCCAGCCCACAAGCAGATGTCAGGATTCTTTCAAGGTAAATATGATCTTCATTGGACTAGTTATGTATTTTATAGCCATTTCATATTTGTAAAATTGGGTACAATTTTTATTCAAGTTCCGTCTTTTTAAAAAATGTGTCACCGGTAGTTTTTAGAGTGTTATGTCCTCAGTCCTACCTCTCCCACACGCACTGTGATCTTTACTGCATCGTTTTGCATAGTGTGGTGCTATTTAGGAATGCATATCTCATTTCTTAGCAGAACTAAATGTACAGTAACTAGTACATAAACATCCTTACAAAAGGAGGCTTGTGAATTATCAAGAAGGGGTTCGACTGTGATTTTTTTGTATTTTGTTATTATGTTTAAGAGGACAGCAACGTAATGTCATTTTAGAAACATTTAGACACTTTAGGGTCAGTTTCAATTATTTGAAAATTTTACTTATGAGGTTCCCTAGTGGTGCTAGTTAAATAAGGTGTTACTGCATCAGTCTGGACAGACCAAGATGGGGTTACAGATCCTTCACAGCGAGCCTCTGATTGCTAGAAAGAACAAATGCAGTGCGATTACTTTCATTCCTTAAGACTAATAAACTGAAGTAAGACTTGATTTTTCTTTTGAAAGATTCAAGAGATCCTTAACGATATGTCCAAAGATGTTTTCTATTGTGCTACCACCGTGAACAACTCTAAAACCATAAATATCCATCCGGTGGTGATGACCTCCCCATGAAAACATGCCTGTCGCAAAGGAGCTCCTTCATTGCTCTCCAAAAGAGGAGAAGAGGAGACACAGGAAGAAGCGCCTGGTGCAGAGCCCAAATCCCTACTTCATGGGTGTGAGTGCCCAGGCTGCTATGGAATCACCACAGTCTCTAGCCCTGCACAAACGGTAGTTCTGTGCGTCGACTGCTCCACTGTCCTCTGCCAGCCTCCAGGAGGAAAAGCAAGGTTTACAGAAGGATGTTCCTTCAGGAGGAAGCAGCACTAAAAGCATCCTGACTCGGGACCAGCAGTTGGTGTAATGGCTATGTCGCTGGACTCCCATATAGTCGACCATGGTTCGAGTCTCGGACCCGGTGGCTTAAATTCACGCCGTGTGTGTGTGTGTGTGTGTGTGTGCATGCGTGCCCAAGATCCCGAGAGGAGAATGGAGGAGAAGGAACTGTGGCGTGGCCATCCACCCGGGGGGTGATTTCTCGCTGTCTCTCTCGTGAGCGCATGTGCCCTATAGCAAAAACCTCTCGAACAACAACAACAAAAAAAACATCCTGACTCAAGATGAGTGGGAAACCATCCCACTAAGCACATTTCGGATATGTCCTGTTTACTGTCCTGTTGAGCTGCTAGGGAGTTCCTGCCTCAAGTATTCAGGGGCAACCAGAGGAATGAAACACTAGAGTCATTTGGGGAAATTTGTGAAATAAAATGAAGGCAGTTTCCAAGTCATAGTCCACAGTGCTGAATGGAAGGACTCCTTACCTAGAAAGATGAAAGCAGTTGATACCCACACCATGAAGAGGGTAAAGAGGAGGATCTGGTAAGAACCAGCGAATCGCCTGAGGACAGCTGAATCTTCACATTGATCTATGTGTTGGACATAACGAGAATTATCAACACATCCAGGGCATATGCAGCATTGAAAAAGCTGTGCTCATCTCTCAGAAGCATTCAAAGGACCAGCAGTTAGCATAACAGCTATGTCGCTGGACTCCCATGTAGTCAGCTGCGGTTCGAGTCCCGAACCCAGTGGCTTAAACTCACGCCGGGCGCGTGTGCGTGCGTGCCCAAGATCCCGAGAGGAGAATGGAGGAGAAGGGATTGCGGCGTGGCCATCCCCCCTGGGGGGTGATTTCTCGCTTTCTGTCTCTATGTCTTTCTCTGTCTGTCTGGCGAGCGCACTCACCCTAGAGCAAAAACCTCTCCAGAAAAAAATAAAAGAAGCATTCAAAACTCAGGTCTCTTAATTTTGCTTACCAAAGAGAACAGGCCTTACATGTGAGCTAGCTCCTTTACCTCCTATTGGGCTCCATCCATCTCAAGCAAAAAAGTCCAGTTTTCGAACCCGTTAGCTCTTCCTCTCAGATTGCAAAGGATGAGTTAAATATTGTGGCTTTAAAATGCCCACTACCACTCCTGTGCACTTTACCACAGGCGACATACTTGACCTACGCAAGTCTGTGCTAACTGAATTTTTTATTTTTTTCCTTTTTTTTGGTTAGTTTTTTTCCATACGGGTGTACACTCACCAGAGAGAGGGAAAGTGAGAAATCACCCTCTGGTTGGTTATGTGAGGGGCCCAGCTTCTTCACCATACCACCTGCTGGCCCCTGAATTTTTAATCCTGATCCCTCAAACCTAAAACACCAATGAGTTCATAAACCCAAGGGGACCCTTGTCCTGCTCAGAATGCCATTTCTTTTTTTGAGAGGTTTTTGCTATAGGGTGCGTGCGCTCCCCAGAAAGACAGAGACAGACAGAGAGACAGAAAGCGAGAAATCGCCCCCCAGGGGGGACAGCCATGCCGCAATCCCTTCTCCTCCATTCTCCTCTCGGGATCTTGGGCACGCACGCACATGCGCCCGGTGTGAGTTTAAGCCACCGGGTCCGGGACTCGAATCGTGGTTGGCTACATGGGAGTCCAGCGACATAGCTGTTACGCTAACTGCTGGTCCCCTAAGATTCTCTTTCAATCCCCAGTTCAATGTCCCACATAAAGCCAGCCAGTATCACAAAGCTAGCCCAGACACAGAGACCACCAGGCGCCCCCCTGCCAATCACAAGGACTAACGAGCCAGTCATATGCCAAACCTTTGAAAGTATTTTCTACCTCACGATTCCGTGACAAACACAGCCCTCACAGGGATGATGAAAGAATTATCAACCATCACAGAGGCCAAAATGGAATTAGCCAAAACAGTTAAAACAGTCATAGATTCAGTAAAATCGAGATGAAAGATTTTTACTTGTATAATTGTATCTAAGCCTTCTAATGTGTGGAAGAAATGCTGTTCTGAGTAAAGAAACTGGGTCCTGGATAAGGCTCCTATCACACAAGATCAAGATGAAGCAAACACAGGAGGAAGATGGATTGGGCATGGAGATGAATGAACATGGGGAGTTTTAAATGGAAGGTGAGAGGAAAAGACTTTGAGTTTTATACCCTCCTAAACAACCCACTCTATCACTTTTTCCAGTAACAACAAAATTGGACCCATTTACCAAAAACAGTGACTCAAGTCATGAGTGTACGGAGTCTTACCCACACACTGCCATCTGACACAGTGCTGGGTGTTAGGGTACACAGGCACGGGGCAGTGTGGGAGCACGGTGGCCACACACACCTGGGTATGCTCACCTCCGCTGAGCTGGCAGCGCACTAAGTGATGGGCCCTTCTCATCTCCAGATTGGCCTTCCTGGCGTTGCTGTGCACCAGTAATTATCTGGAACGGGGCCGTTGAGATTTCCCATTCCCGAGAACGTACTGAGGATTAAGACAGTACTCAGGCCAGCAGATGGCATGGAAATTAAGGCGCTGAATTTCACATGGACAACTCTAAGGTTCGAGTCCTAGACCCAGCAGCTTGAAAATCAAGCCAGGTGCATGTGCGTGTGCCCAAAATGCCAAGAGGAGAATGGAGGAGAAGGGATTCCAGCACGGCCATCCCACCAGGGGGGTGATTTCTCATTTTCCCTCTCTCCCTCTCTCTCTTTAGTGAGTGTAAACACCCTATGGCAAAATATATATATATATAAAATGTCAGTAATCGTGTGTGTGTGTGTGTGCACATGTGTGTGTGTGTTTGTTTCATAAAACTAAAAGGTACCATTAACATTCAGCTTACGCACGTATATCCCTACTGTACAGAGTAGAGAGTAAGAAGTCTTTGTTTTGTTCTGATTTACTTCCAAAACCACTGATCTAGATGAAAAACCAAAACACTTGGGTTACAAATATGTTTTTGAGCTTTTAAGCATGTTCACAGGTTTCCTATTGTATTATTGGCTTCATACTTTGTTTAAAAAAAAATGGAAAAGGCAAAGTGAACATGTTAATTATGCCATTATGCATTGAAAGGGACCACAGGATAGATACTGAGTTCCAGAAAAATCAGCTAGGTCAAGATCAAGATCCTCCTCAGAGACGCTATCATGCTATCGAATGCACACCCACTACGCTGGAAAATCATTGCGAAACCCCTGGCTTCTGTGTCTCGCCAGCCGCTACCTCCAGAGCTGCACACGCGCACCTTTGATAATTAACAACTGAATATTCCAATTAGCAAGCAAATCCGGACACTATTGCCACTTCTGGGAATTCGAAATAAAAACTGAGTTTTAATTTTTAAAACACAAGCTGAAATACATATCCATCTACACATATATACTCGCACTGACTCCGAATATCCAGAGCACACAGAAACTCCTGCTACACGAACTTTATTTCTTACATCGCTTTAAGAATTAGTATATGGATACCTTGAAGAATGCATTCTTTTTTTTTGTGAGGGGGGGAGAGATTTTTGCTGTAGGGCACGTGAGCTTGTCAGAGAGACAGAGAGAGACAGAGAGACAGAAAGTGAGAAATCACCCCCCAGCAGGGATGGTTACGCCACAATCCTTTCTCCTAAGCTCTCGTCTTGGGATCTTGGGCACGCACGCACACGTGCCTGGTGTGAGTTGAAGCCACCAGGTCCAGGTCTCAAACCACGGTCAACTACGTGAGAGTCCAGCAATGTAACCATTACGCCAACTGCTGGTCCCGAGGAATGCATTCTCTTACCATTACCAGACATTGAAGGGGCAACCAATTGTAAAGAGCCTGCCTGGAAAACAAGCAGAAAGCATTTTCTGGGATTCTCTAGTCACTGCGTGGGCAGAATCCCAAGATAGTCTAAGTTGGTCTTTGGCACTGTCTCCCTTCCCTCTTGCACCCTCTGCCACCTCTGCTCCCAAGCTCAAAGCCCATCACTTTAAACAGCCTTCTCCTCTCGTTGGGCCCTTCCCCCCAACATCTCGACTCCCACACAACCATGAGAATGAGCATACCCAAACAAACAAGTAATGACTAATGTTTTCTGGATTTTTTTGGTTTGTTTGTTTTAGGTTTTTGCCATAGGGAGCGTGTGCTTGCCAGACGGAGGGAAAGTGAGAAATCGCTCCCATGGGGGAATGGCCACACCGCAATCCCTTCTCTTCCAATCTCCTCTTGGGATTTTGGGCACACATGTACACGCACCCAACATGATTTTCAAACTGCTGGGCTGGGACTCAAACTCTGGTCAGCCATCATGCAACCTGCCAGCCCTGTATTATTGTGCACTTTGAAAGAAATGCCTGAGCGTCCAGATTTTGGTTTCTAAATACCAAAATCATTGGACAACATGGGTCCGGGGCTGGGGAAAAGAAAGTAAAAGCTAAATCTAGAACATCTCACCATGCCAGAAGAAGAGCTCAAATATTAATGAGGATGCGACAAAGACGTGGGCACTGCCATGCAGGGACTTCCACTGGCCAAACATGGGGTGGTCTGGACAACAAAATGAATGATGTTGATAAATTATACCATGTTGAATAAAAAAAGAACCCATAGTCCACAGACAGACACGAGGAAGAAGCAAGGGGAAAGTTCTTTATGAAGGACGCTCGCTCACAAGCACCAACGCAGAAGAAAACCCCACTTGGCAACCACCAGGGCAACGAGTGATTCAGTCTTGGATCATTTGGGATGCTAAAAGCGTTCACGGAATGGTGGTTGTGGAGCACATCGCTGACCCATGTCCAAAACTCACCCACAGAGAACTTAGCATCGATCTAGGGGGAAAGGTATCCTTCTAATACAGACCTCTGGCAGACCAACTGGTCAACCGATGCCTGGCTTAATTAACACAGGCCGCCCCACACCAAATGTCCCCACTCTGCGGTATTCTTGCCAAACACGCTTACGCTGCGTCTCATCATAAGGTAACAGTCAGATGAATCCAGGCTGTGATACACTACACGAGACAAAATGTTCTGGTACCTTCTAAGACATCGGTGTCACGAACAAGAAAAACAAACACAGGACGGCTGTTCTAGATGAAAGGAAACTAAAGAGACAAAATGCAATGAATGCTGATGGATCGGGGGTTGGGAGAGAGGTTTATAAGACATTCTTAGGATACCCAGTGCAATCTGAATATATATTCAAATATTATCTATATATCGGATAATATTTCTTGGTGATAATAGTATAATGGGTTATGTGGGAGAATATCCTTCTGCTTGAGAGATATAGGTTGAAACTTTTAGGGCTAAAGGGTCATGATCTCTACAACTAATTCAAATAGTTCAGCCAAAAACATTGTTTCAGGTGTCTCTGTGTAGAGAGACAGAGACAGAAATACAGAGAGAGACAGAGAGAAAGCAAATTTGGCAAAATGTTAACATCTTATATGGTGGGCTAGATGTGGCCTGTAAAAACCAGTAACTGTGATCATTAGTAAGCTACGTGCACCCCAGGTAAACAGAGATCAAAAAGACCCTGGGGTTGAAAGAAAATCAACAGGGACCAGCAGTAAGCGTAATGGCTATGTTGCTGAACTCCCATATAGTCAACAGTGGTTCAAGTCCTGGACCTGGTGGCTTAAACTCACGCCGGGTGCATGTGCGTGCGTGCCCAGGATCCCAAGAGGAGAATGGAGGAGAAGGGACTGCGGCGTGGCCATCCCCCCTGGGGGGTGATTTCTCACTTTTTTTTTTTTTTTTTTTTTTTTTGGAGAGGTTTTTTGCTATAGGGCGCGTGCGCTCGCCAGACAGACAGAGAGACAGAAAGCGAGAAATCACCCCCCAGGGGGGATGGTCACGCCGCAATCCCTTCTCCTCCATTCTCCTCTCGGGATCTTGGGCACGCACGCACACGCGCCCGGCGTGAGTTGTAAGCCACCGGGTCCGAGACGCGAACCACGGTCGACTACGTGGGAGTCCAGCGACATAGCCATTACGCTAACTGCTGGTTCCCAATTTCTCACTTTCTGTCTCTCTGTCTCTTTCTGTCTTTCTGGCATGTGCACATGCGCCCTATAGCAAAAACCTCTCCAAAAAAAAAAAAAAAAAAAGACATAAATATGAATATGGTTCTTTAGTGTTAGAGCTTTATTCTGTATCTCAAAAAGAAAAAAATCCCAATTCTGTTTCTTTTCTGCAGTAATGAATGATCCTGAGGAGGAAGAATATTGAGAATGAAAGAGAAACCCAAAGAAGAGGGTGACCATGCATAGAAAGGAGCTTCTGAACAGTTCGGTTCTCTTCCACCCACTTTGAAGATGAGGTCTCAGCTGAAAAACATTCTCCCATGGCCTGGTCGTTAAGAGAGCCAGATCCCACCTGGCCAGCCAGACAGCTCGAGTCCTGGACTGGGTGCGTTGAAGAACATGCGGGGGTGCATGTGCGTGCTCCAAACCTTGGCAGGGTGGAGAAGTGGAGGAGAAGGGATCGCAGCAGGACCACGCCCCACTAGGTGCTCGCTCCCTCTCCCTCTCGCTCTCTCACTCCCTCTGACAAGTGCACAAACCATCTAGGGGCAGGGGGGATCCCCCTTTATGTTGCCCATCCTGGTGGGGAACCCCACACAAGTGTGGACACTTCCAGTGAGCCGTCTCTCCATTTATAACGGATCGAACACCTGCCCAGGGAGGGCTGAGGACCTCATTCCATGGCCACCCTGGTAGAGGCCAGAACAGCAGCGTGAATCTAGACCACCATGCACCCCAGACCTGCAGGGCTCACCTGGCGCCCAGGCCCCCCAGCAGGCCGCTCCCTCTGTCCTTAGGCTCTCTGGTATCCAACTGTCCCTTCACCTTCCTGTTCAACTTCCCTCTTCCCAGGGCCACCTCGCTCACTTCCTCCTCTTCAGCCCTACCCTGAAGACCACAGAGGTCACGAGGACCCCATATTCCAGGGCAGAACCACCTCTTTGCTTCCCAAGATCCCTGCCTAGGGTGCTCACTGGGGACTTACTCCACAGCGTTGCCACTCAGCCTTGCTTCCACACCCCCACGGGCCACGCAGTCTGCTGCGTGATCTCACTTATGAAGCCCCGTGATTCTGTGAAGTCAGAGAAACCATCTGGTCCCTGTTCACAGGAGAAACGGAAGCTCGGACAGGGGAACTAACTCCCCACAGTCACAGAGTTGTGAAGCTGATGCTCGGATCCCGGTCTTCGGTTCTCCCCGCAGACCAAGGTGCTCTGTGTTATCTCGTGTCAAGCGCCACCTCCTGTCCTCAAACCAAGCATTAGGTCCGTGAAGGAAGGGGCCCATTTTACCTCCTCGGTGTTCTCTCCAGAACTTTGCGACCCCAGAACCCATGCTTAGTGACCAACCGGTCACAGCTCGGCCCAGAGATCATCTTTCTTTCTGGTCTCCAGCCCCCAGCCCTGCAGAACCAGCACCCAACTCACTCTGCCCTCCACGTGGCTCCCCTTACTCCACCCGAGCCTGAACTGTAGGGCGATGACTGCCACAGGCGCGGCAGCACCCAGGGGACACTCGTGAATGTTTACTGAGTAAAATGTCTGTGCGTGAGCCAGGCGGGTTTCTCAACAGAGCTGCTGCACCTTGTTAAAAAAATACAACCACACGGGACCAGCAGTTAGCGTAATGGCTATGTCGCTGGACTCCCATGTAGTCGACCACGGTTCGAGTCCAGGACCCGGTGGCTTAAACTCACGCCGGGCGCGTGTGCGTGAGTTTAAGATCCCGAGAGGAGAATGGAGGAGAAGGGATTGCAGCGTGGCCATCCCCCCTGGGGGTGATTTCTCACTTTCTGTCTCCTTGTGTCTCTCTGTATTTCCGGCGAGCGCATGTGCCCTGTAGCAAAAACCTTCACCCCCCCCCCAAAAAAAAATCTGACCTCATTTTTAATCTTTATCACATACCAAGGAAAATTATTTTCGGAAAGCATGACAGAGGGAAATGGAAAACAGATGGCAGTTCTGGCCCTTTTGCATGCCCTTCCTCCCCTGCTCCCGGGGCATGATGGGGTCTAGAGCAGTGCTGTCAGATACCAGTGCGTGTGTAAGAGCCTTCGAAACAGATCACGACCCGGTGAGCCAGTGGGGGGCCCAAGACCCTGCACTTCTTTCTTTTCTTTCGTTTTTATTTCTCTTCAGGTTTTGACCATAGGGTACGCGCGCTCATTGGAGAGAGACAGAGAGACAGGGAGACAGAGAGGCGGGATGGCCATGCCACAATCCCTTCTCTTCCATTCTCCACCTAGGATTTTGGGCACACACGCACGCGCACCCTGTGTGATTTTCAGCCACCAAGTCTGGGACTTAAACCACAGTTGGCCAGGTGAGAGACCAGCTCCTTAACCACCGTGCCAATTGCTGGCCCCAGAGTCTGCATTTCTAACGAGCTCCCAAGAGATATAGATGCTGCTGATCCATGAGTCGACACACTTCCAAGTAGCAGAAAGTTCTACACAGTTACAATGAAATCATGCCCCCCCCCCCCCATGCTAAAGAATGCATGCGCTTGTCAGAGAGAAAGTTAAGGGAGATATCACCTCCTGGGGGGACTGCCATGTTTGCAGTCCCTTCTCTTCCATTCTTCTCTTGGGATTTTGGACATGCACTCACATGCATCCAGGACTCAGACCATGCAGTTGGCCATGTGGGTTCCAGCACCTTAACCTCCACGCCATCTGCTGGCCCCCAGTTATGCCCTTTTAAAGGGGTACAGCATGTAGACGAGGGGCCACGTGGTGGTGGTGGAGCAGCAGTGAACGCTCTGCAAGGCTGGCCCACATGGGAGGGCTCTGGTTCACATCCAGAGGCTCCCTGAACACACCGGCCATGCCCGGGCCTATGGTCCAGGGCTGACTGGGGCTGGGGTAGACCACAGCATGCGAGACCTATTGCAATGCCTGTCTCTCTCTGTCTGCCCAACTGTCTCTCTCTTTCTCTCTCTGTGTCTCGCTCTCGCTCTCTGTCTCTCTCTCGGGTATGGAGAAAATAGTCTAGAATAAAAAAATTAAAACCTTTAGAAAACATTTTAAAAAAATGACTAGACATAAATTAACAGAACGGTCATGTTCATTGTCTCTGAGTTTCTTCTTTCTACTTTCCTATCATTTGAAAGTATTCTCCTGTGATTCCTGCTGATAGAAATAAAAATTTGAAATGCTGTACATACACATGCAGGAAAGTCCTGGGTATTTGGACATTTCCATTCTGCAGGGCTACATCACTGTGTAAGCAACGAATATGCCTGACGGGCTAGACTTCAGACCAACAGGCAGTGAATTTAGCAACTCCCTACCTTCTCATTTTAACACGCAAATGAACATAGAAGGACAATTACCCTTAACAAGCAGTTACTGTCACAAGTATGTTTTTTTCCCCCTAAGGTTCCTTTCCCCTTAAAAATAAAAAAAGAAAGAAAGAGAGAGAGTGAGAGAGAGAGAGAGAGAGAGAGAGAGAAAATCCATCTAGTAGAGATACAAAGAAAGACAAACCAAATTAAGGGCAGGGAAAAAAAAGAAAAGAAAAGCCCACAGGCAATATGCTGAATTTCTTCCAAGTGGGTCAGTGGAACCCGAAAGAACACGAAGGTTGAAAAGGGTGGAAATGTTTTTCTCGCAGCAGAGAAGGGCTGGGCTGGGCTCCACAACAGGCTGAAGAGGATCAATTCAAGCAGCGTTTGCTGTGCGCCTGCAGGAGAGACGGAAGGCAGGGATCCTCAGAGGGCCCCCTCGAAAGCGAGACGAGGAGAGATGATCAGGAGAAGGCGATTAGGGGTGTACATTTGAAAGAAAACATCCCCCAAACACCCAGCTCCTTTTCGTTGAAGTTCCAATGGGTGCTGGATGATTGCACGGACTTGAAAAAGTGTGTGGAAAATGGAATTAAAGGGCAACTTTATTATTTTTTTAAAGAATTATTTTACTTAACGTTATTTATTTATTTTCATTTGACCAGAGATGGACAGAGAGACAGAGAGAAGGTAAGAAAGCAAGCCGCCTAGTCCGAGACTCGAACTGGGGTCAGCCATGTGGGAGTTCAGCGCCCAGCGCCCTTAACCACACCACCTGCTGGTCCCAGTGCAAGTTTATTTTGATGCCCGCACCCCCCAAACCTATGCATTGTTTTTTCGTGATGTGCACATTCCCTGAGCCTCTGGAAGATCCCTGATAGTCCTGAGTTGCAGAAGGTGCAGCCCCCGCTGGGGGATATTTCACGTCTACTCCAAAGCCTGCAGTAGGTCCAACAATTGCTTGGCCATGTGCTACCAAGGGGCCAGAGGAGCCTGACCACCCCATGGCATCATCGGGGCACTCCTGTGGAAGAGAGGGCCCTACCTCTCTGCTCTTCAACTCTGCCCCCACTCCAGGGTGGAGCTTCTCATCAGAAGCTTCGCGTATTCACACCGTCATCCCATCCACAGGCCGAACCAATTTTGCCTTAAAGACAAATTGTGAAATTCACTGTGACATCTCACACGGGGTTGCAACCCAGTGTCCAGAAGGCTTGTAAACACAACGGAGGCACGAATGACTCACGTGGGCTCTAGACAGCACTGTGAAGGTGGCGGGTGCACATCTGGGACGTTCAGACACGCGAGACATTCTGCTCAACAGAAAAAAAATGTGTCGCTGCGTCTCCTTCTGACTTCTGCACGTCTAGCGCTGGGTGGGTCCGGGCAAGGAAGCACCTGCTGAGTTTGACACAAGGTGATCACTCGGGATTTTAGAACGGTCCTCAAAGTCATCCTTTCGGTGGGGGAAAAACATCTGAATTTATTTGGACTTCCTTATTTTATGGGCATGCCTTCTTATTTTAATTTTGAACTACACTGGCATGAGAATAAGAGGTGAGGATGGAGAAAAGCACTGTCATCTTCTCCGTGCTCTGAAGCCTGAGAGGCACAGTATCTTCACTGGAATTTTAGAGTTCAAGAGACTTGAAAGCCATCAGAAGCCAATGCAATGCAATGATGTAATACATGGCCTTTTGACAGGCTTCTTGGTTTTTGGGGGGGGGGGGGTTTCTTATGCATTTTTGTTTTGTTTTTGCTATAGGGTGCATGTGCTCACCAGCGAGACAGAAAGTGAGAAACCACCCCACCACAATCCCTTCTCCTCTATTCTCCTCTTGGGGTTTTGGGTCCACATGCACCCACTGTGATTTTCAAGCTGCCAGGTCGAGGACTCGAACCACAGAGTTGGCCATATGGGATCTAGCACCTTAACTTCCATGCCACCTACTGGCCCCAGCTAGATTCTGGTTTTTCTGTTTGTTTTGTTTTTTAAATAATTATTTTATTTTATTTATTTATTCATTTATTTTAATTTAACCAAAGAGAGACACAGGAAGAGAGAGAGGGAAAGTGAGAAAACAAGCCACCAGGTCCAGGACTTGAACTGTGGTCGGCCACATGGAAGTATCCAGCGTCTTAACTACCACGCCACCTGCCGGTCCTAGATTCTGGTTTTAAACTATGGTAAGTCATTAAAAATCTGAGGGGCAAATTTGGGAAATTTGACTATGGACTCATACGACATGATACTTGGGGACGACTGTGAATTCCGTTGGCTATGACATGGGCATTGTGTTATTAAAGGCAAGATTCCTTAATTTTTTTTTTTTTTTTTTTTTCTTTTTTTTTTTTTTTGAGAGGTTTTTGCTATAGGGCGCGTGCGCTCGCCAGACAGACAGAGAGAGACAGAGAGATAGAAAGCAGGAAATCACCCCCCAGGGGGGATGGCCACGCCGCAATCCCTTCTCCTCCATTCTCCCCTCGGGATCTTGGGCACGCACGCACACGCGCCCGGCGTGAGTTTAAGCCGCCGGGTCCAGGACTCGAACCGCGGTCGACTACGTGGGAGTCCAGCGACATAGCCATTACGCTAACTGCTGGTCCCAAGATTCCTTAATTTTTTGGAGATACGTGCTCAAGTATTCAGGGGTGAAGTTCCATGGTATCTATATGACATTTTACATAATTTAATTTTTAAAGATGGTTTATTTAAAATATAACTTATTTTTAAATGGTTCAGAGAAAAAGAATATATGTGACAATAACTCTTCTTAGATCAAACTGCTTGAAAGCTATGAACGACCCAGAACACTGAATATCATAAACACATGACCATTAGCAGATACCTTTTTTTTTCTATAGGGCTTGTGTGCTCTCCAGAGAGACAGAAATCAAGAAATCAACCCCCCCAGGGAGGATGGCCATGCTTCAATCCCTTCCCCCCAATTCTCTTCCTGGGATTTTGGAATCCTACATGAACCCACTAGGAGTTTCAGTTCGCTGGGTCCAGGCCTCGAACTATAGTTTGGCCATGTGGGAGTTCAGTGCCTAAGCTACTACGCCACCTGCTGACCCCGGCACTAGAGTATTTTACGGTTTGTGGTGCATGATGGAATTTAGCCTCATAAAAGTACTGGGACATGCGCCAGGTGCATGTGCACGCATGCCCAAACTCCTGAAAGGAGGAGAAGGGATTGTGACATGGTCCTCAGGGGGATTTCTCACTGTCCCTCTCTCCCTCGCTCTGTTTCTCTGGAAAGCATGTATACCCTATAGCAAGAAAAAACAAAAACAAAAACAATTATGATATGGGTAGTGAAGATATCATTGCTATTTTACAGATGAAAGCGGGGCTTACGTGTTGAAGTCCAACACAGAACTCATTCAAATGCACAGCTCCGGACATCGCTCCTCCTGGGAGCCTTCCCGGTCTGGCTCAATGCCAGCTGAGTTTCTGTCCCCTCCAGCAGGGTGACGGGACCCATATGCCCCTGCTGTATTCCACAGCGCCCCTCCATCCCTGGAACGTCTCTCTACTTCTCTGCAGATCACATGGCCCGTGTCCGGAGCAGGATTACGTAAACCCAGCCAGAGCAGGACCCTGGCTTGCTCTGGCCCATCACGGTGACACGAGGCCTGGCACGCAGTGAGAGGCCCCTGTCCCAACACCAGGACAAGATGAACCATGGGGTGGTGAGGCTGACCCTCGGGCAATAGCCCTGAAATATTGAGGATAAGTGGGACAAACAGCTGGTAATGGCTATGTCATTGGACTCCCACATAGTCAACTGCGGTTCGAGTCCTGGACCTGGTGGCTTAAACTCACACTGGGTGCGTGTGCGTGGGTGCCCAAGATCCTGAGAGGAAAATGGAGGAGAAGGGATTGCAAAGGTGTGGCCATCAGCCTCCCCCTCACCAGGGGGGTGATTTCTCTCTTTCCATCTCTCTGTCTCTCTCTCTCTTTCTGGTGAGCACACGCGTCCTATAGCAAAAAACTCTCCAAAAAAAAAAAAAAAAAAATTACTCAGGATAAGTTCAAGGTGACTTTTGTGTATTGACTATAAAGTAAAATAA
Organism: Tupaia tana; assembly: GCA_026018925.1. Lineage (NCBI taxonomy): Eukaryota > Metazoa > Chordata > Mammalia > Scandentia > Tupaiidae > Tupaia > Tupaia tana. The sequence continues at coordinate 12,467,328 of JAKSZU010000025.1, read as the reverse complement.
ATAATGTTTACATTTTACAGCATGGCTGACACCCCAAAAGAGAAAAGAGAAAGTGCCATCTTGTCCCCGGGGGTCCTCAGCCAGGCCTCCAATTGCGGGCCAAGACTATCAGGAGACTAAGCCACCATTCTAGGTGTGTGGTCAGATTCCAGAGAAGGTGGGGAAGGAAAGTGAGCTCCACCACACACACGGCCTGGACTCCTCTCGCAGGCCCGCCCGCTAGAAAACAAGGCCAAGTATTTGTTCCGAGAAACTTTGGTTCACAGAATCTAAATCAAATGAAAAGTCAAATATTTTTAAAAGATCAAATCGTGTGTAAAATTCCGCTCTGCCCCTGCTAAGAAATATAGAGCTCCTGGGGGCCAACTGTTGGCATAATGGCTATGTCGCTGGACTCCCACGTAGCTGACCGCAGTTCGAGTCCTGGACCCAGTGGCTTAAACTCACACCAGGCATGTGTGCGTGCGTGCCCAAGATCCCGGGAAGAGAATGGAGAAGGGATTGCGGCGTGGCCATCCCCCCAGGGGGTGATTTCTCGCTTTCTGTCTCTCTGTCTGTCTCTTTCTGGCGAACGCATGCGCCCTATAGCAAAAACCTCTCAAAAAAGAAAAAAGAAAAAGAAGAAAGAAATACAGAGCGCCTGACTTCTCCCAGAGAGCGACTAAGGCAGGGTGTGACCACCTCCTGCCTGCAAAGGGCACCAAGAGCTTCCAGCCCCAGGACCGAGCTGTGAAGGCAGCAGTTTACTGAATGGGACGTCTGTGCCTTCCCGGTTTTAATAGGCCCCACGGTGGGAAACAAAAACCATTTGGACTGAAGTGGCTGAAATGCTGTTTGTTTTTCCCCACAAAAACCAAAACCGAAGACAGTCCACCAAGGTTTTAAATTTCTCTCTCGTTGCGTTTTTCTTTCTGGGTCCAACTATAAAAGAGACTTTGTTGAAAATAAAAATATTTCACTCTGATCGTCAGGAACCTACGTGCTCGGGGTTTTCTACCAGGAAGGAGAGTGGGACGCAGGGCGCTATCACACCTGCCTTGTGCCAACGGCACCTCTGACGGGGCCTCCAGTTTCGGATCAGAAGAGGGGGCTTAGGAGGGTGTGTGTGCTCACGCCCGTGTGCACACCTAGGTGTACCTGGGGTGGGAGCAGGCAGGCAAGGGGAACACCGGAGAGCTGGAATTCAGACAAAATCCCAAGATCCCGAGAGGAGAATGGAGGAGAAGGGATTGCGGTGTGACCATCCTCCCTGGGGGGGTGATTTCTCACTTTCCGTCTCTCTGTCTCTCTCTGTCTTCCTGGTGAGCGCATGCGCCCTATAGCAAAAACCTCTCCAAAAAAAAAAAAAGAAAGAAAGAAAGAAATGGGAATTATAACAAGACCTTAGTACAGACAGAAGACAGAGGAGAGGCTCCCCGGGCTTAGGGCGAGGCAGAGTCTGGCACCACGCTCTGCTGCTCTGCTGAAGCAAACGTGCTGCTCACACTCGTCTTCCAAGTACTTTCAAACACACCCTGCTGTGTGGGCCTGGAATGAGAACTATTTCGATTGCAGGTGCTGCTGCAAGTCAGGGTCATCTGTCCCGAGGAGCTATCAAATTTGCTGAAAAGGCCACGCTGGATGCTGGCCCAGTGAAAGCATGTCACTTCGTGCCTTAAAGCAGAAATGTTTAATGATAGTTTTAACCCTCTTACATGAGAGCAATAGTCAGGATGTGGAATCTGAGGAGCCCTCTTCACAGTATTACTCCGAAGAGCGGACCACCCAGCGTCAACAGGTGTGATAAACATCAAATACGTCTCGGTGACCCTAGACGCGCAGCAAGAATGACAGCACTTCGCTCTGGGTCTCCAAATGTTTGAAATGCCCTAGTGCTGGGTGTCCTAGCAACCCAGTCGAGAAAGAATTAAAGACAAAGGTTCTCCACACATACCGTCCCATTTTCTCCAAGCCTACGACACGCAGAACACAACCAAAGTTACTGTAATGGAATTTCACTTCAGGCCTCACTTGCTCTGCCCGTCTTGAAAGCAGAGCGACTGGAATGTGGAATGCAAAAGGTTAAAGTTCTTTGAAAGACACTAAGTGTTTTGCTTCTTGAAGAATTTCCAAGGAAATCAAATAAACAGACCAGACAAAGCCAAGGGTTTTCCAAATCCTACTGTAAGTAACACACCCTACAGATTTACTGTGAAAACCAGGGATTAAATTAAGCTTCACTTAAATTCCAAGCTGCCAGGGAGTCTCCCAGGAAGGCGGACTTGGCTAGAAACCTTGGCATCTCCTGCACAGCATCTAATGACCTCCAAGACAACTGTCCACCGAGCTGTCCTGCCTCACCAGGAATCCCACCCAGTCTGCTGAGCTTGGGGCCAGCCACGTACATGAAAGCCAGTCCCTATAAGATAAGCACTTACAGGCCACTGTCCTTGGCTGGAGGACCATAAAGCCATCTTCCCCCTGCATTGTTTTTTTAGGTTTTTCCATAGGGTGTGTGTGTTCACCAGAGAGAGACAGAGAGGGAAAATGAGAAATCACCCCCCCCCAAGGGGGAGGGCCATGCCTAATCCCTTCTCCTCCATTCTCCTCTTGCCATTTTGGGCATACGTGCACACGCACCTGCATAATTTTCAAGCTGCTAGATCAGGGGCTCGAACCACGGTCGGCCATGTGAGAGTCCTGGACCTTACCCACCATGCCACCTGCTCTCCTCCCCCCACATCTTAACATCATCTTCCCTCCGCACATGCCCATGTTCAATGTCCTCTTCTTAGAAGGACTTTGGTCATACTGGATTAAGAATCATCTTTTAAAATTTTTTTCTGCTTTTGCTATAGGGCATGTGTGCTCACCAGAGAGACAGAGAGAGGGGGAAAAGAAAGAAATCACCCCTCCACCCATCCCCCCCATGGGAATGGCTGCACCACAATCCTATCTTCTCCATTCTCCTCTCAGGACTGAGACATGCATGCACATGCGCCTAGCATGATTCTCAAGCCACCGAGTCTGGGACTCGAACCAGAGAGTAGGCCATATGGAATCCAGTGCCTTAACCTTCACGCCACCTGCTGGCCCCAAGACCCATCTGAATGAGCACTAACTTAATTTGCACTTGACTACCTCTTTAAAGACCTTATGTCCAAACACACTCATTTGTAAGCTGTTAACACTGCTGGAAGGAACCTCCGCCATTGTGGGGCTGTTTCCGGTTCACCTTACCAGCCACTCCCCAAAGCTCACTGCTTTGAAAATGAACTATGCTTCTTTCGTAAAGAGAGGACATTACATTCTACAGTGGTGGCAAAATCAGCACTACCCTGATTTTGATGACCAAAAAATAAAAGCAAGGCGTCTTGTTTTTCTCTGCCTTTCTGAAATACTGCATCATATACCAAGTCCGCTCATGAGAAGAGAAGTCTCTGGGATGGGGACCCTTTGGTATCTGAGCCCCCTGCACTGCAGTGGCCCTGGAGGACCTGGGGCACACCCCGACAGCCTGCAGGACAGACGGCAAGTGCAGGAAGATTATGTATCTCTGTGCTCTGAGCCGCCTGCCCGACACCAGACAGGATCCGTGGATGCTAACTCTATCGGAGATCAAGACCGCTGTTCAAGCCAGCATGTGACCAGGCAGAGCATCGGCACAATGTATCATTTTGACATCTTAATGATTGGGGCCAGCAGGCGGCATGGCGCTTAAGGTGCTGAACTCCCACATGGCCGACCATGGTTCTAGTCCTGGACCTGGTAGCTTGTTTCTCTCTCTCTCTCTGTGTTCCTCTCTGGTCAAATTTAAAAAAAATAAAGTAAAATAAAATAATTCTTAAAAAAAAAAAAAAGATTCCTAAAACAGAATCATTTAAACAATTTTCATCTCAGTGTAAGCTTTCTAAGAACTCATAACCACCGTTTTAGCCCCCAAATTCAACTATGTTATTTTATTCACTCCCATCAACATCTGCTGAGATGGAACCCTGGCCAGCAGTGTTTCAGTGCAATGGACAAACAGCCCTGCTGTCGCTGTGGTCAGATGCACAGAGAGAAGGGAGCACTTCCCTCCCCACCTTGCGTTTCCCGTCTCCCGACGATAAAGCTTAAGGGCTATTGATCCTTCTCGTTCTCCTTCACCTCTGTCCCAGGGTCTCTGACCAGCAAGTTCAGCCCTGCCTTTCCTAACTCGGACACCACCCTCACCAGCCATCTCCCTGCAGACCCAGCGAGGGACTGCATGGCTCTGCTTCCTCCCCCACACCCTGTCACTCACCAAACCCTTTCATCCTGCCTCTGGGTTCCCCCCACGCCCCTCCTTGCTTCTGGCTTTTCCATTCTCACCTCCACTCCCACCACCTCCTCTCCAGAAAAGGAAACCCACAGACCAGGGGGCGACTGACTCACCTCTGAATCCACAGCCCCTGACAGAGTATCTGACACACAGGAAGTGCCCCAGGAATTTGAGAAGTCACATCTCCAGTGCGTGGCATTCCAGGTCCACCTCAACCCAGCCCCATTCTGCTTTCTCCAGCCTTGCCTTCAGCCATTCCCGGCCAGCCACACCCTCCTGACTGTGCAGACCCCTGATCACCGCCTAGCACATTCCTGCCTTCAGGTTGCTCCCTGTCCCCACCCTGTGTCTGGGAAACTCCAGGTACACATTCCAGACCTGGCTCAAAGGGGGGAACTATTCAGTACTGTCCTGGCTTCTTCTGATGTTTGCACAGAAGCTTGGATACAGCGTACCTATCGCTGGCTTCCCGGCTGCCACCCCACAGGCAGGGCTTGCGTGTGTATTTCTCTTTACTACCAGGGTCTCACGTGTGGTGGATAGAAAGTCCCTCTCGAAAGCCGCTTCCTCAGTCTTTCAGCAAGTATTTACCCAGTACCCCGCTTCCCATAAGGCAGTACCCTAGATGAGGAGGATGCAGGAACGAACCCAAGTCCCTGTCCTTTGCAATTGATATTAATAAATTCATATTTATGAATCCCGCATATATATTAGTGAAGGGACCAAGATAATACCTTAAAACATAAGTAAAAAAAAAAAAAATGCAGTGTGTGGGACCAGCAGTTGGCATAATGGCTATGTCGCTGGACTCCCACGTAGTCGATTGCGGTTCGAGTCCCGGACCGGTGGCTTAAACTCACACCGGGTGTGTGTGCGTGCGTGCCCAAGATCCCGAGAGGAGAATGGAGGAGAAGGGATTGTGGCGTGACCATCCCCCCTGGGGGGTGATTTCTTGCTTTCTGTCTCTCTGTCTTTCTGGCAAGCACATGCACCCTATAGCAAAAACGTCTCCAAAAAAAAATGCAGTGTGTTAGATGGGGATAAATTCGATAGTTAGAAAATAAGGATAAGACCGATTTGGGGATTACGGCAGGATAGTTTATCATGCTCTATGTACCCATTCGGATAGATTTTATTTCAGGGCCTCCCCACCAAATCGCTGTGCTGAAATGGCTTGTGATGCGATTAATAGCATAAAAACTCGGGCCTCCGATAGCTTCGTGATAAGACCACTGGATCCCCCTGGCCAACTGTGGTTCGAGTCCTTGAGCCAGTGGTTTGGAAAACATGCTGGGTGTCTGCGTGCATGTGGTCCCAAAATCCTGAGAGGAGGGGAAAACAGAGGAGAAAGATTGTAGCGTGACCCTCCTTCATGGTGGGTGCTCTCTCATTTTCTCTCTCCCTCACTCTCTCTTTCCCCCTCTGATAAGCACATGCACCCTCTGGCAAGTAAAACTAAAAGGGGGAGGTACAAAAGTCAGCTATGGGGCTGAAAGGAAAGATCAGGGTTAAAGTCATCAGGGCAGATCCTCCATGACTGATCGATCCCTGGTGGGTTTACAAGGAGGAGAAATTAAGACAAAGGCAGAGGCACAGATGCATGTACGCCTGCCCTCCACTACGCTGCCCTGCAGACTGAAGACCCTCACCGTGCATGGCCCCTGGACCCTGGACCGCCAAAGCATGGGCTGAATAAACCTCGATTCTTCCAGAGCTCCTAGTTTCAAGTATTTTCTGTTATTAGCACCAGCATGGACACTGGGAGATTAACATTCCGGCAGAGACTTAAATAGTAGAGGAAGCAGCCATGTGGACTCCCTGGAGAACAGGAGGCAGCAGCCAGTGGGAAGGGTCCTGGGGCAGAAACGCACAGGTGCCCAGAGACCCGTGTGGCCGGAGCAGACTTAGCTAGGTGACAATACAGGAGGTGAGTCCAGAGGCACCTTGTCAGGGAGGCGTCACTCTAGTGAACAGGTTAGGGATGTCTCACGAGGTGCAGTGAGCTCTCATGAGAAAGGCTGGCTCAGTGAGAGCTGCCGGTGGCCCACACTGGCTCCCCTGCCATCTTTGGTGCTCCGACAGCCATGCTGCAGGCCGGCCTGGTGCCAGGCCAAGCCTCAGGAGTCTCTGGTCCCCAGAACCTTACGCCCTCAACCCCTGTTTCTTTCCAAATCAGTTAGTCTCAGGTATTTCTGCTAGCAATGCAAACATGAGCAAAGTCACAAGAGAACAATGGTTGAAATTTTTAAAAAGTAGGCTGCCACTTCTTAGAAATTGGGGGAGGAATCAGGCTGGTCTGTGGTCTAATGGTTAAGGAGCCAGATCCCATGGGGCCAACAATGTGGTTCGAGTCCCGGTCCTGGCAGCTTGAAAAACACACCAGGCAAGAGTGTGTTTGTGTGTGTGTCCAAAATCCAGACAGGGTATAGAGAAATAGAGAAGGAATTGTGGTGTGACCATGCCCCTTGGAGGGGTGCTTTCTCCACTCCCGCTCTGGCGAGTTCAAGTACCCTTGGGCAAATAAAAAGGAAAAAAATAGGGACCATCACGTACAAATCCAAATTTCTGCCTTCTCTTGACACACTGGGGATGATGCTACGCTGGACGGTCACTCCTGAGCAGGAGGCTGAGTGACACCCGCGCGCTTTTCCGAATCCAGGTCACTTGTCTCCTTTCTGTGAAGGACTGGAGGCATTAGTTTGTAATCCCATATCGGACAAGGGTTGTCTGGAATTGTTAAATGAAAAGATTCCTTTGAGAACTGCGTATTTACTAAAGATAATATCAGGTTCTCTCATTCGTCATATCAAGGGGACACAATATTTTTTCAGACTTTTCTCCACTCTAAACAAGTACGGCCAAACACACACACACATACAAATATATAGAGACAGTATAAATGTATAATGTGCTTTGAAAGCTGTCTCCTTAATCTCCCTAACAGATTAAAATGTCTACACTGTGGTTTAAATTCTTTGACATGTGGTGGTTTTAATTCCTAGCATTACTAAGTTTAAGAGGATCAGATACCAGTACTGAAATTATCAAGAAAGAAAATAAAAAGCCAAGGCACGGGGCTAGCAGGGAGCGTGGTGGTTAGGGTGCTGGATTCCCACACGGCCTACCCCAGTTTGAGTCCTGGACCCGGCAACTTGTTTTCCAATTCTCATTCTCTCCAAATTCCTTTCTCTTTTTCTTCCTCCCTCTCTCCCTCTCTCCGCCTTTGGTGAGCATATGTGCTCTGTAGCAAATTAAAGAAATAATAATGATAAATAAAATTAAATAAATCATTCTTTAGAAAGAATAGAAGAAGCAGTAGCAGCCAAGGCAAAAACAAGTATTATGGAGTTGGATGAATTATTTATCAGATAATTATAGGAAAAAAGGTTTTAAAAATTCTTTCTCTTTTTTTGAATGCCCGAGGATAGACACACAGATGAAACTAAAAAAGAGAGTGAGAGAGAGAGGGCCAGCAGGTGGCATGGTGGTGAAGGCACTGAACTCTCACATGGCTGACCACGGCTCATGTCCCAGACTTGACAGCTTGCTTTATCACTCTTTCTCTCTCTCTCTCTCTCACTCACTCACTCACTTTGTCTCTCTCTGGTGAGTGCTCATGCCCTATAGCAAATTTCAAAATAATAATAAATAAAATTAAATAATTCTTTTTTAAAAAGAGAGTGCATGTGCACCCCCAAAAGGGGCCTGGTCGCACCACAATCCATTTTCCTCCAAACCTCCAGCCCACCAGGATCCTGGCCACAAACATGCATGCCCAACATGTGCTCCAAGCTGCCAGGCCTAGGACTGAAACCCTGGTCAGCCACGTGGGATCCGGCCTTCTCTGCATGGCACCTGACTGCTTGGCTATGGGGCTACCCCTAAAATTATTTTGCCAAATTTTTTTGTTGTTTAAGGTTTTTGCCATAGGTTATGTGCACTCACCGGAAGGGGGGGCAGGGGGAAAGAAAGTGAGAAAATTATGCCCCAGGCTTGTAAATCACGCCAGATACATGTGAATGTATGCCCCAAATCCCTAAACTTCCTTTGAACCTAGAGAAATCATATCACTTACTCATTTTTTCAATAAAGCATCAGGGGGACCAGCAATTAATGTAATAGCTATGTCACTGGACTCCCATGTAGTCGACCGCCATTTATGTCCTGGACCGGGTGGCTTAAATTCACGCCGGGCACGTGTGCATGCGTGCCCAAGATTCCAAGAAGAGAATGGAGGACAAGGGACTGAGAGATGGCCATCCCCCCTGGGGGGGTGATTGCTCGTTTTCTGTCTCTCTGTCTCTCTCTGTCTGTCTGGCAAGTGCTCACGCCCTATAGCAAAATAAAATAAGCTCTCCAAAATAAATAAATAAATAAAAATAATAAACCATCAGGTAGTATATATTACAATACGATTCGATGAAAGAGGTCACAATGGGGTTCTTTCTCTTTTTTTCTTTTTAAGACCACTATCACTGAGCCTCAACTGGAACTTGAGGTTTGCCCAGCTGAAGCTGAACTAATCCTTTTCAGCGACAGATACTGCATTATTTAAAGTTCCTTCCTTTCTTTCATGAGAGACAGAGACAAAGAGATAGAGAGCCAGCAAGTCCCCACTCAGCGACCACCCACAGCCGGCGTCAGCCAGCCCCAACCATGTGCGTGCGTCCACTGTGCCCAGAGAGGCCCAGAGACATGGCCTTGGTGCCCGCCACACCCCTGCCTGGCCCAGCTGGCTTCATCCTCCAGACACGACTGCGTACAATCTAACAGTCATCTTCATGCCATCAGTACATTTCAGCATTCAAACCAAAAGCAGCACAGGTAGGTCACACCACAGTAAAGCAGATTCAACAGTGTCCAGGCAAGCCCGTCCAGAGCTGAAGAGTTAATCAGCGACGCTAATGGAAGAATTTGGGGGGGGGGGGGGGGGTCATCTCCTTTGACCCGTGACCTTTGTCCAAGGGTTTTAATTAAGAGAGTAATAAAATGTGGACACCTGAGTGGAAACAGATGTACACGCCGCACTGCTTTATCTGTGCATCAGCCGTTCCTTCAAGTCCAAACAGGCAGGCCTTTCTTAGCAAACAGCTTTCCTGATTAGCAATCAGACTTTGGAGACGTCTCTGGCCCCCTCCAGCCTTGTGGTCTGAAAAGCAAATACAGTTCAGTCCAAAGCTCCCTTGAAAGTCAACAAACAGAGCATAAAGGTGAACCTGCAGACACACTTCAGCAAGATGAGCTCTTTGTTCTTCAAATAACAGTTGGTGAAAAAAAAAACTCTCTCCTTTCTGTTTCTCAGCTCAGTGTTTTAACTCATCATCTTTCATGGGGATCTTTGCTGGCTTCCCAGATATTTTCCCACTCTCTCACAAAAAATGACTTCTATACTCGCATAGGACAAGAACAGCTAGACAATGACCATGAGAAGAAGTTCTGCAATGAATGTTTTGGAAACATTCGTAGGGTTTTACAAAATACATTAAAATATAACGAAGCAGAAATGGCCCATCATTGCACTGCCCAGATATTTACTGAAAAGAAAGAAAAATAAATGAACATGGTGAGGAAATTCAGATCATCGAAAGGAAGAAAAAGCAAAGTTCTCCAATACACTGATGGTTGAATGTCTTTGCTTCCTTGTTTTGGGTCAGCGAGCTCACCAGAGAGAGAGGAAAAGTGAAAAACCACCACGGGGGGGATGGCCACGCCATAATCCCTTCTCCCCACTTCTCCTCTCAGGATCCTGGGCATACATGCATACACGGATCCAGCAAGATTTTCAAGCTGCTGGGTCTGGGACTTGAACTCTAGTTAGTTATGTGGGAATCCGGCACCTTAACCACCATGCCACCTGCTGTCCACTGTTTGTACATCATGTTTTAGAGAAAAAAAGATTGTACGTATCAGCATGTACACCCTTTTAAAATTTTTTTTACAAAAGGGAATGACATGCACATGATTCTGCAACAATTTTTCATTCTATATAGCCATGTACATATATATACTATAATATATAGTATATTATATACTATAAACTATATTATATACTGTATATGTACTATATATAATATATAGTATACTACATATACTACATATTATAGCATATTATATATACTATATAGTATATATTATATAGTGAATATACAAAATATACTATATAGTATATATACAATACATAATATAGCCTATTATATAATAAGTAGTTTATTATATACTATATTATATATACTATATAATATAGGTGTGTGTATATATACTATATAATATAGTATAAAAACTTGGAGCAAACATCTGTGGGAGGGCCCAAGGGAGGGGGTACCTGACTGCCCTTGTTCCCCCTCCTAGGAGCCCCCTGCAGTCACCCTCAGAAGTGAGTCAGGGGTGATGGCCAAGGACAGAGAGGAGGAAAGAACTCTCCATAGAATGTAATTTATAGATACATCTATATGTGTGTATATATATATATATATATATATAGTATATATTATTTATTACACTATATATTATATATAGTATATTTATTATATATAGTATATTTATATAATATATAGTGTAATAAATAATATATATACACACACATACGTATAAAAAATATCTAGATCTAGATATGTAAAAGAATAAATGGGATGCCTTGATGATGCAGTAGTAAAGCTTTTTCCCACGTGGTGACCTCAGTTCAAATCCCTAGCCCGGTCAACCTGAAACACACCAGCATGTGTGCAAGCGTCTAAGACCTGAGAGGCCGGAGGACGGTGCGAAGGGGATCAGGTGTGATCAGATCCTGAAGGGTGACCCTCCCTCCTCCACCCAACCCCACGTGTTTTCATATGTGCCTATCTGTGCTCTATCACGAATTTAAATTTAAAAAAAAAATTAGAGAGAGAGAGATGTACATGACGTGTGTTTGCGTGTATCATAGATCTTTCCAAACAAGCCCAAATACCGAGCTAGTCATTCTTTACAAACATGCTACGATGTAACTTACACAAACCTCTTGCAATAGTTTAAAGCGAACATATTTAGGAAAATGCTGGCAACTTAAAGTTTTGAGCTACATCACCACATTGCTCTCCAACTGTGTGTCTATTTCAGAAGAGGATTTCTTCTCCAGCGGCAGTCCCATTTCTGCGTGTGTTACAAGCATCACGACTGATCTGTCCGGTCTCCAATCGCATCAGAACCGCTACCCAACCCGCCCACTGCGGCCACGCCCCCTCGTCCAGAATGCAGGCTCCTGGATCCAAGCTAGGCATCTGGCAGCAGAGCCCGAGGCTAGCAATCGAGGTTCTGGAAAGGGTTCCGGGTACCCACTTTTCACTCTGCTAGTTTCTGTGCTTTGTCTAGAGGAAAGAAAGGGGGAGGGACTAACAGTGGCTAAGAACTTAGCTAAGATGACTACCAGCTGGAAATGCGAGCACCGCGGTCCCTGCTGATACATGCAATCTTTTTTTGTCTACGCTGCAGGGAGGTCCGAGTCCACAGCAAAGCTTGGAGCTCCCCACAAGGAGCGCAAGGTGGGGGTGAGGCGGACCCAAGAATGTCCCGGCTTACCTTCTTCCTTCCTTCTCCAAACAGCTGCTTGGAAGTAACTGATTCCCAAGCAACCAAAACACCATGCGTAAGTCGCAGTAAGTGGACGGCGTGCACTTCCGGGCCAGGCCCCTCCTCGGCTGTGAAACCGACGGCCAACCTCCCAATGAGCCCTGAATGTTTATTTACACCTCTGATGGTCTCATGAGGCACTTTTTAAAAAGAACTATTAATGTAATTTTATTTATTCATTCATTTATTTTCATTCGACTAGAGAAAAACAGAGAGAGAGAGGGGGAAAGTGAGAAAGTCACCAGGTCCAGGACTTGAACTGTTGTTTGCCACGTGGGACTATCCAGTGCCTCAACCACCACACCACCTGCTGACCCCTAGGCATTTTTTTCTCAGGTACAAATGCTTGAAAATCCCTATGCATTGACTAGCATGGTCTCTTCCTAATTTATCAAAAATAACAAAACGGTGCTTCTCCAGATTAATCTGTATTCATATTAACCACCCTCTCCTTGGCAAGACCAAAGCATTCCATTCATATATTACTCTGGGCCTTTATTATCTCATTAGTTATAATAATAATGAACAGTAGATAGAGATACCTATACAAAGCGTCATAGAGGTAAATCGATTTATAGGCAGTGCTTTCAATAATGCAGGTAGGGACCAGCAGTTAGCGTAATGGCTATGTCGCTGCACTTCCACATAGTCGACAGCAGTTCGAGTCCCAGACCTGGTGGCTTAGACCCACGCAGGGCGCATGTGCGTGCATGGCCAAGAAAATGCTGGTCTGCTCTAGAAAATGCTAGCTGTTTCCCAGAATAACCTGCGTTCTAGCTATCTCCCCTAATAGTATTTTATTCTATTCCCTCTGACAATTACCACAGCGGCCTTCCGTTCAGGACATCGATAAGGCGTTCACTTGGACTTGAACTGAATTGCACTGGACAGAGTAAAACTGAGTCAGCATCCCTATCAATCATAAACTAATGCTCACTCAAAATCAGCAGTCATTTTCTTTCCTTTCTTTCTTTTTTGGAGAGGTTTTTGCTATAGGGCACATGTGCTTGCCAGAAAGACAGAGACAGAGAGACAGAAAGCGAGAAATTGTCCCCCAGGGGGTATGGCCACACCGCAATCCCTTCTCCTCCATTCTCCTCTTGGGATCTTGGGCACGCACGCACATGCGCCCGGCACTGAGTTTAAGACACTGGGTCAGGGACTCGAACCGCGGTTGAATACATAGGAGTCCAGTGATGTAGCCATTGCACCAATTGCTGGTCCCAGATCAGCGGTCATTTTTTTTTTTTTTTTTTTTTGGAGAGGTTTTTGCTATAGGGCGCGTGCGCTCGCCAGACAGAGAGACAGAAAGCGAGAAATCACCCCCTGGGGGGATGGCCACACCACAATCCCTTCTCCTCCATTCTCCTCTCGGGATCAGAGGTCATTTTCAATCCCATTTCAGAGTCATCGAGGCCTTCAGGTCATTGGAGCCCCAGACTAGAATATTTCTGAGATACGCGTGGAAGGTGGGTCACTAACCACTGTCATACTTTCCTAGGCTACCTGACAGCTTAACCAGGAAGGAGCCGCAGAGTGACAAACTACCTGCCACCTTACGTGTCCTTAAGAAAATCCCCCAGAAGAAACCCAGCACAGAATAGTTATGCAGAGTCTAAACTCTGTCCCCGAAGTCCTTAGCTGCATAGTGAGTACAGTAAAAACTACTTTCTTTCATTCTTAAAAACAAGAACATCAGCATATTGGACAGAGCGATTCTGCGATGCCAGCTAGACTGATGTGATATTTATTTTTTATAGATCTCTGTTTTGGATATTGTCTGTGTAGAAACATCCAGTAGGCTATTTTTGCTTAGGAATGAAGCTGAAGATCAATACTTGTTTGAGCAGATAATAATCAGTTTGGAAATTCCAGAAGTTCTGAACAGTTATCTTGTCATGAATAGAGATCTTATTTGGACAACAGAATCAAATGAAATGTTTTATTCATAGCAGATCAGTACGGGACTGAGAAAGTACTGTTTATTCTCCCATCAGTAATTAGATGAAAATAAATAACAACTGACTACATGTCGCTCACATATGGGTATCTCTGAAGGCTTTTAAAGAAAACCTACACTTCGGGACCAGCAGTTAGTGTAATGGCTATGTCGCTGGACTCCGACGTAGTCGACCGCAGTTCGAGTCCCAGACCTGGTGGCTTAAACTCATGTCGGGCGCGTGTGCGTGAGTGCCCAAGATCCCGAGAGGAGAATGGAGGAGAAGGGATTGTGGCGTGGCCATCCCCCCGGGGGGTGATTTCTCGCTTTCTGTCTCTCTGTCTCTGTCTGTCTGGCGAGCACACGCACCCTATAGCAAAAACCTCTCCAAAAAAAGAAAACCTACACTTCAAAAAATTATTTCACATAAAAATATAAAGACAAGCAAAAAAAAAAAAAAAGGTGTATTTTCCAAATGTTATTAATGTATTTATCATAAATGTCCTCGTTACAGATTTACACAAAAATGCAGTTTATATTAATGAAAGTAAGTTCCAGATAGTCTCTTTATTCCTGCTTTAGCTCAGTGAATGGGACTAAATTAATCTGATTTTGCTTCATCCCAAACCAAACAATTACAAATGGGCCGAAGCCTTCAGGAATGTAACCGTACACAACTCAAATGTCAATGGCTCAGTCACTCTGAACCCTCACTTCAGACAGCAGAAGGTTCTATTCAAAGTAAAGGGAGGGAAAGAGGTTACCCTTGCCCAGCCATATTTTGTCTTAGTACACTCCTCACCCTCCAAAAAATAAAAAAAGAAAAAAAAAACACACAAGACCACATCCTCCTGAAATATAATAATATACTCCTTATAAGGTCATTCTGTGGGTAAATCATGACGACATTTAAAAGGGCATCAGAGAGAAATAAGAGAAGACTAAAAGAAGTGACTAGGTAAACAAGATTGGTTAAGGACCAGCAGTTAGCGTAATGGCTATGTCGCTGGACTCCCACGTAGTTGACCACGGTTCGAGTCCCGGACCCGGTGGCTTAAACTCACGCCGGGCGTGTGTGCGTGCGTGCCCAAGATCCCGAGAAGAGAATGAAGAAGGGATTACGGCATGGCCATCCCCCCGGGGGGTAATTTCTCACTTTCTGTCTCTCTGGCAAGCACACGTGCCCTGTAATAAAAACCTCTCCAAAAAAAAAGATTGGTGGCACCCACTTCCAGGATCCTACACTCTAATGAAAGCTGACCCATGGATTTTTCTTTAAGATGAACCATAAGAATTCCATGTTGCTGTACGACCTCATTTTTCTGTACAGATATGATCAGTCAAAGGGCCGCGTGGGCAAGGAGCAGGGCCAGGTAACAAACATCAGCTCCATCAGGCTGGTCGGCCCAGGCTGGAATGGGAGGATGGCAGAGAGCAGGAAGCAGGTAAGCCATCCTGGAGAACTGAGCCCTCAGGAATCGCGGGCGAGGCAAGGCCTACTCATGGGGGCAGAGGCAGCTCCTACCCTGACAGTGCAGTCAAAGCTCAGCCTCGGAGTCAGCTCTCGGCAACTCAAGTGTTTCTGAAACTCACCAAGACTGAATTTAGATACTCTTTCCTATTAAAATGAAAGTCATGCCTCAAACCAAATAGAACTTTACCAAAAATAAAATAAAAGACAACAGTCAACCAGAACTCAAACATCACTATAAAGCACTGACTTTTTAAAAAATTTCCCTTTTTTTTGGGGGGGGGGGGGCCGGTGGCATGGTGGTTAAGGCACTGGACTCCCACATGGTTGACCACGGTTCTACTCCCGGATCTGGAGGCTTGCTTTCCTACTTTCTCTCTCTCTCTGTTTCTCTCTTTCTCTCTCTGGTCAAATTAAACAAATAATAATAATACATGAAATAAAATAATAATTTAAAAAATTTCCTTTTCAGGGCCAGCAGGTGGCATAGTGTTTAAGGCACTAAACTCCCCCATGATCAACCATGGTTTGAGTCCTGGACGTGGCGGCTTCAAACTCATGCTGGGTGCACATGCTTCAGTGCCCAAAATCCAGAAAGGAGAACAGAGAAGAAGGGATTGCGGTGTAGCCATCCCCGCTGGGAGGGTGATTTCCCACTTTCTATCTCTGTCTGTCTCTGTCTCTGTCTCTCTCTCTCCAGCAAGTGTACATGTACATGCCCTATAGCAAAAATCTCTCAAAAATAAATAATAAATAAATTTCAAAACAAAATTTCCTTCTCAATCTTTATGCATTCGTAATTTTTAAAAAATTATCTCTTTTTAATTGTCACATTCTGCAGAGAAAAAGGGACAGAGAGAAAGAACCCTCCAATGAGGCGTGGTCTGGCCTCAATCCTTTTCCTCCATTCTTTCACTCTGTCAGGACTATGGGCATGCACACACATGCACTCAGCATGTTTTTTAAGTGCTGGGATCAAACCACAGTCATGAACATCCAGGTCCCTATGCACAGCTCTTACCCCCTATGCTGCGGGGCTGGCCCATATGCATTCATAATTTTTACAGCTGTATTTAAAGAAGAGATAGAAATTTGCAATCCTTGGGGCCACCAGATGGTGCAATGATTATGTTGCTGGACTCTCACATGGCCGACCACAGTCCAAGTCCCAGACCCAGAGGCTTGAAACATGTTGGGTGCATGTACATCATGTCTGTTCAAAATCCCAAGAGGAGGGAAACAGCAGTTAGCGTAATGGCTATGTCGCTGGACTCCCACGTAGTCAACCGCGGTTCGCGTCCCAGACCCGGTGGCATAAAACTCACGCCAGGCGCGTGCGCGTGCATGCCCAAGATCCCGAGAGGAGATGGAGGAGAAGGGATTGCGGCGTGGCCATCCCTCCTGGGGGGGGGGTGATTTCTCGCTTTCTGTCTCTCTGTCTGGTGAACGCACACGCCCTATAGCAAAAACCTCTCCAAAAAAACAAAAAAATTCCAAGAGGAGAATGGAGAAGGAATTGCACCGTGACCACCCCCCCCAACCCTGGTGAGGGGGTGCTTTCTGTCTCTCTGCCTCTCTGTCTCTCCGGTGAGTGCATGCACTCCACAACAAAAAATTTCTCAAAAAAAGAAAAGAAAAGAAAAAAAGATTTGCAGTCTTCATATTTCTAATATAATTATTTTATTGTTTTCACAGTGGTCTATTGAGAATCATACCAATACAAACACACACACACAAAAGAATGGGTAAGTACAAAAATACAGCTAGCATTTTAATTATACCATGAAAAAGTCCAATTTTCAGAAACCAGCCATACTGTGTTACCAAATCCAAGACATTTTCATTCAGAGATTTTTCTATTTAGAAAAAAAAAATAGTTTCATAAAATGTATTGTTTTCTGTCTGAGAAATTCCCAACTCACATCACTAGCAATGAAAATTATTGAAACAATATATCAGGTTTGTAGAGTTTTCAGTTACTGGCAAGGATAAAGACAGAGGTCCTGAAAATTTTAATCTGTTTTATTCAAATAAAAAAGAGCATAAAAATTTTTACCATCTTTCTGAAAAACAAAGCACTGCTTAGATTTATAGTCATACATAATTCAGAAAATGCAGCTAATTGATTCCCAACTGCCTTTGACCATTTCAGATCTCCACAATTATTCCCCAAGACTAGAACTTGTAACAGAGTGACTCAAAAAGAAATGAAGGGCAGTGGCAAAGATAAAACGACACATTTTTTAAATTTGGTAGAGGGTGCACTCTCCAGAGACACAATGAAAGGGAGAGGGATGCTCATGTTGCAATCCCTTCTCCTCCATTTCTCAATGCCTTTGGGACTTGGGGTATGCACACACTTGGGGTACGCACACACGTCTGGCATGATTTTCAAGCTGCCAGGGCCAGGATTCACACTGTGTGGCTGGCCGTGTGGGATCCAATTCCCCTAACCACCAGGCCCTGGTGGTTACTGGCCACAGGGCTGGTCCGTTGTTGTTGTTGTTGTTATTATTATCATTACTATTTTAATGGAGACTTACTACAGCTTAAATACATTTCTTGAACAAATCCTTTTCATAGAAAAACTGCATTGCAAAAACTTAAGTATGATGGCATAAAAATCAGCATGGAAGGACAGCAGTTAGTGTAATGACTACGTGGCTGGACTCCCATGTAGTCGACTGCGGTTCGAGTCCTGGACCTGTGGCTTAAACTCACGCCAGGCGCTTGTGTGCATGCGTGCCCAAGATCCCAAGAGGAGAATGGAGGAGAAGGG
This sequence comes from Tupaia tana, assembly GCA_026018925.1. NCBI lineage: Eukaryota > Metazoa > Chordata > Mammalia > Scandentia > Tupaiidae > Tupaia > Tupaia tana. Next base: position 12,449,252 of record JAKSZU010000025.1, on the reverse strand, counting down.
ATTGTGGTGTGGCCATCTCCCGGGGGGGGGGGGGGGGGGGGGGGTGTTTTCTTGTCTTTCTGGCAAGCGCATGCATCCTATAGCAAAAACCTCTCAAAAAAAAAAAAAAAAAAAATCGGCATGGAAACCAAAGTAACAGACCCGAGAATCCCAAAATAAACTTGTCCATTTATGGTAGGATTTATCAGTTTCCTACAAGGTACCAAGATAAGTTAGTGGGTAAAGAATAGTTTTTTCAGCAAATGGTGCTAGGGGCCAAAAGCAAAAATAAATAAAATAAAATGAACTGAGACCCAAACCTCACACCATAGATAAAAACTGACCCCAAATGGATCAAAGACCAAAACATAAGGGCTAAAACAACAAAAGTTCTAGAAAGAAACATAGGAAAAAAATCTTTGTGAACTTGAATAAGGCAAAGGGTTTTAGAAACATCAAAATCATGATGTTTAAATGAAAAGCTTAATAAACTTCCTTACAAATAAAACTTCTTTAAAAAGCTTATTCATTCGTCTCTTCCATAAGAGAGAGTGAGAGACAAGTACTCTCAACAGGTCCTCATGCCATGATCCACCCCCAGACGCAGCCAGGCCAGACCACAGGCAAACGCACACCTTCCTGAAGTGCACAGCGAGGCCTCAGGACCTTCTCATGTCGATGGCAACTCTGCGTTACTGCTGCAACACCGGCTGGCCTCCTAAGCAAAAACTTGTGAGTTTTAAAGGGCACTGGCAGGAAGTTTACACACACACACAGCGTTTCTGATATAGATGCAACTTACTATTAATTAAAATTTAAATTATTTCATCATGGGGGAAAATACACCACTAAGAAAGTGAAAAGACAAACTAGAAATTGGGAGAAAATATGTACAAATCATATCGAATAAAGGACTTATATCCAGACTACATAAATAGAAAGGCAAATAACCCAATATAAAAATGGGTAAGAGATTTAAATAGGCATTGCCTCAAAGACATAGTAATAGCTAAGTTCATTGATTGAATTAGTTTGACTATGAGGAGATAAATTTCCTAATTATCAACTTTTGTTCTTATCAAAAAGCTACATAACAGGGCCAGTGGTGGCATGGTGGTTAAGGAGACTGGGTCCCACATGGTCAATAGCACAGTTCATGTCCTGGGCCTGGTGGCTTGAAAAACACGCCAGGCACATGTGCGTGCATACCCAAAATTCTAAAATGAGGGAGAAATGGAGAAGGGATTGCAGCATGACGATCCTCCAAAGGGAGTACTTTCTCTCTCTCTCTCTTTCTCTTTTTTAGTCTCTGTATATCTCCAGCGAGCTCATGAGCCCTCTAGCAAATTTTAAAAGCTACATAACAGACTGATTTCATTAGAAAACCCAAAGCACATAATTTTGTATTTCTCATATCATAGTCAAATTTTTCAAGTCATTGCAGAAAAATAATAATAACCTTTAGATCGGACAAAAAATAAAACTATTTGCCAATGACAAAATCTGGTAAACATAAAATGCTAACAAAGTCAAACATTCAATAAAGAAATTATTGGTACTGACAAGTACAAAAATCAATTATACCTCTACATCCTAGCAATGAATAGTCTGAAAATGCAATTTAAAAAGCAATTCCATTTATAAAGGTATCAAAAAAGTACACATGAATTTAACATAAAAGTATGACTTACACCCTGAAAACAACACAATCACTGTTGAAGGAAATTTTTAAAGACCTAAAGCTATGTATCCCATGTTCATGGATCAGAACTTTTCACACTGATGTAGAGTCAATGCTGTCCCTATCGAAAGGTTGGCTCAACATTCAAAAATCAATGAATATAGGGAACCAGCAGTTAGCGTAATGGCTATGTCGCTGGACTCCCACGTAGTCGACCGCGGTTCGCGTCCCGGACCCGGTGGCTTAAAACTCACGCCGGGCGCGTGTGCGTGCGTGCCCAAGATCCCGAGAGGAGAATGGAGGAGAAGGGATTGCGGCGTGACCATCCCCCCTGGGGGGTGATTTCTCGCTTTCTATCTCTCTGTCTCTCTCTGTCTGTCTGGCGAGCGCACGCGCCCTATAGTGAAAAATCTCTCCAAAAAAAAAAAAAAAAAAAAAAAAAATCAATGAATATAGTCAGTCTTATGAACAAGTCAAAGAAAAATTATATGATCATATCTACAGTTGCAAAAAAAAAAAAAAGGATCATTTTGGCACCCTTTCATGATACAAAAATCCTATAGCTAAGATACCACTGAGCAATGAGAAACCCGTGTAAGTTAAAAATTTACATCCACACAAAATACTGCACACAGATGTTTTCAGCAGCTTTATCCACAACTGCCAAAACATGGAAGCAAACAAAATGCCCTTTTATAGATGAAATCATAAACTATATAATAACCACACCACAGAATATTCAGTGCTAAAAAGAAATGAGCTATCAAGCCAAGAAAAGACAGAGAGGAATCTTAAATCTTATTAATTAAAATTTAAATTATTTCCTCATGGGGGAAAACACACCATTAAGAAAGTGAAAAGACAAACTAGAAATTGGGAGAAAATATGTACAAATCATATCAAATAAAGGACATATCCAGACTACATAAATAAAAAGACAAATAACCCAATACAAAAACGGGTAAGAAATTTAAACAGGCATTGCCTTAAAGACATAGTCATAGCTAAGAAGTTCATTGATTGAATTAGTTCAACTATGAGGAGATAAATTTCCTAATGATCAATTTTTGTTGTTGATAATTGTTAAATGAAAGAAGTCAATCTGGAAAGGTACAAGCTATGTGATTCCAACTATATGACATTCTGGAACATAAAACCATGGAGATGTTAGAAAGATCTGTAGCTGCCAGGATTCAGGGGAGGAAGGAGAGAAAAAGACAGAACAGAGATTTTTAGAGCAGTGAAACTTTTTGTAAGCTGTTGCAATAGTGAGTACATACTACTATACAGCCATCAAAGTTCCTAGAATATATAACAAAAAGAGTAAATCTGCTGTGAATTATAGACCTTCATTAATTACAGCATGTCAATATTGAGGTGTCAATTATTACACATGTACCACAGTAATGCAAGATATTAATAATAGCAGAAATCGGCAATGGGGGTTATGTGAAAACTATATAGAAAAACTTTATCCTCAGTTTTTCTATAACCTAAACATCCCCGTAAATAATAGCTATGAATGTTAACGTTAATTATAAAAAATAAAATAATAAAGTCTAACATTAAGAAGGTAAATAAATCTTTAAAATCCACTGATACACTTACAAGTCTGCTTAGTACAGAAAGCCAGCCGAAGTTCTGGTGAGAACAGCAGCTGTCACCCAGCGGTATTAAAATAAACTCTAAAGAACTTTATGATAACCTCTCCTTTGGCTGTTCTTGCAACGACTGTATTTACAGTCAATAACAAGATTCTCCTAGTAGCGACACTCTGAAATTATCTTCCTATCTGCAATTTGCTTTAACTATAGGCTCTAGAAAGCCTTCCTTTCTTTTGCACTTTGAAAGCAAGTAATTGAGTTAAGAGTGTTGTTTAAAAGGTTCCTGAAGACTACACCTCGTTTCTCCCTTGTTAAATAATAGCCCCTCTCGGCTAGTCGCTCCACCAGCCAGAACTATGATTTCTGCCTCTGCACCCACAGTCCTTTGTTCTGACCTCTTGAGACTTGTTCACACTGCATGTCAGCTCCCTCTCTGAGCTGTCCCCTGCTCCATGAGCCCTGAAGACAGAGACTATGCCACACTCATTTTACACTGAGAGCTCACACCTAGAAGACACTGCCAGACATAACACAGGCTTACTCTCTAACCAGTCATTAAAGTGAAACCGAACGTGTTGGTTTTAGACACTGCTGAACTGGGGGTCACATTCTGTGAGTGTGGCATGCACACACAGACTTAATAGATTCACATCAAAGAAAATCTCTTTTCAATTTCAACTGGGGTCCTGGAGTCCCTCCATAAACTGATCACGGTAACATGAACTGGCCAAAGTTATAAAATGAGCCTGCGACCAAGACATGGGGTTACCTCCTCTGTCTGCATAGGCTGAAATTGAGGCAAGGGTAACTGCCCAGAGAGGAGTTGGGTGAGTCATTAGAGGAGGAGGAGAGGGATGCTGAGTGCCAAAGTCAACAGCCATGTGCTAATTCACAGAGTCTCAGAGAGGGTGCCTTGCCCCTTCCCACTAAGTACCCACGAACTGCCGAGTGATCACCGAATACCCAGCAGAAATCACCACTTCCTGGTACGCAGAATGAATTCCTTCCCACCTCACTGCCACAGGCGGGTGTTCATTTATGCCATTTCACCTCCACAGGCCATTTTGCATTTATTTAAACAGCTGTTCTTTTTTTTTCTTCAGGGCATTTCTGTCCTGTAGGAAAGGTCTCAAAAAGTTCACAGAAAAATGTACATTATGAAAAAACTACAGATGGATTTAAAAAAAAACCTTTTATCCCCAAAATAAAGTCATATATATATATACTTTTAATTCCACGAATACGACAGACTGAGAAAAAGAGAGTGGGAAAGAAAGAGAAAATGCACTGCCTCTAGTGCTCTGATGCCAGGATTCACCCCAGCCAGCCCCAGGCTGTGGGCACACCCATGTCCGGCCTATCCTGGAGCTCTCCTGGCACGACCCAGACCTCCCTGCACAGTCGGCCTTGCAGAGCACAGCGTTGCTGCTGTGCCACCTTCTGCCCCCTAGACTCATACTTTAATTCCATTCCCACATCTCCTTATCTGAGCATCTGGTTTTATTCATTTTTTTTCTTTTCTCTTTTTCTTTTCTTTTCTTTTCTTTTTTTTTTTTTTTTTTTTTTTTTTTTTTTTTTTTTTTTTTTTTGCCATTGGGCGCATGTGCTCACCAGAAAGAGACAGAGAGAGGGGAAGCGAGAAATCATCTTCAGGGGGAGATGGTCACACCACAAACCCTTCTCCTCCATTCTCCTTTCAGAATTTTAGGCACACACACGAATCCAGTGTGATTTTCAAGCTGCCAGGTCTGGGCACAAACCGTGATCAGTCATGTGAGAGTCCAGCGCTTTAACCACCACCTCATCTGCCGGCCCTGTCATCTGAGCATCTAACAGCAAACGCACACCCTGCTGAAGACGAACGTGTGGGTAGCATTTGTTCTGGGAGATAAGAGTATAAAGTCTGGCCAAGCAAACCAAGGGGGCCTAGCCTCTGCTTTAGGCTAGGCAGGCCCCCCCACGATTCACCCCACAGCATGTGAAAATGCAAATGAGCGCACGACTTGGAAAACACAAACACAGTTCTATGAATCTGGACACTTCTCTACCCAAAAGGAAGCCAAGATCCTGGAGGTCACCCCGGGTGACTTCTGGTCGTGGCTTTCTCCACATTTGTAATGAAGATCTTTCTCTCTTTGAAGGAGGAGGAGGAGAAGAAAGGAGAGAACCAGGAAGACCACACAGCAGACACGAGAAGGTGCTCAGAATAGACCTACCATGCACATGAGGCTGGGGCTCCCATCCATCACTAGGGGTAAGTATTGGCCTCAAAGCTGCTTAGGAAGGAGCAGAGCCAAGTTCCACTACGGACCCAATCTACTGCAGCCACTCTTGTCTGCCGTACCAACCTGATTCTGCTTAAGCTCTCGTCCGTCTGGGCTCCTCACAGGAACTTTCTTTTATGGATTTTCCATCCAGCAAACGTTTCGGTGCCGCGGCTGGGCAGATCCGACCACAGCATGCTTGGCTGCAGTCCGCACAGGCTCACTGGGGTGGCTCCAACCTGCAGGGCGAAGGCCAGAAGCTATCAGAAGGTCTCACAGCCACAACCATGCTCTCTGTCCTGGTATATGCTTGGCAGGGTCCCCTCAAACATCTTCCCGCTGTTGCAAATCATTAACGAACAGAGACAGCAGCTTACAAGATACCCTGAAGACCGTTGGGGCTGCTCCGAGGGGAGGGCTGAAGAATTTCACCATTATTGAAAAGGTTAAGCTAAATGGTGATGTTCTGTGTATGGAAAATTTAAAAGCCAGATGTTTTCATTAACCACAGAGAACACAAGCTCCGACTAAAATTTCATGAACACACTGATCTGCCCCATGGAAAACCACAGGAATGTTCTGGCAGGGCTCAGTCTGAATTCTTGGGACACAGAGAACCGGCATCATTCCCCTGAGGAGCTCAGAGAGAAAACTTGCTCAATATGTTGAAAACAGTCAAATGAAACACAGATTTGATCTCAATCGAATATAAAATGCATTCCAAGACTTCAAAGGGCACCACTGGAAGTCACAGAACTGGGGGCTCATAAAATATTTTAACCTGGGCGAAGATTCAGACCGTATTAATAATACAATGTGAATTTTAAACAATTTTTATTGTTTTTGTTTTCTTTTTTTGGAGAGGTTTTTGCTATAGGGCATGTGTGCTCGCCATACAGACCAGACAGGCAGAGACAGACAGAGAGACAAAAAGCGAGAAATCACCCCCCAGGGGCATTGGCCACGCCACAATCCCTTCTCCTCCATTCTCCTCTCGGGATTTTGGGCACGCACGCACACGTGCCCGGCGTGAGTTTAAGTCACCGAGTCCGGGACTCGAACCGCGGTCGACTACGTGGGAGTCCAGCAACATAGCCATTACGCTAGCTGCTGGTCCCTTGTTTTTTTTTTTTTGTTTTGTTTTGGTTTTGGTTTTTTGGGTTTTTTTTTTTAAGAGGTTTTTGCTATAGGGCATGTGTGCTCGCCAGAAAAAGAGAGAGACAGAGAGACAGAAAGCGAGAAATCACCCCCCAGGGGGACAGCCATGCCGCAATCCCTTCTCCTCCAGTCTCCTCTCGGGATCTTGGGCACGCACGCACACATGCCCGGCGTGAGTTTAAGCCACCGGGTCCAGGACTTGAACCACAGTTGACTACATGGGAGTCCGGTGACATAGCCATTACGCCAACTGCTGGTCCCCAATGTGAATATTTTAAAAGAAATTTTTACAGGTTAAATAAGCCACAGAGGAAACTACTCACCTTTCCATTTCTTAATAGAGGAAATTATATATAAATATATATATATTATATATATGTATCTGACAAGTAATTCATAAATGTCATGAAATGTATACTGTATTTGGGCAGAAGAGTTCTTGACTGTCAAGCATATGGCCTGGCCCACACGGGCTACTTCGCTTCAGTTCGAGAAGTCAGAGTACCCGGATTAAAAATAGGGTTACCGGGACCAGCAGGTGACGTGGTGGTTAAAGCGCTGGACACTCCCATATGGCTGACCACAGTTCGAGTCCTGGACCTGGTGGCTTGCTTTCTCACTTTTCCTCTTTCTCTCTCTCTCTCTCTGTGTATCTCTCTGGTCAAATTAAAATAAAATGAATGAATGAATAAAAGTAAATAAATAATTCTTTAAAAAGAAAAGAAAAATAGGGTTACCACGACTTCTGATCGCAGGTGTTGCAGTCAGCAGTCTGGCACAGACGGCTCAAATGAGGGAATCCTATCAAAGCGATTACTGAACAATAAGAAATGATAAATTAAGAAGCCTTCACGTGTTTACTACAGTCATCACTATGACAACATCTATGTACGCTTAATCCTGAAAGCCTCTCCCACAGAGAGCAGGACTCATGTTCTTTTCAGAGACAGGGTCCACAATTCTAATTCTGTAAGCCCAAACAGCCCCAGTCCCAAATGCGCCGGGCATAATATGACAGTAATCTCTACCTTCCCTTGAAACCTTATTCCCAAGAAGGCCTCTCAGAAGGAGCAGGGCAGGAAAAAGCCAGATACCAAAGGACGTGTGTACGGGATCATTCCTGCTTTGCCTACAAACCGAGTCCACGTAACACAAACACGGCAGCATAAAAATAATAGTATTTCTAGGGTATAGAATTAGAAGCTATTTGTATTTCCTTAGGACCAGCAGTTGGCATCATGACTATGTAGCTGGACTCCCACATAGTTGACTGCAGTTTGAGTCCTGGACCCGGTCGTTTAAACTCATGCCAGGCGTGTGTGCATGTGTACCCAAGATCCCGAGAGGAGAATGGAGGAGAAGGGATTGCGGCGTGGCCATCCCCCCGGGGGGTGATTTCTCGCTTTCTGTCTCTTTGTCTCTCTTTGTCTCTGGTGAGCACATGCGCCCCATAGCAAAAACCTCTCCAAAAAGACGTTATGTGTATTTCCTTTCTGGTATTACTTGTAGAAGTAGAATATTTTTAAACAAAGTTGCTCGGTTTGAAGATGGGAGTAGAAATGAGAAATGGGACGCCTGGGGCCAGCTCCGTGGTACTGCAGCAATGGGCTGCTCAAGAGAGGTCAGATCCCACGTGGCAGCCACGGTTCGAATCCTCTGCATGACCAGCAGAAACAGGCTGGGTGCATGGGGGTACCCACGATCCAACGGCCTGGAGGACTGGAGAAGGGAGACCACGGTGGGACCAGACCCCGGGGCGGGCGCTCCCCTCTCTCTCACTGTCACGTGCACATAAAGAAAGAAAATAACAGTGATAAATTGTTTTTGAAAACAAATGGGACCTCTCTGCTGTATTAGCCTAATCTGTAAGGTGCCTTCTATCTAAACAATAAGAGCTAACAGATGAAGACGTGTCCATTTATCTGAACTCAGTACTACTTCTTGAGTTTACAGGTTCAAGGCCCAGCCCCGGTAGTGCAGCGTAACACAGTCCTCTGTGATGTCGGAAGACACATGGGACAGGAGGGTTTGAGTCTCAGTGGAGCTGTATGCACCAGCACATGGGGGGTGGGGGGGTGTCCTAGCTGGCTGAAAGGCTGGGGAGAAGATCGTGGCATGGAACCCTGTTGAAGGTTTCTCTCTCCTCTCTCTCTCAAAAGAAATAAACCATTAGAAAAATGTAGAAGTTGCAGCAATACCTCCAGTGTCAAACAATAGCACTTTCCCAGAAAAAGAAATTGTTCCCTTTTCCTCTGCAAACTTGCCACAAAAAGACCATAGTTACTCTCCCCTGCCCCCCAACTATCTCATCCAAACTTCATCACTGGCCATACCATACACCTGTCACTTCAAAGGCACCTCCTGATGTCACTCAGCTCACAGGAGTAGTTTAGTGACCTCCACCATGCTCCCATTCTGATGCTCTGAGTGTCCCCAAACCCACAAATCACAGCAATGAATCCCTAACACTGGGGGCCTTGCGACTGTCCACTCCAAGAAGCCCATGCCCAGTGACTAGAACTGTGTGACTAGAACTGTGTTCTCCTCGGCCACACAGCCAGTGGGGCAGGAGTGAGTTCAGCTCTCCGGCCCCCACCTTGGCCAGTGCCCTCCCACCACTATGACCTCTCCGCAGGCACGGATGGGGACAATGTCTGTACACGAACACGTGTCAAAGTCATACCAGCCAAACCAGAAGAACAAGACAGAAATTCGTTCCAGAACTGAAATGCACGCAGGGAAAAGAGTGAAGATGCAGCCCTAGCTAGAAAGGACGTGGACCTGCCCAGAGCATGTTCTATCAGAGGAACAATGGCTGCTCTGTACTAGGGCAGCAGGTGTCCTGGACAGAAACCGCCTCTCACACCATAGCTCCCGGCCGGTCCTAGTCCTGGCCCTGTTGGTGACAGAACAGCCTCACTGCTCAAAGCAAAATGTTCCCAAAGAGATAGGGTTACACCTGCAAGAGACAGGAAGATGTGCCCACCCACGTCGGAAATAAGTGGTTTAGGGCATCAAGCCCTGGCTTCTTACTTCCAAAATGACCCAAGTCTTCAGGGAAAGACATTAGTGGTTTCAAAAATTAAGAAAGCAGGACAAGCAGTTGGTGTAATGGCTATGTTGCTGGACTCCCATGTAGTCAACCACGGTTCGAGTCCCGGACCCGGTGGCATAAAACTCAGGCCGGGCACGTGTGCGTGTGTGCCCAAGATCCCAAGAGGAGAATGGAGGAGAAGGGATTGTAGCGTGGCCATCCCCCCGGGGGGTGATTTCTTGCTTTCTCTCTCTCTGTCTTTCTGGCGAGCGCACGTGCCCTATGGCAAAAACCTCTCCAAAAAAAAAAAAAAAAAAAAGAAAGAAAAAGAAATTAAGAAAGCTACAGGTCGCTAAGAACTAAAATAAAAGAAAACGAAGTAACCCGAACAGCTCTTAGCTTATGCCTTGTGCCATCTGTGAGAAGGAGCGATCCTTTTTCTCTTCTCTGGAAAATGATTTCTTTGAAATCCCCCTCCCTCTGCTTCTTGGTTACCATCCACCTAAGTGTCCACACCACACACCGTTTCAAGTCTAAAAGCCTCACAAAATGAGCTCAGCTGGAAAAGCCTGGGGAGAGATGGAGACAGCTCAGACACGTGCGCTCGCCAGAGAGACAGAGAGACAGAAAGCGAGAAATCACCCCCAGGGGGGATGGCCACACCACAATCCCTTCTTCTCCATTCTCCTCTCGGGATCTTGGGCACGCACGCACACGCGCCCGGCGTGAGTTAAGCCGCCGGGTCTGGGACGCGAACCGAGGTCGACTACGTGGGAGTCCAGTGACATAGCCATTACGCTAACTGCTGGTCCCTGGAGCCCGCTTCTCATCACCCTCCCCGTGCTATGCAGCCGGACAACGCAGGCCCGAGCTGCGGAGCGGCTGAGAACAGAAGCCGCATCAGGGAGGGCGTGATCTAGCTCTGCGAGAGCCGAACTCGCACACAAGGGCTCCCCCACTTCGACCGAGGAATCAGGCGCTGAGGGACAGGAAAAAGCCAGTCCTGGCGTGCTCCCCGGCACATCCTGGAGGGAAGGCTCAGCAGCTGTTCCGTCTCTCCCACGTCCCAACGCTAATCATGAATTGGGTGAGTGTCTTCCCCGGGCGGAAGGCATCCGTCCAGGTTTGATTTCACAATGAAATCAAAGTCTATGCTGAGCACGGTTCAAGTCACTTTTCTTTTCTTTCTTTTTCTTTTTTTTTTTTTTTTGGAGAGATTTTTGGTGAAGGGTGTGTGCGCTCGGCAAAGAGACAGAGAGAGATAGGGAGACAGAAAGCAAGAAATCTCATCCCCCAGGAGGGAATGGCCATGCCACAATCCCTTCTCCTCTCAGGATTTTGGGCACATACGCACACACATCCAGTGTGAGTTTTAAGCTGCCAGATCCAGGACTCGAACCATGGTCAACTACATGGGAGTCCTGCGACATAATGGCTATGCTATCTGCTGGTCCCTCAAGTCACGCTTTAAAGTTATTTGTGGGCCAGCAGGTGGCGTGGAGGTCAAGGTGTCTGGATCCCACGTGGTTGACGGACTGTGCAGTGCCCATTCCAGATTTGGTGGCTTGAAAACCATGGGAGGCACGCATGTGTGGGTCCCCAAAATCCTGAGAGGAGAATGGAGAAGAAGGGATCGCGGTGTGGCCATCTCCCCTGGGGGGGTGATTTCTCGCTTTCCCCGCTCTCTCTCTCTCTCTCTCTCTCTCTCTCTGCGCCTCTCTGGAGAGCATATGTGCCCTGTAGCTTAGAAAAGAATAATAATAAAAAATAAAAGCCATTTGTAAGACAATGATAGTTAAAATTTAGTAGTCTGGTTGCATGAACTCTGACCTACACTCACAAATTGGAAAAAAATCTTGCTGAAGTCACCAAATTGTCTTTCTCAACAGAAGACTACACAGAAATTAGAATTTTATTTGAATCATATGTTTTTAAACCTTACTTGAAATCTTGATCGCTGTTGCTCGGGTCTGCAGTCTCACTAAACGACTTTGGTAAAACATGACCCCGGGTTCTGTCACTGGCTGAGAATCTTAAAAGGAAGAGTGGCTTTTTTCCCCCCTCCTATCTGATGTCACAGGGAAGGTTTCCCCTTCCTGCATCTGATTCCAGAAATACCAGCTAAGTCAACGCCATGCTCCAGAAACGTATGCCTCCCAAGGACCAGGCAGACAAGCCAAACAAGAACGTCCGAACACTCCTCACACAGTCCTGAGCATTTCATTTTAACAACGGAAACTCGCAGGATGGATAAATTTAGGTCTTAAACTGAGAGAGGCGAGTCTATACTGATTGTAAAAATGAGAGCTAGGTCAAAAATCTTTTTTTTCGGGACCAGCAGTTGGCGTAATGGCTATGTCGCTGGACTCCCATGTAGTCGACTGCAGTTCGCGTCCTGGACCCGGTGGCTTAAACTCACACCGGGTGCGTGTGCGTGCGTGCCCAAGATCCCGAGAGGAGAATGGAGGAGAAGGGATTGCGGCGTGGCCATCCCTTCTGGGAGGTGATTTCTCACTGTCTCTCTGTCTGTCTATCTGGTGAGCGCACGCACCCTATAGCAAAAACCTCTCCAAAAAAAAAAAATTCTTTTTTTTTCCAGAAAAGAATCTGACAGAGACATCCACCCCAGGTAACCAAAAAGGAGTTATTGTGAGTAACCCAAACTGGCACCCAACAAAGTTTGTGGCTGGCAATGAAGCTACTGTGACAGGCTGCAACAGGTGTTCCCTGAATTACTTTGTCATTCTCTTTTTAAACTTCTATGAGTGAGACAGAGACAGAGATCCGCCTGGCCCCGGATCCTGACGCGGCGATCGGCCCTCGGCCTCACTCAGCCCGGATAACTGGCACGTGCGTGCCCGCGGTACCTGGAGAGGTCACGGGACATGAACAGGTAACCTTCCCACGCAGGTGTCCCTTGCGGAGTATGACATTTTACCTCTACGCCAACGCCTGGCCTTCTCTGTCACATTCTCAAATAAAGAGAGTGTCAACCAGGGAGAGGGAGGAGCGAATGAATCATTCTCACTTGTTTTAAAGGCTGGTGTGGAACAAGGGCTGGGGAACTCGAGGCTGTGGTCCTAAGCTCTGCACCTGTGACTCCAGGCATTCTGAGATCACGAACCTCCGGCTCTTTAATCTTGGCCCCATCCTAAAGATCTAGGGTGACATGGGACCAGCAGTTAGCATAATGGCTATGTCACTGGACTCCCATGTAGTAGACCATGGTTCGAGTCCCAGACCCGGTGGCTTAAACTCATGCCGGGTGCGTGTGCGTGCGTTCCCAAGATTTTGAGATGAGAATGGAGGAGAAGGGATTGCAGTATGGCCATCCCCCCTAGGGGGTGCTTTCTCACTTTCTGTCTCTCTGTCTCTCTCTGTCTCTCTGGCAAGCGCACGTGCCCTGTAGCAAAAAAACTCCCCACCAAAAAAAAACAACTCGGGTGACACTATGAGCCGACCTCACGGAGCTTCCGCTACTAAATGCAAAGGAAAGCATTACAGAAACCACGTAAAGTGCCAGGAATTCATCTGACAAACATTCACTAAGAAACCATGACGCGGCCACTCACGGCACCGTGGTCACAGTCATGAAGAGCAGAGACCCAGCCTTCGTGCAGAGACCCTGTGATCTGTGAAAGGATGCACGGGCTGTGGAAACACGTGGGTGGCATCCGATTGCAATATCAGACACTTCGCAGGCACGGTGACCTTTGCAAACCCATAAGGAAGTTTATCGGTGAGAAGTGACAGGTGAGGTTTTTAGCGCTGGTTGTTCCATTGTCGTCTCGAGCAATCACCGTGTGCGAGGGTCATTCCAGGTGCTGGGTATCTAGCACCAAAGCTTCTAGGCCTGAACTTGGCAGAGTCGCAGCAGGAAAGTTTGACCCAGGGGAAGGTTCCTGGCTCCCCAGGTGCAGACCTCCCTGAGGACAAGGACCACGCGGTGTGCCCAGGATCCGGGCTGGCTGGGGCGGGGGGAGATCCTGGCAAAGCCCCTGTAGGGAGTGCGGGCTCGCTTGCTCTCTTTTCCTGCCCTTTTCGCTCTTGGAAAAAATTAATAACTTTATAAAAAAAGAAAAAAAGAAAGAGGAGAAAGGTTTCTGGCCTAATGGAGACGGCATCTCAGCCATTCCTGTCCATGTACAATGGAAAAGAACAGAGTAAGTGGATGGAAAGAACCAGAAATGCTGTTTCTGCCACCGCACAATGATTTTCTTCTTTTTCTTTTTCTTTTTTTGGAGAGGTTTTTGCTATAGGGCGCATGCGCTCTCCAGAAAGACGGAGACAGAGAGACAGAGAGAGAGAAATCACCTCACGGGGGGGATGGCCACACCGCAATCCCTTCTCCTCCATTCTCCTCTTGGGATCTTGGGCACGCACACACACGTGCCTGGTGTGAGTTTAAGCCACTGGGTCTGGGACTCGAACCGCAGTCGACTACGTGGGAGTCCAGCGACATAGCCATTACGCTAAATGTTGGTCCAGGACAATGATTTTCTTTAAACCAAAGTAGCCACACGCACATGTAAAGAGGACCACTCTAATTGATCTAAACATAGTGAATGTTTTATTTTTTACATTTTTTACTCCAGGTCACATCTTACTGCCTGCCAAATCCCCACCACCCTATGAAAGGCACCTAGGGGTGGGGGGATTAGTGTGTGCCCGTTGGCATGGGACAGAACATTCTCCCACACTTCTTTTTCCTCCAAGAGGAAAAATAAACACATGCTGGACCCTGTCCAATAACAACCCCAGTTTTAAAAAGGGGAATATCAGTTATTTTAGAGGCATTTCCTGCAGTATTTCTTAAAAGAGTAAAAAAAAAAAAAAAAAAAGTCATTTATTTTAGAAACTAAAGTCAAGTTCACTTTGAACATACCAAAGTTTCTAGAACAAGATTTAAAAAAAAAAAAAAAAGCCAGGCAGACAAAAAAAAAAAAAGAAATAATTTAATCACACACACAAAAAAAGTCATGAGAATTAGGCTGTCCAGGACATAATCAACCTTGCTGTCCAAAAATTCAAGATGGGGGGACCAGCAGTTGGCGTAATGGCTATGTGGCTGGACTCCCACGTAGTCGACTGTGGTTCAAGTCCCGGACCCAGTGGCTTAAAACTCATACCGGGTGCATGTGCATGCGTGCCCAAGATCCCGAGAGGAGAATGGAGGAGAAGGGATTGCGGCGTGGCCATCCCCCCTGGGGGGTGATTTCTCGCTTTCTGTCTCTCTGTCTGTCTCTGTTTTTCTGGCGAGTGCACACACTCTATAGCAAAAACCTCACCAAAAAAAGAAAAAAAAAAAATTCAAGATGGGATGGGGGAAGAATTGAAAAAGTAGGGAGAAACAGAAAGGAAGACGAGGGGGTAAAAGGTCACACTCGCATCTCTGGGATTGACAGCCCAAGGCCAATACTCCACCAATGCTGAGTCAATAAAAGCCAACGTTCAAACATCACATGGGAAGGAAGAAAGTACACAGGCAGGTATAAAAATCACCAATTGTCAGGGGCCAGCATGTGGCGTGATGTTAGGGGCGCTGGACTCCCTCACGACCAACTATGGTTTGAGTCCCGGACCTGGCAGTTTGCTTTCTCACATTCCCTCTCTTGCTCTCTCAAACTCTCACTCTGTCCCTTTCTGGTAAAATTAATATAAATAAATAAATTAAAAGTTCAATAAAACAATAATTCTTTTAAAAATATATTAAAAAAAAAAAAAGTGAGCAAACGTAACTCAGATTCCGGGCAAGGTTCCCCAGCCTGGGGTTAACTACACAAACACAAAGTCCAAGTTCTCTGACATGCAGGTTTTGGGGATGTCTGGGAGTCTGTATTTTATAACGTTACTAGAATGGTGCTGCCACCCAGCCACGTGGGGACCACTGATTTCCTGTTTTTACTTATTGAAAAAAGTGCAGAATAGTTTTATTCTAATAATGGGCAGCTGTTTCGCCAAGTCCTTTCATTAATCCTCACATCCGTCCTGAGGTAGGAACTTTTATTATGTCTGGAAGTGAAGAAATTTAAAAGGTGGAAAATTCAAGTCACTGGAGTGGTGATATACAGCTATTAAATCACCAGCCTGGGGGTTTAATCCAGTTCTTATCTGCTGCATATTTTCTCAGGACTCCAACTTGGTAGGCGTTAGAAGGTGTTAGAAGCTAACAGTCTCTTTTCTTACTCAATAATACAAGGAGACCCCAAAGTATGTGTTTATTTTGGTGCAAAAAGATTTTGAAATCCATGCAATTTTTTCATTGTACATAGTTTCCGTATATGTGTTGAAGACCTTGTTTATATACCTTACACATTAAAGTTTTTAATACAGAACTGAAATCCCAAAACTCAGTCATAAATTGAGTAATTTGGGGGGATGTTATAAAGAACCATATGGGGGCTGGCAGGTGGCGTGGTGGTTAAGGACGCTGGACTCCCACATGGCCAACCGCGGTTCTAGTCCCAGACCTGGCAGCTTGCTTTCTCACTTTCCCTCTCTCTCTCACTCTCACTCTGTCCCTCTCTGGTCAAATTAAAATAAATAAAGTTAAATGAAATAATTTAAAAAAAAAACACAAACATATGAAATGTAGTCTATTAAAGCACTAGGCAAGAACGTGGTCAGTTCTGCAGTTACTTTCATTACTTTCCACTGAAGATAAGACCTCTGAGCTCAGAGAATAAATCCCCTGTCAAGGGACCAGCAGATGGGGTAATGGCTATGTCGCTGAATTCCCATGTACCTACCGCGGTTCGAGTCCTGGACCCGGTGGCTTAAACTCAGGCTGGGCGTGTGTGCATGCATGCCCAAGATCCCGAGAGGAGAATGGAGGAGAAGGGATTGCAGCATGACTATCCCCCTTAGGGGGTGATTTCTTGTTTTGTGTCTCTCTGTCTCTCTCTGTCTTTCTGGCGAGCGTACACGCCCTATAGCAAAAACCTCTCCCCCCGACCCCCCAAAAAAATAGGTAGTTTATATTCTATATCAGATAGTTCTAATATATAAAGTCCTTGAATCCCAAATCTATTTTTTTTCTCATTTGTTTCTACAGACTCTCACAACTGGGGACTCGTTTTCTAACAGGACTGGGGACCTTTGATCCTGAACTCACTGACTTGAGCTCCATCAGCAGAACCCGAAGGTCTAAAGTGGAGATGGCTTCCTCCAGAAAACATTTGTATTTGCTTCTCAAAACCCCACAGGGCACGGCCTACCGGGGGCGTCTTAGCTCCCCTTTCGCATCCCAGTGGAATACACACCCCTACCATGCCACCAACCCAGGCCTGCTTGCCAGCACGGGGGTGAGGTTAGTTTCGGCTCTGGCGGCGACCTGGCACGGGTTTCCTCTCGCACAAAGCCCTCTGCTTTGGGGTTACTTTACCCTTTGATGGTTGGGTGACTGCTTAAAGTGAAAGACTAGAGATATCTTAGTGCCTGTGATCCCCGGAGGATGTGTTTACACTGCTTTGTAGGACAGTGTGTAAGAGAATCAGGTCCCCCATGAAGCTATAAGAGAATCCTACCAATATGAGACTTCAATTACTCGTCCTCTCCCCAAACTTACTTTTCCTCTTCTGTCCCATGTTTTGCTAAATGTCACCATTCATTCTCACTCCAATCTGCAACCCAGAACTGCAGGTTCCAATGCACCCTCTCCTCCACTAGCCCGCGGCAACGAGGCACCGAGTCCTAATCCCCTACTTGATTAAAAGTGGGTCTGCATTAGGTTTCTGACTTTGACACCTACTAGAACATTCATTCACTCATTCATTCATTCATTTTAGGTATTTGCCATAGGGCACACACACTCACCAGAGACAGAGAGAGACAGAGAGAGAAGAAGTGAGAAATCACCCCCACGAGGGCTGGCCACACCACAGTCCCTTCTCTTTAGGGATTTTGTGCACACGCGCATTTGTGCCCAGTGTGATTTTCAAGCTGCTAGGTGTGGGGCTTGAACTACTAGTACCACTTTAATCACTGAGGCCAAATGAAAACAAATGAGGCACTGAGATGAGCAGGTGGTGTGGTGATTAAGGCACTGGACTCCCACATGGCCGACTGTGGATCGTGTCCCGGAACCAGTAGCTTGAAATTCACACCGGGCACGTGTGCATGCATGTTCAAAAATCTCAAGAGAAGAATGGAGGAGAGGGGACTGCAGTGTGGCCATCCCACCCGGGGGGGCGGGGGGTGATTTCTCACTTTCTCTCTCTTTTTCTTTCTCTCTCTCTCTTTCTCTCTGGCAAGTACACATGGCCTACAGCAAAAATCTCTCTAAAAGAAAAAAGAAAAAAAAGAACGTGGCAGAAGTGAAGTCTAAATCATGCATTCCTGCTAAACCAAGATGCTTTCTACAGAGGAAGTCTGGAATACAGGGAAGTGGATAGAGATTGTGTTTCACAGGGATCTGCAA
Source organism: Tupaia tana (assembly GCA_026018925.1). Lineage (NCBI taxonomy): Eukaryota > Metazoa > Chordata > Mammalia > Scandentia > Tupaiidae > Tupaia > Tupaia tana. The sequence continues at coordinate 12,431,113 of JAKSZU010000025.1, read as the reverse complement.
AGAACCGGCACTTCAGCCGTCAGACACATAATCACATTTCCAAGGTGAGGTTTCATTTTAGTCAAACAACATTATCTGTCATGATAAATGAATGTTAATTGGAATTTTATTGGTTTTGTAGTTTCATTTGAATTTACTCTATAAATTTGCCATTGTTTTATAGTCATATAAGAGCTGGAAGCATAAAGAGTTTATACCTAGTTTTATGTCCAAGGCATATTTGAGCTACTTCATAATAAATGTATTTATTACTCTGGGATTTGCAAGGAATATTTTCCTTTAAATAAAGAGGTCCGTAAATTACTGAGTTCTAAGGAACACTGGTCTTCACATACTATGCCAGCTCCGGCACAGTCGTCATTCTCCACATTAATGAATGGAGAGAAAAGGAATACGACACCACAGATAAGAAATCGTTTGCTCAATTCCCAACACGTCCCTGTTCCCTAGCTGTCTGAACTGCGTTACTACCGAATAATCGTGGGAGCAGGCACGCTTTGTCTCTTCGTTCCACCAGAGGAGGTTTCTAAAAAGTTCATGCGAGGGACCAGCAGTTGGCATAATGGCTATGTCGCTGGACTCCCACATAGTCCACCGCGGTTCGAGTCCTGAACCCGGTGGCTTAAACTCATGCCGGGCGCGTGTGCATGCATGCCCAAGATCCCAAGAGGAGAATGGAGGAGAAGGGATTGCGGCGTGGCCATACCCCCTGAGGGGTGATTTTTTGCTTTCTGTCTCTCTATCTCTCTATCTCTCTATCTGGCAAGCGCACGCGCCCTATAGCGAAAACTTCTCCAAAAAAAAAAACAAAACAAAAAAAAGTTCATGTGAAATACGTACTATGAAAAACTGTGCCTGGATTTCGAAAAATGTCTGCAGCAAAATAACCTCGCACTCCAGTTCCACTTTTCCAATGTTTTGAAGTCCTTCATATGTAAGAAAACTGGAAATGCTGGGACCAGCAGTGGCGTAATGGCTACGTCACTGGACTCCCATGTAGTCGACCGCAGTTCAAGTCCCGGACCCCGTGGCTTAAACTCATGCCGGGCGCGTGTGCGTGCGTGCCCAAGATCCTGAGAGGAGAATGGAGGAGAAGGGATTGCAGCATGGCCATCCCCCTGGGGGGGGTGATTTCTTGCTTTCTGTCTCTCTGTCTCTCTTTGTCTTTCTGGTGAGCGCACCCACTCTATAGCAAAAACCTCGCCAAAAACAGAAAACTGGAAATGTTGCTCTACCCAGCCCTTCCCATCACCTACACCCACGAGAATTTACAAAGCGACACAAGGTCGCTGGCCACAGCACAACAAGGAAACGGTGTTAAGGGTCCTCCTTGCCTTAAGGAAGTCCATTTCCTGGCCGGGCTTCAATGACCGGAAATTCAGAAGAGTACAGCATTGTTTCCCAAAAAGAGTGCAAGAAACTCCCAACCACTTCTTTTAACATCGATGTGCCTTTTTATTAATGGACTGCAGTTCCAAGTTCCAGACCGCTCATTTTTAGAAGTCCCGCTGCCAAGATGAAACTCTCTCCAACTCGGGGTTGGCAGGTGGCGTAGTGGTTAAGGGTGCTGGACTCCCACGTGGCTGACCACAGTTTGAGTCCCAGACCCGGTGGCTTGCTTTCTCACTTTCCCTCCCTCTCTCTCTCTCTCTCTCTCTCTGTCCCTCTCTGGTCAAATATAAATAAACAAACAAATAAATAAATAAAATAAAGTTAAATAAAATAATCCTATGTTTTTTTAGAGGTTTTTGCTATAGGGCGTGTGCGCTCGCCAGACAGACAGAGAGACACAGAGACAGAAAGTGAGAAATCACCCCCAGGGGGGATGGCCACGCCGCAATCCCTTCTCCTCCATTCTCCTCTCGGGATCTTGGGCACGTACGCACATGCGCCCGGCGTGAGTTTCAAGCCACCGGGTCTGGGACGCGAACCACAGTCGACTACATGGGAGTTCGGCTACATAGCCATTACGCTAACTGCTGGTCCCAATAAAATAATTCTTTAAAAAAAAAAAAAAATCTCTCTCCAGCTTGTCTTGCCTACATGTGAACATCTTGGATTTCCCTCCTCAACGGGAAGAAGGCCAATCAGAACCAGAAAAGAAGCCACGGCACATCCACTGTCTCTGTCTTTTCTTAACTGCCAGAGGGCATGGGCACTGGCCAGACAGAGCACGACCCCAGTGAGGGGTGGTCATGCTAGAATCCCTCCTCCACTTCCCCATCCTGTCGAGATCTGGGGTATACGCATGCACGTGTTCTCAAGCCACTGGGGCCGGGATTTGAACCACAGTCTGTCATGTGGGAACCTGACTCCCTTAACCACTAGGCTACAGGGCCTGCCCCCCACCATCTCTCACTGAGCAGAGGAACACACTGGCCTGGATTCTCACAGCTGAGTGGCAGGGTCCAGGACCCATTTCCACCCAGTCTGACTCCGTGACGCCTCTGACTCATGTCAAGTCCTAAGTCATTTAAATGAGGACTCAAAACTAATACGGTCATTATGAGAATCTTTTCCAAAAGTGAAGGCCTCTAATTTGACAGTTGGTTAACAATAATTTGAAGAGATCTACAGTGTATAAAACACCAACTCGTGTTTCAATAAAACATAAGTTTGAGGGACCAGCAGTTAGCGTAATGGCTATGTCACTGGACTCCCATGTAGTCGACTGTGGTTCGAGTCCCGAACCTGGCGACTTAAACTTAAGCCAAGCGCGTGTGCATGTGTGCACAAGATCCCAAGAGGAGAATGGAGGAGAAGGGATTGCGGGCGTGGCCATCCCCCCTGGGGGGTGATTTCTCGCTTTCTGTCTCTCAGTCTCTCTGTCTTTCCAGTGAGCGCACATGTCCTATAGTAAAAACCTTTCAAAAAAAAAAAAAAAATTAATCAAACTTGGGCACTATGTCTACTTAGCCAAGAGAAAAAGACGGAAAAGAAGGAGAAAGAAAGAGTGAGAGATAACCCAAGAGACACTCTCTCCAGACAGACGAGACACTCAGGCAGACATGGTGCCACCCTTCAAACACGTGGAAAAGGCGGCTTTCATAAAGTAACTTTCCAAAACTCCGGCCTAATCAATTTTGCCGAGACCGGCTGCTAAGAGTATGAAAAATCAACTCGAAGCGCAAATGGAGCTGTCACCCAAAACACAACTGAAATCAAGTCACAGAGAACACAGAGCTCGGCAGAGTTCAGGTCTTCAAGAAATGTTTGTTTAATTGAGAAGCGAGACCGGTTCTAGCTGGAAATCTATTTAACCACAGAAATGAAATCATAATTAATATGATCTTATTTCCCCCTGTGTTTCCTCAGGGCATCCATAATGGCTGAATTGAAAAATGTAACCATAAGCATTATAACAACATTCATTTGAAAGCACCTCATATGTTTTACTAGTTATGTTAAATAGATACATACGGTTGTTTTGTTTTGTTTTTGTTTTCGGTTGCTAGAGGGTACTTGTACACGCCAGAGGGAGAAAGAGAGAAAAGACAACTGCCAACATCCCTCAGGCCCATTCTTTCATCCTTTTTTTCTTTTTTTTTTTTTGGAGAGGTTTTTGCTACAGGGGCGCATGCGCTCACCAGAAACAGAGAGACAGAGAAAACAGAAAGCGAGAAATTACTTCCCAAGGGGGATGGCCACGCCACAATCCCTTCTCCTCCATTCTCCTCTTGGGATCTTGTGTACACATGCACACCGCGTTTGGCGTAAGTTTAAAGTCGCCAGGTCTGGGACTCGAACCACAGGTCGACTACATGGGAGTCCAGTGACATAGCCATTACGCTAAACTGCTGGTCCCCCATTCTTCCATCCTAAAGCATGCACATACACCCGCCATGTTTTTCAAGCCACTTCGGGCCGGGATTTGAACTGCAGTCAACCATATGTGATACACCTCCAATGCACAGCGCTTAGCCACTGTGCTACAGAAGCTGACCAAAGGCTACGGCTTTATTAAGTCTTCCGACTTTTTCAGAGAGATGTGAATTCTGTAAAATTAAACACATAATCTACCTGAAACCAAGAAATCCTTACCAGTAAATCCTTCTACTAGAAAAGACAAGGAAAAAAGTACAAGGGGGAATAGAGACACCTTAGTAACTGAAGTGACAAGTCAAGAGCGAAGGAGTCAGGGATTAAATGTGGCTAAAAACACAAAGTGCTTCTTCGTGGTCCAGATATTGTACCTTTTTTTTTTTTTTTTGGAGAGGTTTTTGCTATAGGGCACGTGTGCTCGCCAGACAGAGAGAGAGAGAGAGAGACAGAAAGCGAGAAATCACCCCCCAGGGGGATGGTCACGCCGCAATCCCTTCTCCTCCATTCTCCTCTCGGGATCTTGGGCACGCACGCACATGCACCCGGCGTGAGTTTCAGCCACCGGGGTCCGGGACTCGAACCGCACTCAACTACATGAGAGTCCAGTGACATAGCCATTATGCTTACTGCTGGTCCTTTTTTTTTTTTTTTTTTTTGACATTATTGTGACATTTTTAGCAATGACAAGAAAGAAGAAAAAAACTCGAGACTTCTCCCCAAAGGAAATGATCGGAGCACACTGGGGGGGAGGAGCTTCCTGTGCCTCTGTATAGATCGGCAGCTCAGTTTCATTCATTTGTTCATCTTGCTTCACTTCTTTCATTTCAGGCCGAAATGTAGCAGCGTTGTATTCCCTTGATGGAGAAGAAAACCCTCATGTCACATCAGGAAAAAGGCTTTGATTTATAATGAACCGTGACCTCAGCTATGAAGCAGAGGTCACGATTTCCCTTCACAGACAAAGAAGTGACGTGTGTGGATCGTTCATAGGCTGTGGCTTCGGAGAGAAATGGGTTCACGTCCTGAAGGCGTCCCATCCTCTGCGTGGTCTTGAGCCTCATCATTTCATTTCCTAATTCAGTTTCCTCTTCTGTAAACAGGGACCAGAACATCCACCTTCCAGATGGAGCAGGGATTAGGGCTAGAGCTTCCTGAAGCCCTCAGCACAACGTGCAGCTCGTGTCAGGGCATTACGCATTCCTACTCACAGTGATGTCTGGGTAACTTACGAAGAACAGAGGTTTATGAAGCTCACAGCTCTGGAGACCTGAGAGTCAGGAGGCCTCATCTGGTGAGGGTCTTCTTGCAGGGCCCTGCTGCCGAGTTCCACAGTGGTGTGAGGCATCAAAGGCAAGGTGGAATAAAGAGGCAAACAGCGGGACCAGGCAGATGGTGTAATGGCTGCGTCGCTGGATTCCCTCATAATCGACCCACGGTTCAAGTCCCAGACCCGGTGGTTTTAAACTCACACCAGGCACGTGTGCATGCATGTTCAAGATCCCGAGAGGAGAAGGGAGGAGAAGGGATTGTGGTGTGGCCATCCCCCCTGGGGGGTGATTTCTCGCTTTCTGTCTCTCTCTTTCTGCATATTCAGGGTATTCCAAGAAACAATACAGGGGGCCAGCAGGTGACGTGATGGTTAAGGGCGCTGGACTCCCACATGGCCAACTGTGGTTCGAGTCCCAGACCTAGCAGCTTGCGTTCTCACTCCCCCCCCCCAGTCTCTCTCTAGGGTACATGAGAAGGAGAGAAAAGCATTCCTGTGATGGGGCACGGTCATACTGCAGTCCTTTTCCTTCCATTTTCCCACCCAGTAGGATTTGGGGCATGCCGCGCGCACGCACACACACGCGCGCGCGTGCTCAGCATGTTTTTCAAGCCACTAGGGCTGGGATTTGAACCACAAGTCCGCCATTTGCGATCAGGTTCCCAACACACAGCACTTAACACACTATGCTACAGGGCTAGCCCTATCATTCTCCAATGAGAAAGTGGAAGTGAAAAATGATAACAAGAACTTGTCTCAAGACCCACAGTTTGAGAATGGAAATTCAAACTCAGGATTAAATCCAACTTCTTCCGCTCTGCAGCCTAGGACAAAGCTGTCTTGTCTACAAAATCACCGTGTAACTGTGGTGTCTTGTAGAAATACTACTGCCCTTATTAGGAAATTTGCCCGAGCTTTAAAGTGCCAGGAAGCTGCAGAAAAGGCAGAGAGACCAGCGAAAATCTACGAACTCCAGTCTCATCCCTGGAGGAAGTGAAGAGAACTTGTAAACCTATTTTCAGCTTCTTGAGTGAAAAATAAACAGAAGCACCCAAAGAAAGTTAAGGCAGTCAAGAAATAACATTAAGAAAGAAATAGGCGTAAGGGCAAAAAAAAAAAAAAACAAAAAAACAAAAAAAAAAAACCCTGCTGTTTTGTGGGTGCAGGAGAAACAATGCTAGCAGGAAACTTCAAGGAAGGTGACTCAGACGACGGGAATTCAAGGACCCTGCGCCCAGGCCCAGCTCTGCAGGAATGAGGATGCACAGATGCTGCCCGCTGCCCGCCCGGAGGACAGGGAAGACCAGGACCAGGGACGCCAGACCAGACTGTGGCAGGAAATGCCTGCAGCCCCCGCTGGGGGTGAGTCAGGGTGCTGAGAGTCGTGTCCCACCCTCCCTGAGCATGCCAGACGTTATCAGGGACCAGGGACGGTTTCTTCAGCCTAAGACCAGACTGGAAATTTTATTAAGAATGCGCTCTGGTCAGCACTTAGGGTACCAAGGGAGACTTTGGGCAATGAGCAGACGGGGTTCTAGAAGCGGCTCTCCACCAAGGGTCCTGTCTGGGCCACCCTGGGCAAAGCCTTCAGCACCCACGGCAAGACAGGACGCCCCTAGGAGGCCTCCCTTCCCAGTCACCCCGACCTCCCTCTCATCCTGCATGAGCCCTCCAAGGTACATCTAGCCCTAAGAGAGGGAGCGAGGGAGGAAAAAACAGGATGAAAAATGTCCTCAAACCGTGAGAAGCCTTGCAAGAACTGGAAATCCACCATGTAAATAAAAGGAACAGAGCCAATGAAAATGCTATCTATTGGGACCAGCAGTTAGCATAATGGCTATGTCACTGGACTCCCATGTAGTGGACCGCGGTTCGCGTCCTGGACCCGGTGGCTTAAAACTCACGCTGGGTACGTGTGCATGCGCGCCCAAGATCCCGAGAGGAGAAGGGAGGAGAAGGGATTGCGGCGTGGCTATCCCCCTTGGGGGGTGATTTGTCACTTTCTGTCTCTCTGACTCTGTCTGGCGAGCGCAGGCGCCCTATAGCAAAAACCTCTCCAAAAAAAAAAAAAAAAAAAAAAAATGCTATCTATTCATTGAACCCCCTTGTTATGCCAGGCACCTGCATTACGTCATTTAATCCTCAGGACCACCCAGAGAGGGGGAGGGCTAAGTAGTTAATGGTGTGTCCAGGGGACATATCTGGTGGCTAAGCTGGGATTTGAACCTGACCTCCAGCGTCCAAGCTCTTAATCACTACCCAGGAGGCATTTTACTGGGGATAAACCACCCAGCTAACGATGACACAATGCCTCTTTGCTCTTGAGTGAAAGTGTATCAGCTCACACAGATGACATGTATTCTAGACCGCTGCCGATGTCCCTGGGGAAAACCAGGCGACAGTTTGGAGCTGTAATCTTGCAAATACGCAGCTGGATGAAACGGTGTCCTTCCCAGACAGCACTCCTTGAGCCTGGAATGTTTCTTTCCCAGCCCTGGTCCAAAGTTTCTCAAAAGTACAGCAGTCCAGGGACCGGCAGATAGCATAATGGCTATGTCGCTGGACTCCCATGTAGTCAACCATGGTTCGAGTCCCAGACCTGGTGGCTTAAACTCACACCAGGTGCGTGTGCGTGCGTGCCCAAGATCCCGAGAGGAGAATGGAGGAGAAGAGATTGTGGCATGACCAGGCCCCCTGGGGGGTGATTTCTCACTTTCTGTCTCTCTGTTCCTGTCTTTCTGGTGAGCGCATACACTCTATTAGCAAAAGCCTCTCCAAAAAAAAAAAAAAAAAAAATCCAGCAGGTGACCACTGACAGTGCCGATGCCACCCAGCGGACTCCAGTTACTCAAGAGTCAGGACCCAGAAGCAGTGAATGCGTGGTTCCAGGTCACAGCCAAGTGGAGGGCGAGCCAGGGCGAGCATCAGACCCAACTGAAAGTTCTTTCAGTTCTTTAAAAACCAGACCCATGTCCTATTCCTTACTGTTCACCTTTCCTTAGAGAAACTTTGCAACATATACAGAAGTGAAAAGAACAAAGGAACCTGGAACCCCGCCATCCAGCTTCCACAAGCCTTATCCTGTCTCCCCGCCGCGCCCACCTTCTCTCCCTGCACCCCTTCACCTGCTCAGTTCGAAGGGAGGGATGGTCACGCCACAATCCCTTCTCCTCCATTCTCCTCTCGGGATCTTGGGCACACACGCACACGCGCGCCCGGCGTGAGTTTAAGCCACCGGGTCCAGGACGCGAACTGCGGTCGACTACGTGGGAGTCTGGCGACATAGCCATTACGCTAACTGCTGGTTCCCATAATTTCTTTTTTTTAATGAAGAATTATTTTTATTTAATTTTATTGATTCATTCACTTATTTTAATTTGACCGGAGAGAGATACGTGGGGGGTGCGGGGTTGAATAAGCAAGTCGCCAGGTCCAGGACTCAAACCATGGTCGGCCATGGGGGAGGTGTCCAGCGCCTTAACCACCACGCCACCTGCTGGTGCCCCAACAACTCGTAATTTCTCAACCTCAATGACCTGACCAGTGCTTGAATATGCCCCATTGTCGCCTGGTGTTTCGGTACAGTTCTCTGAGGCAGAATCATGTCGAGTCTATCCGCTGTAAGTTATGGATGCGCGTCTAAATCTCTTTTAATCCCTAGGTTCCCCTAGTCATCTGTCTCTCTCTTTTCTGAAAACTTCTCTATGGACAAAGTCAGGCCAACTGGCCCAGGGTTTTCCCAGTCTGGGTCTTCCCAAGCTTCCTTTCGGTCTCCCACAATACCCTACCGTGTCCCTTGCATGTAGAAAGTGCACCCGGGTTCTCCCACGGGCCTTCTCTCCCCCTTTCTCCCAGTCTCTCCCCCTCACACCCACCTGCACCCCCTCTGAAAAGACTAGATAATAAATTCCATTCCAATGCTGATGCAACTCAGCGACTATTTTCTGCATACGAGTAAGTGCAAGGTTCATGAAATACCAAGGTGCATGAGGCCAGATCTTACATCTGAGCAAATGCACCCCAATGGGGGTGACGAGTTCTACATTACTTCCCGATGATAGGGGAAATCTCTCAAAAAAATAAATAAATAAATAAATAAAGGGAAGCGTTGGAGCAGTGCTGAGAGTATATGAGTGGAGGGATCCAGAGAGGATTCCAATAATCCAGCACTAAGCCGATGGCGATGACCAAACGCGGGAAGAAGTGACGTGGTTTGTCAACTGAATACCCGGGGCCACCAGTCAGGACAAAGAAAAGACACGAAAAGCTGATTTTTAGCTATGACTAAAAGATGATTTCTCTTCATTTTTTTTAAGAGATTTTTCCTATAGGGCACATGTGCTTATCGGAGAGACAGAGAGACAGAAAGCGAGAAATCACTCCTGGGGGGGATGGCCATGCCACAATCCCTTCTCCTCCATTCTCCTCTCAGACCTTAGGCATGCACACACGTGCGCGCACACACCCGCGTGCACACACACACACACACACACACACACGACCCCACCATGAGCTTAAGTCACCAGGTCCGGGACTCGAAACCCAGTCAACTACGTGGGAGTCCAGCGACATAACCATTACGCCATCTGCTGGTCCCGAAGATGGTTTTCTTGACAAAAAGAGAAATGACTTCTATGATATCTCAAGAAAATATACACATTTTTCAGATGATCAGCAAATGTCACTGCAAAAGTCTTATCAGTAGTTGACAAAAGACATCCTAGCCGTGTGGACTCTGGCAAATTCTAGAGTGCAGACCGGTCTACTTTCTTAAACAGGGTCATGAATCGGGGCCAGCAGGTAGCGTGGTGGTTAAGGGCGCTGGACTCCCATATGACCGACCTCGGTTCAAGTCCTAGACCTGGCGACTTGCTTTCTCTCCCTCTCACTCATTCTGTCCCTTTCTAGTCAAATTTAAAATAAATAAACAAATAAATTAAGCAGAGAAATTTAAAGAATAATTTTTAAAAAATTCAAAATTAAAAAAAAAAAACATGATCATGAACCTTACTTTGGTGTTCCCGAGGTCCTTCATGCTAGGGGCCGGGGAGTCTAAGACAGAAGGACATTTTCCTTACGATTCTATTTTCAAAGAAAGAAACAGAAAGGTAAGGGTGAAAAAGTGGAGTCCACCAAGACGCTCAAAACCCAAGTGAAAGACTTCCATAGCTTGGGGTCAAATAGAAACAGCCCTGAATGTTTCGAAGACAAAGACTGGAAAGAGGAAGGAAAGGAATTGTAAAGAGAAATCCAGAAGCTCCATGTTGGGGCAAAATGGAGGCGACGTTCAAATGACAATTTCAGTCTCAGAGCTGATTTGCACGGACACACAAATGATGACCAGGAGTTGAGGGCTATCAATTTCAAAGCCACTGACACAGGGCACAAAGGCAGCTCCTTTGGGACCAGCAGGTGGCATGGTGGTTAAGGCACAGGACACTCCCACATGGCCGACCAGGGTTCAAGTCCTGAATCTGGTGCCTTGCTTTCTCACTTCCTCTCTCTCTCACTCTCACCCTCTGAAATTAAAAAATAAATGAATGAATAAATAAAATAAAGTCAATAATTATTTTTTAAAAAGGAAGCTCCTTTGATTTAGAAAAGATCCAAGACATACAATTTCCTTATCTAATTAAGAGACTGCAATAGTTTCTCTGCGTACCAGACAGCACAAACCCAATTAAGTGTTGAATAGATTCTTTCTGTGATAAGTCCTTTAAAAAAAGAAAAAAGAAAAAAAAAAAAAAACTATCGTTTATAGGTCGCCTGGAAAACTGAAATAACATCATTTCTCCTTAAATGTTAACCTTTATATAACTAAAAATGTATTTTATCCTCTGGATTTCAAAACCTTTATAACACTGGCTTTAACATTTACATAAAGAGGAAAACCCAGATTTTTTTTTTTTTTTTTTTAGAACCAACAGAAGCTTAGAACGCATTCTTTTGATTGTGGAATATTCCTAAGTAATCTCCCAAAACATGGTTCTCTTTCAGAGGGCTAGATAAAAATCAGGTCTTTAGGGACCAGCAGTTGGCGTAATGGCTATGTCGCTGGACTCCCATGTAGTCGACGGCGGTTTGAGTCCCGGACGTGGTGGCTTAAACTCACACTGGGCCTGTGTGCGTGCGTGCCCAAGATCCCGAGAGGAGAATGGAGGAGAAGGGATTGCGCCGTGGCCATCGCCCCTGGGGGGTGATTTCTTGCTTTCTATCTCTCTGTCTCTCTCTTTCTGGCGGGTGCACGTGTCCTACAGCAAAACCTCTCCAAGAGAAAAAAAGAGTAAAAAGGTCTAGTACATGCAAAGGTACCGAGAGTTTCAATTATGACATGAAACTACACATGCAGGAAGAGGGGAAAAAATCCATTTGAAGATGTACAATCAGATAAAGGTTTTTCACAGCCCTGCAATGACGCGGCCACCTTGAAGGATTTCCTTCCTTTAAGCAGTGAACCACGCCAACATTTCATAGTTTCACTCTTTTCCACAACGGCCAATTTTGAGCCAAATAAATTATCTTCAAGCAAATGTCACACCCAGTGGGTAGTGACTTCATTTTCTTAGATTGTTGTAAAAGCTGTGCATACAAAGGCTTCCAAAAATCGAGCACTGGAAAGATGACAATTTCGAGGTGGCAAAGAAACAGAGTTATTTCCAAGCAGCAGCCTGCGATACGGTGAAATCTTTTTTCTGATGTCTAACATTTTCCAAATGCAACCATTTCAACCCCTGGCTCTCGCTGTATTTATGCTAAAATCTAGCTGATTTATTTTTATAGTATTTTACCAGGGTGGAGAGCCAAAAATGAATAGGAAAAAAAAAGTTAAAAAATATTGCTGCAGGTTTTTTTTTTTTTTCCTTTTTTTTTTTTTTTTTTTTTAAGTAAAGATAAGAAGGAGAAATGGGAGAGTTCGGGGAGAGTGAAGAATGAAGTTGGTTAAGAAAAATGTGGACTGGTTTCATTTCTGCTGTAATCATCTAAGATCATTCTAAAAGATGAGGTCACTCTAAATTAAAATTCTATGGATAACAAACAGGTGGGATGAGCAGGACGAGGGGCAAGCGTCCTCCCGAAATAATCAGTTTGAGGTCAATGAACTCCCATATCCCGTAACAAAAATGGTACAGAAATCTATGGATTGCAGCTGTACCCCAAGTAATTTTATAAAGTTGGTTAAGCCTAAAATACACAATTTAAGAATTATTTGGTCTAGGGGCCAGCAGATGGTGTAGTGGTAAAGGCACTGGACTCCCATATGGCTGACTGTGGTTCAAATCCCAGACATGATGGCTTGAAAAATCACACTGGGAGTGTGTGTATGCGTGCCCCAAATCCCAAGAGGAGACTGGAGAAGTGACTGCGGCATGGCCATCCTCCCAGGTGGGGTGATTTCTCACTTCCCCTGTTCTCTGTCCCTCTCTGGTGAGTGCACACACCCTAAGGCAAAAACTTTAAAAACTAATAAAAAAATTAAATTTTAAAAAAATTTAGAAAACATGGGACCAGCAGTTAGCATAATGGCTATGTCACTGGACTCCCACGTAGTCGACCGCGGTTTGAGTCCCAGACCCGGTGGCTTAAACTCACACCAGGCACGTGTGCGTGCGTGCCCAAGATCCCGAGAGGAGAATGGAGGAGAAGGGATTGCGGTGTGGCCATCCCCCCAGGGGGGTGATTTCTCGCTTTCTGTCTCTCTGTCTCTCTCTGTCTGTCTGGCGAGCGCACGCGCCCTGTAGCAAAAACCTCTAAAAAAAAAAAATAGTTACTCAAGGTTTCTGCTTAAACATTCTTAATCTAAAAAGGATCCCTGACCCACCTTAGAGACGGGATGAGTGTCCCATGTTTTACATTCTCATAGCACGCTCCACTTTGTCTTCACAGAGCTTACCACCACTGCTTAGGACGTCTTTGCGAGACTCTTGGTCTCTCCCATTAGCTAAGGAGCACCCAGAGAGGAGGGACTAACTCTGGTTAGAGAACTCTAAAACCCCCCGGTCTAATACAGCACCTGGCACCTTCCATAATGGGAGTGGACGATCCGGTCTACATCCCGGCTGGTGGTGTGTCAAGTGAGTGGCTACCATGAGCTCACAGCAAGTGACAGCTACCAGAATTATGTCAAAATGGCTTCTTCTCAACAGGCTTCAAATTTATGACCGCTTTTTCTTTCATCTGACGGGGGTGGGGGGAAGTCAGCCTGGCAAAGATGCCAAGTTGTCATTTTGTTCAATGATAGTTTTTGACTGCCTCATCAGCTCGTTTTAGGCTACTGAAGAACTTCAGATTGCAAGGTATCACATCGAGAAAGGAAATGCTTCTAAAATTAACATGCTTGGCTTTTCCTTCAGAGATAAATCTGTACTCATCATCAGTGTATTTTTCACTTTCCTCTGCAGCCCTTCTTGTCGCCTTCTCTCTCAAAATCTTGGTTGTACCATGACAAGGACACTGCGTCCCTCTTGAAACACCAAAGACTCCGCTAATAACTTCCAAGAAAAAGAATCTCCACTACAGTTCAAATCGCATTTGCTTTCAAAACATGAAAAACTTGCTTCTAGCTCAACGATGAACTAATAAAAGCAAGATCAATCACAGCTATCCCAAGCTGTCTCTGTTCGTGGTAGAGTTATCATTTAAAATCTTAAGTGAGATAAAAATGAGATATTGACATAACCAAACCGGTCATATTTTCAGGGCATGTTTCACAATAACAGCTGCTAAATTCTCCCGGGCCTGGGGAACATACTCAAGCAAAGAAAGAAAGGGCCAGACGGTGAGATTTCTTACGGAATAACTAGATAGAATCCCACCGCTCCAGGGTGATGCAGAATTCAAGAGACTCAGTTCCTTAGCAGAAAACGACACTTCAGGGGACCTGGCATTAGAAAATATCTCCACTGAGGACCAGCAGTTGGCACAATGGCTATGTCGCTGAACTCCCATGTCGTCGACCGGTGGCTTAAAACTGACGCCGGGTGTGTGTGCGTGCATGCCAAGATTCTGAGAGGAGGATGGAGGAAAAGGGACTGCAGTGTGGCCATCCCCCCTGGGGAGTGATTTCTCGCTTTCTGTCTCTCTGTCTCTCTCTCTTTCTGGCAAGCGCATGCGCCCTATAGTAAAAACCTTTCCAAAAAAAAAAAAAAAGAAGGGGCCAGACGGTGAGATTTCTTAAGGAATAACTAGACAGAATTCCACCTCTCCAGGATGATGCAGAATTCAAGAGAGTCTTAGTTCCTTAGCAGAAAACGACACTTCAGGGGACCTGGCATTAGAAAATAGCTCCTCGAAGTGCTCCGTGGCAGATGTGTGTTCCAGGCAGCCATCCACACATGCAAAGCCCACCCCTAGCCCCGAGATGGAGGAAAACATGATCACAGGGTAGACGGATGCCCAGCACACAGACATGCACACACTTACATATGACACTGTGCGTCCTGATCTCTTTTTTCCTTAAATTTTTATTTTTGCATGTAGGAGTGTTTTGTTTTGTTTTCCTATAACACATGTGCACTTGCCAGAAAATGAGCCACTGCTGGCCCCTGGATATATCAATTTTATAAGAAAATAGACTCAATTTATCTGCCATCATTGGTTTTTCTTTTTTCTATTTAGTTTTTTGCTATAGGCCATGTGTGTGCACCAGAAAGAGACAGAGAGAAAAAGGGAAAATGAGAAATCACTCCCCGGGGAAATGGCCATGCCACAGTCACCTTCTCCATTCTCCTCTTGGGATTTTGGGCACGCGTGGACACACACTTGGGCTGCCACGTACAGATTCATACCACTCGATAGGCCATGTGAGATCCAACCACCTTAACCTCCATGCCACCTACTAGACCAACCATCATTCAAAAATATAGATGCAGGAGACTAGCTGACAGGGTAAAGTTTACGTCGCTGGACTCCCACCTAATTGACCGTGGTTCAAGTCCCGACACAGTGGCTTAAAACTCACTCCAGGCACATGTGCATGCATGCCCAAAATCCTGAGAGGAGAATGGAGAAGAGACTGTGGTATGGCCAACTCTGTTGGGGGGGTGATTTCTCTCTCTCTCTCTCTCTGGCAAGTGCACATGTTCTATAGCAAAAGCCTCTCCCCCCTCAAAAAAAAAGTATGTGTGTGTGAGTGTGTGTGTGTGTGTGTATATATATATATGTATATGTATGTGTGTGTGTATACACAGATAGATCGATTGATTGGTTGGTTGATTCAGGGCCAGCAGGTAACATAATGGCTACGGTGCTGGACACCCACATGGCTGACTGCAGCTAGAGTCCTGGACATGGCGGCTTAAAACTCACGCCATGTATGCATGCATGCATGCCCAAAACCCCAAGAGGAGAATGAAGAACGGACTGTGGTGTGGCCATGCCCCTGAGGAGTATCTCATTTTCCCTCTCACTGTCTCTCCCCTGCGAGCACACATACCCTATGGCAAACATCTCTCAAGAAAAAGAAATATATATTTAGATTCACACGACATCGACAAGCAAAGTATCCCCAGGTCCACTCCACAGAAACAGTTTTACCCATCAGCTCTGTAGAACAGTGAACAGGCCTCAAAACTGTAAGCTCAAGGGACCAGCAGTTGGCATAATGGCTATGTCGCTGGACTCCCATGTAGTCGACCGTGGTTCGCGTCCCAGATCCGGTGGCTTAAAACTCACGCCGGGCGCGTGTGCATGCGTGCCCAAGATCCCGAGAGGAGAATGGAGGAGAAGGGATTGTGGCGTGGCCATCCCCTCTGGGGGGTGATTTCTCGCTTTCTGTCTCTCTGTCTTTCTCTGTCTGTCGAGCACTCGCGCCCTATAGCAAAAAAAAAAAAAAAAAAAAAAAAAAAAAAAAAAAAAAAAAAAAAAAAAAAACCTCTCCAGAAAGAAAACTGTCAGCTCAAAGCACACACAATTCCAATGAGAACAGCAGACGTGGGGCAGACATGGGGGGTTCATGCCTCTAGATTATTAGCACAGAACTACAGTTCTGAGCCCAACAGCACAAACCTGCAATAACCCTCAGGAATTATCGCATCAATTAAATGTGGGTGAAGAAATATAATGCAGAACTATCACCCTTTGAACACTCCCTGAAGACAGATCACCAGCGACAATAAACAAGGGAAAATAGATTCTAGGAATAATTAACACAGGTGGCTTTAACGAAAATTTCCCATAATATGCATGTATTGGCATGAACAGCACTACAAAGGGTTAATGCTGCTGGATTATATCTGAATGCAGACCTAAGGGAGACAGCTGCCTAGGAATTTTCTTTATCTTAGAAATGACAGTATTTTGAAGCCACTGAAAAAGCATACAAAGTAATAGTATTTGATAATATGCAAACTCATTACAGAACTTAAAAAAAAAGAAGAAAAGAAATACCCAATACCCGCTAATCCTCCTTTTTCTCATACCTAAATGTCAAAGCTGGATTTAAGAGGTCAGTCTCAGATAAGAGAAGGAAGCTGCAAGAACAAAACGACTCTCTGAATGCTCAGAAACCTGAGAGGCCACTGTGGGTGACAAACGTCCGTCCACCAGTGTGAGGCAGCCTGTCTGTCCCCACCTCACTCTCCCACAGGGACACAAACATTTCTACACACCGAGATCCTATGCGTCTTGCACAAGCCCAAGTCTGTCTGCCTGCAGGTGGGACTGTGTGTGTGTGTCTGCTTCAAGGTCACCGAGACCAGAGGTGGGGACCAGGCAGTGGGGCAGGGGTAGTGCAAGCGCACCTACATGGGAAGGTCCGAGGTTTGAGTCCCGGAGCCTCCTTGTAGACACTGGGCACATGGTACACACCTGTGACCCAGGCCGGTTGAGGCTGGGAGCAGACTGCGGTGTAAAGACCCTCTAGGAGTGCCTGCCTCTCTGTCTATGTAAATAAACTTAAAAAAAAGAGTTAACTTGCCCAAATGTTTTCTTGTATCTTCCAGTGGACACGATGGATCTGTGCAAGATCTCCTAATCACTCTGCCTGGATCGGCCACAAGGGAGGGTTTTGTGGTTTAATTAATTAATTTATTTATTTTGGTTTCTTTTTTGAGAGGTTTTTGCTATAGGGCACGTGCGCTTGCCAGAAAGACAGAGCGAGACAGAGACATTAAGTGAGAGATCACCTCTCCCCCCAGGGGGGATGGCCACGCCCCAATCCCTTCTCCTCCATTCTCCTCTCGGGATCTTGGGCACACACGCACACACGCACCCGGCGTGAGTTTAAGCCACCGGGTCTGGGACCCGAACCGCGGTCAACTACATGGGAGTCCAGCGACATAGCCATTACACTAACTGCCGGTCCTGGGGTTTGTAAATTCTGCACAGAAACCATGAGCCTCCTCTGGGAGCCTCGCTAGGGACGGTGTCTCATGGATGAAACCAACAGCTCTTCACCGAGCAGTGAACTCCACTCCCCTCTTTTCCTCTCTGTGAACTCAGTGGAGGGGAATGAACCCCTGAAAGAAAAAGTCCCTTTTATCTCATGAGAAACAATCAACTTTGGTGAGATGAATTCTGTGAGCAAATGATCAGATGAAATTCTATCACTTACATTTGCACGGTTTTTCCAGACCAAATACAGCCTTGTAGAAACAGTATCTAACATCTTTCACTCTGAAGTCGTATGGGTCTCCCAGAGAGTTTACACCTCCCCTTCACCCACATTCGGTTCCAGCAAGCACAGAGAGCTTTTACTTTTTCTTTTTTTAATTTTTGCTATAGGGCACATGTTCTGGTTAGAGACAGAGACAGAGAGAGAAATCACCCCCCCACACACACAAGGGGCTAACCATACCATAATCCCTTCTCCTCCATTCTCTTCTTGGGATTTTGGGCATGCGTATACACATGCCCGGTGTGATTTTCAAGCCACTGGGTCTGGGACTCGAACCTCACGGTCACCCATGTGTGATCCAGGTGCCTTACCCTCCATACCACCCATACCACCTGCTGGCCCAAGAGCTTTTTCTAAATGATTTCACGCTGTCATTGCGAGGGAGGGGAGGAAAGCTAAAACTCAACCCTATGGGAGTCTTCTGCCCCCTTACCTTGGTAGACAGGAATACTGAAAGATAAAACTCAAACTGTTACACTTTTGCTCACAACTCTTGATTTAAAGATATATGAAGGAGGAAATTAAAATGAGGCTAAAATTGTTTTGGGATGAAAATTATCCTGAGAGCTAATTATCTATAATTCCTTCATTTTCTTTATTCATGCAAGTCAATCCCAGATAAATTTCCTTTCAGGTCAAACACTTTTTTTTTTTTTTTCTTTTGGAGAGGTTTTTGCTATAGGGTATGTGTGCTCACCAGAAAGACAGAGAGAGAGAAAGAGAGAGCGAGAGAGAGAGAGAAAGTGAGAAATCACCCTCCAGGGGGGGTTGGCCATGCCGTAATCCCTTCTCCTCCATTCTCCTCCTGGGATCTTGGGCACACACACACACACACACACGTGCCCGGCGTGAGTTTATGCCACCGGGTCCAGGACTCAAACCGTGGTCGACTACAAAGGAGTCCAGCAACGTAGCCATTACGCCAACTGCTAGTCCCAACACTTCTTCCCTAACACTCCCTTACTCACCTCTCATGATCAGATCACTACACTCTCCTGCTAGGAGACAAGGAGCTTGTTAGAGAGGGGCTGGCATGACGTATGTTGGCATGAAGTTATCACCAACGGGCAGAGGTGAAGAGCCATTATTCTATAACAGAAAAGAGGACCCTGAGAAGTACCTGGTCTCCACCCTAAGAAAGCTATACAAAGGTTTCCTGGGGCCAGCAGGTGGCGCGGTGGTCAAGGCGCTGGACTCCCATATGGCCGACCGCAGTTAGAGTCCCGGACCTGGCAGCTTGCTTTCTCACTTTCCCTTTCTCTCTCTCTCTGATCAAATCAAAAAATAATAATAGCAAAATTAAATAAGCGATTCTTTGTATAGAAAGGTTTCCTTAAGGGCTTTCCAGCTCCAGCATCACAGTGACTCTGTCTCTGGAAGGAACACGAGACCACACCTTAGCAGGCCATCAGAGAGCTCGGCATCGCAGCAAGAGCTGTCTACACTAGCCTCAACTTTCTCGCCTCCCTCTGAGTTGACTCCAACCCCGTTTTCATTGCTATCCTTCTATCAACACAGCGTGTCAAGGTCACAAAAGTCAACAGCCAATCAGAACGCTCGCCCTCCCAGATGATTACGTGACACCCACACATCACATGCCTGTTAAGACTCCTATGTTGGGGCTCTCTAACCCTTCACTGACTCCTCCTTCTGGGATCCCCTTTGCTAGTTCCTTCTCATTGCCCCTACTTCTGGGCTCAGTTCTTAGAATGCTTATCTGTCTACACTCTCTCCCTGGGTGATCTCGTCTTCTCTGAGAGCTGAGACACTGTCTACATGGTCATTATTCCCAAATTACCTCTTCAGCCAAAGCGATTTCTATGAGACCCAAATTTCAGGGTCTCTTACACAATGATCCAACTCCCTACTCAAAAATCTCTCCAGGACCAGCTCACAAGTATCATAAATTTAAGTCTGATACCAAATTCCCAATATGACCCCAGATGGACTTCCCGGGACCAGCAGTTGGCATAATGGCTACGTCGCTGGACTCCCATGTAGTCGACCACGGTTCGAGTCCCGGACCCGGTGACTTAAACTCATGCTGGGCACGTGTGCGTGTGTGCCCAAGATCTGGAGAGGAGAATGGAGGAGAAGGGATTGCGGCGTGGCCATCCCCCCGGGGGGTGATTTCTCACTTTCTGTCTCTCTGTCTTTCTGGCAAGTGTACGCACCCTATAGCAAAAACCTCTCCAAAAAAAATAAAAGTTCTTAATAAGGTCGTTATTTATCACAAAGCAAAAGGAACACACACTATTAAAATGAAAGTAGGTGTGAGGTTTCTACAGTGCACTTTGCTGTTGCTTTTTGAGAGTCTTTTTTCAAAAATGTGTCAAGTTCCTAAGTTTCACTTATATTGGCACCTAACCCTGGCTCTTCCCCTTCCTGCAATATTTTTTGGTTTCAGAACATGAAGTCCTATTACCAAGAGGGTTTCGGGACCTTAACCTTTAGGGTAGGGACCCACACAACCCCTGTTCAGTCCCTGGGGACATCTTCCATGTTAACTCTGAACTCCTGCTCCAGAGAAACGCCGCTCTGCACTTCATTATAAATAGCTTATTAGAGTGTTTCTCTTTACTGGCTGCATGTTATTTCAAGCCACACTCAAACACTATTTCTTTTTCTTTCTCAGAGGATTGGTTTCCACTTTATTGCAACACTTTAACTGCATTTGGCTCCCGCAACTGATTTAAATATAATTTCCGTGCCCTACAGTCGGTTACTCACTCAGACCCAAATAAAGCTGATCTTGACCTGATCGTGCAGTTTGCCAATTCGATCAAGAATGTGTGAAGTCTGGCTGGCCAGTACTAAAGCCAGGAGGGTTGTGCGTTTGGTTTATAAAATCGCTTTCATGTCCTTGCATCGCAGTCCATGATGAAATTCTAAGTGACAAATAGGAAGCTGTGCTTAACACCACCGACGACAACAAAGTCACCCCCCAGCTGAAACTGCCAAACTGATCGACTGGCTTAGAAACTCTCTACAGCACTCTAAGACAAATGGATTCAGAAGGCCGGGTGTTTACAGCGCAGGAATGTCTCACAGAGGTGGACCTAAAATATTTCATAACCGTAAATATGACTCACAGAGCCACCCTCGTCAGACCTATCCAATTTCATCAGCCTTCTGGAATGGTATCTTTCACTTGAGCAGCCTCAGGGCACAAATGCAATAAGATAACATTAATTAAAATACATTAAATCATCCAAGAGTAGCAAGGAGTATACTACTACTACTTTTTTTTTTTTTTTTGGAGACGGTTTTTTTTTTTTTTTTTTTTTTTTTTTTTTTGCTATAGGGCACATGCTCTCTCAGACAGAGAGAGACAGAGAGACAGAAAGCGAGAATCACTGCCCAGGGGGGATGGCCATGCCGCAATCCCTTCTCCTCCATTCTCCTCTCGGGATCTTGGGCACGCACGCACATGTGCCCGGTGTGAGTTTTAAGCCACCGGGTCCGGGACTCGAACCACGGTCGACTACATAGGAGTCCAGCGACATAGCCATTATGCTAAGTGCTGGTCCCAGTATACATTTTTTCAAAGGGTAGAGACTGTGCTAAAAATACTCATTGCTATTTTGCCAGCAGTAAAAGCCAGGTCTTCCATGGTGCCCGAAGCTACAACTCTACCAGACGTTCTCCAAGGTAGGATAATAATTAGTATGTTATTCACTTGTCTGGTATGCACTAGCTTCACAGGGTTGTGTACACATGCTTACTTAACACCACTCCAATTCTCAGCTACCTGTTGGCCATTAAGCAGAATCTAAGAAGTCCCAAAGAATACCACGCATGCCTTTACCAATAACGCCAACAAAGATCATTCAAAACATGCGGACATGCGGAGTCTACGCAGTCCTAACAAGACACTTTTGATTATCTTTGTTCAAGGCCAGCTCTCCACTTCATTTGGAAACAAAATGCAATAAATAGGGCCACAGGTGGCATGGAGGTTAAGGCACTGGATCCCACATGGCTGACTTTATGGTTCAAGTCCCAGATCAGGGGACTTGTGTGTGTGTGTGTGTGTGTGTGTGCCCAAAATCCCAAGAGCAGAATAGAGAAGGGATTGTGGCATGGCCATTCCCTGAGGGGGTGATTTCTCACTTTCTCTCTATTTCTTTCTCTTTGTCCTGCTCTGGTGAACTCACGTGCCTTCAGGCAAAATGTAAAAGGGGGGACATGCTCACACCCCATTGGGTAGTGCTTCCCCTTGGCCCCCCTTTGGTGAGCACAAGTATCCCATGGCAATAACAATAACAATAACAATAATAATAATAATAATTAAATGTAAAAACAAAATGAAGTAAAATCCACAAAACGTGAAACCTACCAGAACATATACGGGGACTAGCACATGGTGTAATGGGTATCTCCGGACTCCCACATGGTTGACTGCGGTTCGAGTCCCGGACCGGGTGGCTTAAATCTCACGCTGGATGCCTGTGTGTGCATGCCCAAGAGGGAGAACGAGGAGAAGGGATTGTGGCGTGGCCATCCCTCCAGCAGGTGATTTCTCGCTTTCTGTCTCTCTTTCTCTGTCTTTCCGGTGAATGCACAGATCTTTGTACCCTATAGCAAAAATCTCTCTAAAAAACAGCAATAACTTTAACCGCCTCAGCACTGACATGATCTCACTGGGTCTCAAAGCAACCGCATCAGGGAGGGCTGAGCTGAGAACCTTGCTCAGGGTCACAACCAGGAAATGCAGAAGCCAGCCCCGGGACCCAGACCCGTCAGACTCCAAATCCTAACCACCCGACTGCACTCTCTGGGCCAGTGAGAACTATCACAAATGCAAACGTACAGTTAAAGGCGCAGGAAAAGAATGTCATTTTATCACGAACAGTCACAGCCTCTGCACGCACACTGACATCACGGAGCTGAAAAGGCTATTTTGTACTTTGCCTGTTCCTTTAAGTTTATTTCAGGTATTAGCTTCGAAATAACCACAGTATAGAAATGACATTGATCCGAGATGATCTTCGACTAGAATTTTTTTCCCCTAATAAGGTGAAGACGTGATGATACAAAACAAGATCTTGGGCAGTAAAGGGCTGCAATCTTCTGCTTTTCAAATATACAAGAGTGACACCTATCAAGAGAGTGGAATTTCAAGTTAATTTTTAAATTACTGGTTTATACTTGGTTATATATCATGTTTTCTACTAAAAACTGTACCATTGTTTTTATAACACAGGAAAAGATAACCAGGGACTTTTGAGAAAAAAAAAAAAAAAAAAAAGAAAAGCAACAGTGGGACCAGCAGGTGGCATGGTGGCTAAAGGGGCTAGATTCCCACATGCCTGACCATGGTTCAAATCCTGGACCTGGTGGCTTGCTTTCTCACTTTCCCTCTCTCTCTCTCTCTCTCTAATCAAATTGGAAAATAATAATAATAAATAAAATTAAAATAAAAATAATTCTTTAGGGACTAGCAGTTGGCGTAATGGCTATGTCGCTGGACTCTCATGTAGTCTATCGCAGTTCTAGTCTCAGACCCAGTGGCTTAAACTCACACCGGGTGCGTGTGCGTGTGTGCCCAAGATCCCGAGAGGAGAATGGAGGAGAAGGGATTGCAGCATGGCCATCCCCCCTGGGGGGTGATTTCTCGCTTTCTGTCTCTCTGTCTCTCTCTGTCTTTCTGGCGAGTGCACATGCCCTATAGCAAAAACCTCTCAAAAAATTATTATTATTATTATTATTTTTTAAAAAGCAACAGTAACACACAGTTGTACCAATGGGCTGACATCATATATAAAATGTATACACAAACTGCAGACTAAGTTCAGAGCCTGTCTACCGAAGTCCTATAAAGACAGGACTCAACTGAAATTAGTGGCCATATGCTCTGAAGTCAGAAAGCTTGCTTCTACGTACCAAACCATCAAATCACTTCTGGTTAACCCGGACAAGTTACTTGGCTCCTCAGAGACCCCATTTCCTCACCCGCAGGAGAGGATACTGTAATACTGTCTATCTAACATGGTCACTGGAAGAGGCCAATGAGAAAGGCATGCCTTTATGCACACACATACACATTCATAAACTGCAACGTGCCATCCAGTGACTGTATACTTAATGTTAACAATTAAGATGTTTTGAAACTAAACTGAAAGATCCTTAAATAGATCATATAGTCACTCATTTCCGTGACATGAAATTATCTGTTTACAGTTTCGCTTCTTCTATAATTCAAATCTTACTGCAGAGGGACAGGATGAGAGTATCTCTACAGATGACTGCATGCACACAGGAGCGGTCTTCAAAAGGTTCTTAGAAAATGCATATTATCAGGACCAGCAGTTAGTGTAATGGCTATGTCGCTGGACTCCCATGTAATCGACCACGGTTTGAGTCCCGGACCCAGTGGTTTAAACTCACGCCGGGTGTGTGTGCGTGCGTGCCCAAGACCCCGAGAGGAGAATGGAGAAGAAGAGATTGCAGCGTGGCCATCCCCCCTGGGGGGTGATTTCTCACTTTCTGTCTCTCTGTCTCTCTCTGTCTTTCTGGCAAGTGCACGTGCCCTATAGCAAAAACCTCTCCAAAATAAATAAATAAATAAATAAATACAAAGGAAAGGAGATGGGCCCACAACTGAAATCACACATTGGTCCTCGCAGCTCTGAGAGGCGTGGCCGGGGAAGTCCCGGGGCCACCTGCCTCCCTTCACCCCTGAATATGCCGACTGAAGGGACACACCGCCAGAGCATCTTTAAATCGATTGCTTAAAGATACAGGTGGTTCGCCAGATTTAAAAACAAAATCATGTTGGCTCAACACACTACTTTGTTGTTTTCATTTTGCCTAATCCACAACCTGCCCACCACTCCGTGCCAAAGTGTTTTATTTATTTTTTTAAAGAATTATTTTATCCAATTTTCATTCATTCATTCATTTATTTTAATTTGACCAGAGAGAGACAGAGAGAATACTGAGAAAGCAAGCCACCAAGTCCAGGACTTGAACCATGGTCGGCCATGTGGGAGTGTCCAGCACCTTAACCACCACGCCACCTGCTGGTCCCCGCCAAAGTGTTTTAATACAGTCCTCGACGGAGATGACGCGCACTGCAGGTTTCAGGCTCCTAACCTCAATATGCATGCGTGGAAAGCTGATCCCAAGAAAGTCTATGGTCTCAGGGTGCATTTATCCAAGCCCACAATATCCACTGCACTAAATGAGGAAGATTAAGTGACCTTCCTGTGTTTTAATACAAATATAAGAGCGGTAATATTCATTTGAGCCAATATTTTTCACCACTTACTTGGGCCGAGTATTGCGCTAAGAACTTCAACTTAATCTAGTCATGCAATCCTCCCTCCTTAGTAAAAGATGAAAATATGGAGGCACAGAGAGGTCCGCCTAGCAGCTCAGGGTCACACAGCAGTAAGCGACCTGGCCCCAGGACTTGTACCCTGTGAGTTACTGCTGGTGCCTCTGCACTTGCCGTGGTGTAAAGATTTCACTCCTTTGGAAATGCTGTTCCCACTTCCCCGAATGCTCTAAGCCTCCTGAGCTACCTGGCAAACTCCTACTCAACCTTCAAAGCCTATCTTAAGGAAGTCTTTCCTGAGTCTCCCAGAATTAGCCACGCTCTGCTTCCCACCACCAGTCCTTGTTCAGAAGCGATCTCACTACCAAGTGAGTAAATAAACTTCTACTGATTAGACTCTGTGTTCTCCATGATAGGAGCTGCATCTGAGTCAGGCCTGAATTCTCCATGCTCTATAAATAAAAAGGAACAAATTTACAAATCGGAGACCTTCCTCTATTGAACTGCTACTATGACAACATGAAGGAGTGCCTATTCTCCCAGGCGCTTCACTATGCTGACTCACATAGCCCCACAAAAACCTACTGGATGAAGTACTATAACCACCCCATTCTGCAGATGTGGAAGCAGAAGAAAGTTAAAAATGCCACTCTACCGGGACTAGGAGTTGGCACAATGGCTATGTTGCTGGACTCCCATGTAGTCGACCACGGTTCGAGTCTCGGATCTGGTGGCTTAAACTCATGCCGGGCGCACGTGTGTGCGTGCCCAAGGAGAGGAGAATGGAGGAGAACGGATTGCAGTGTGGCCATCCCCCCTGGGGGGTGATTTATCGCTTTCTGTCTCTCTGTCTCTCTCTGTCTTTCTGGTGAACCCACGTGCCCTATAGCAAAAACCTCTCCAAAAAAAAAAAAAAAAAGCCACCCTACCCATGGTCATAGCGAGCAAGACCCAGAATCTAACCCAGGCAGTCCAGCTCCCTGCTCACTGCCTGCCCAGCACTCGGGCCCCGAGGCCCAGAGGAAAGGCAGTCGCAGTTCTAGCCCATGGAGATGCCACAGGGAACACCCCTCCTCTTCTCCCCATTAATAAGGGAACCACCACCTGAAAAATCTCTGAAGACAGGGATGCTGCCCAGGTAGGTCACCCTGGACACCCACTGACTAGCACAGCACCTGTCATTAAAAAGGAAGTTCAAGCAGGGTACGGTGGTGAGCATCTGTCATCCCAGCTACTCAGGAGCCTTGGGCAGAAGGGTCACAAGTTTGAGACTAGCCTAGGCAACAAAGTGAGACCCTGTTGCTAACTTAAAAATTAAAAAAAAAAAAAAAAAAAAAAAAGGAAATTCAATGGATGTTTGTTGAATGATCAAAATTATGTCTATTTAGCTTTGATGGTTCGTTTTTAAAATATATGCTTTTAAAATATAAAAGCATCAGGGGTCGGCAGGTGGTGTGGTGGTTAAGGTGGCTAGACTCCCACATGGCTGACCATGGTTCTAGTCCTGGACCTAGTAGCTTGCTTTCTCACTTTCCCTCTCTCTCTGTCTCTCTCTGGTCAACTTTAAAAAGAAATAAAAGAAAATAATGACAACAAATAAAATGAAATAAAATAATTTTAAAAAAATATATATATAAAAGCATCAGGCAGACTGGTGGCATGGTGGTTAAGGCAGTTGGATCCCCCATGGCAAACTGCACAGTTCAAGTCTTGGACCCAGGAGCTTGAAAAACACACCAGGTACAGGTGTGTACCCAAAATCCTGAAAGGAGAATGGAGGAGAAAGACTTGGGCCTGTCTCTCTAACCAGTTACCTGCTAGAATGATGCAAGACTGGCCGGTTCGCAAATCACCCCTCTGAGGAAGTGGGTGAAGGTTTGAGATTCCAGGGTTTCTTCATGCCG
Source organism: Tupaia tana (assembly GCA_026018925.1). Lineage (NCBI taxonomy): Eukaryota > Metazoa > Chordata > Mammalia > Scandentia > Tupaiidae > Tupaia > Tupaia tana. Next base: position 12,404,225 of record JAKSZU010000025.1, on the reverse strand, counting down.
AAGGGAAATAGAACACACCCACGTGGAAACATACTTTAAGGGTTTGAGTAACTTTTCTTAGCCTAAAAAAGTCAATACTAGGCCAGTCTCTGGGGCTAAAGGCCACATGCCCAGAGCAGGCCCCTCCTCCACCTTGTCGCCTGGAAATCAGGCTGCATGTGGGCACTGGTGCGCAGCACCTTGGCGGGCAGGAGGGCAGGAGGACGGGGGTCGCAGCGTGACCGAGCCCTGGGGACGCTGTTCCTTCTCCTCTCTCTCTCATGAGCAGTATCATCATTTTTTGGATTTTATTGTTGTGGGTTTTTCTAGCCATAGAGCGCCTGCACTCACCAGAGAGAGACAGAGAAGGGGGAGAGTGAGAAACCACCCTCCAGATGGGAGCCCACACCCCAATCCCTTCTCTTTTGGACACACACACACGTGCACCCAGCGTGGTTTTCAGGCTGCCGTGTCTAAGACTCAAACCACAGAGTCGGCCGTGGGGTTCAGCCCCTTGACCTCCGTGCCACCTGCTGGCCCTCTCATAAAATATGTTTAAAAGCGAGTATTTCCCTAGACTGGAAGCCAGTTAATAGCACCCCAAAATGCAAAGTGAAACGTGTATAATCCGCCTGCTTTCTCATACGCACCTCCATTCTCCCATGAAGATCTTTGAATTCTGACCAATGAACAATAATTAATATTCTAGGACAGCAGCCTATTATCATGGGTATTTTATTTAAGTTTCTTTCTTTCCTACAAGAGCAAGAGCGACAAAGGCAGACAGCTCCCCCGAAAGGGTCTTGACTTCGCGATCCACCCCCCCACTTCATCCGACCCCAGATGCATGGCCCAGACCCGGGCACACGCATGCCCTCCGAGTCAGGGAGGCCTCGAACCACGAGCCCAGAGCCTTCCCACGTGGGTCTGCCCCCCCAGAGCCGAGCACTTCACTGGGAGGCCACTCCAGCCCCAATATTTTATTTTTAAAACTCTTAATACCAGGGCCCATTTCTACCGAAAGACAGTAATTCTTTGGAATCTACAGCTAACAGCTTAATATAACACACAACTTTTGAGTTTTTATTAACCTGACAAAATGAGCCTTCAAGAAAAGCATACACAAAGCGATTATTCAAGGGAATGGGTGTGTTTCAAATCACGCCTGCGGATAGCCTGACTTTTCTAACACAGCCTGCTGTTGGAGGTGCGCCTCCTCTGTACCAGCGTACTCTGTTCATCTGTCAGCGTGAGACAGACCTTCCCCTACGCTGACAGCCTCATTTTCTCTGTACACATGGAAGCGACCAAAAAATTTCTACAACTGGTTAATTCAGAATTTAGTCCTTTCATGGATTTGGGGGAATTCTCTGGCATAAATAACTGTGAACCAAGCCACTGTTCAAGAATTATTCTCCCCATGGGACCAGCAGTTAGCGTAATGGCTATGTCGCTGAACTCTCATGTAGTTGACCGCGGTTCGAGTCCCGGACCCAGTGGCTTAAACTCACGCCAGGCGCATGTGCGTGCGTGCCCAAGATCCCGAGAGGAGAATGGAGGAGAAGGGATTGCAGTGTGGCCATCCCCCCTGGGGGTGATTTCTCGCTTTCTACCTCTCTGTCTCTGTCTTTCTGGCAAGCACACGCGCCCTACAGCAAAAAAAAAAAAAAAAAAAAAAAAAACTCTAAAAATAAAAATACATATATATATGTGTATATATATATATATATATATATATATATATATATGTATATATATATATATAATTATTCTCCCCAATGACTTTGTTGGATGGCAGCATATAGAATAAATGAACACACAAGGTTAGTACCACCTAGATGCAAAAAGTACTGCATATGCTCCTTCAAGATCGAAATCCAGCCTTTAAGTCAAGATGAACAAGAGGGCAAAGACAGGCAAAGCAAACATTGCAGGGAAAATGATATTTCCTCAAATCAAATTCTTGACCTGAAATCCAATCTGCTTTCTGGTATTCCATCAATTATCCTGACTCAAATGGAAGTGGAAGTACTAACAGGTTATTCCAAAGGACAATTCAATTATTTTGGAAGACATGGAACAACTTACTTACTGTTTTTTAAAAAAAAGAAAAAATACAGAAAAAGGCCACTATTAACGTGGACTGATTTAGCAAGTAAAATGTACTCTGCTCACATAGCACAGGAAAATGCGATGTTCAGACTAATATATTTACAGAACGCTCTGAGACGATCATTTGCTCTGCCCCAGAGGGGAGAGCTTATCCTCTATAATTATTCCGAGGCATTCTCTGGACTGAGCACTCAATTATTAGAGAAATAGCTGATTTTTTTTCTCCCAAAGCAAGCACAGCAACAGCGCTTACATTCTTCAAAAGTATGTATCACCCTACAGAGAGTGCAAAAATTTCCTTTGCTTAAAAAAAGCTTTTTGGAGACCAGCAGTTGGTGTAATGGCTACATCGCTGGATTCCCATGTAGTCAACCACGGTTCAAGTCCCGGACCTGGTGGCTTAAACTCACGTCGGGTGCGTGTGCGTGCGTGCCCAAGATCCCGAGAGGAGACTGGAGGAGAAGGGATTGCAGCGTGGCCATCCCCCCGGGGGGTGATTTCTCGCTTTCTGTCTCTCTGTCTCTCTCTGTCTTTCTGGTGAGTGCACGCACCCTATGGCAAAGACCTCTCAAAAAAAAAAAAAAAAAAAAGCCATTGGGGGGGCCAGCAGGTGGCATGGTTAAGAACATTGGACTCCACATGGCAGACCACAGTTCAAGTCCTAGACCTGGCCGTTTACGTTTTCACTTTCTCTCTCTCTCTCGTTCTCTTTCTCTATCCCTCTCTGTTCAAATTAAAATAAATAAAGTAAAATAAAACAATGTTTTTCTTAAAACAAGCCATTTAGAAAAAATTACAAAGTAGCTACAATTTTGACCAAAGACAGTGCTTCGGACGCTCCTTCTCACCCAGTCTGGCTGGCCGTTGGACACCCTCTCCCGTCCCAGAGAAGTCCTGAGTCTGCAATCCAGTGGCTACTCTGTCTTAAGAAAATACTGAGGGTGCGTGTATGTGCATACACACAAATTCACATTTTTTAAAGAAATTTTTGCCTTTGGGCATGTGTGCTCACCAGAGAAAGAGACAGAGACAGTGAGAGGGAAAATGAGAAATCACCCCCCAGGAGGGATGGTCACACCACAATCCCTTCCCCTCCATTTTCCTCCTGGGATCTTGGGCACGCACTCACACGCGCCTAGCCTGATTTTCAATCCACTGGGTCTGGGACTCAAACCACACTCAGCCGTGTGGGAGTCCAGTTACATAACCACTACACCATCTGCTCACCCAACATATTCACAGTCACTGAGACCCTTCTTGCAAGTTCTGTGCCCATGGACCCACCCCGTCCAGCACTCTCAGTGGCTCTAGCCGTGTGATGAGCCTCAGCTTCCCACAGTCGGAACTTATACTCCAATGACCCTCAGGGAGGTAAGGGCAGAATGGGATCCTCCCTGCTCGGCACTCACCACTGTGACGGCTGTCTCACCAGCAGGTGCTCAGCAAACATTAACCTTACAATCCTGCAGCACCTCTTACAGGGAGGAAAGGGAGGTGACTTGTTTAGGGTAATAGCACTAATCAAATCTGATAGAGGATCAAATCCCGATCCACAAATCGTCCAGGTCTACCACACGTAATCTAAGAGTGTCAAACCATCGGGGAGCTGTCATCTACTGGGTCATTTGGAAAAGTCAGGGCGGATTTTCTGTGCTTTTACGCAAAGGTGCTTCATGACTTTTCCAACACCCCGATACATTCTCAGAAGACAGTAGGAGGGGAAGGGGGTTACAGGTAACGACGGAGACAGAGACTATGAAGTCGAGTCAAAAGCATTTTAGAGGCCAACAGGTGGAGTGGTTGTCTGCTGGACTCCCACATAGTGCATCATGGTTCAAGTCCTGGATCCGGTGGCTTGAAAATCACGCTCGTGCGTGTGCATGCGTGCCCAAAATCCCAAGAGGAGACTGGAGGTGAAGGGAGTGAGGTGTGGCCATTCCCCCTGGAGGAGAGAGGTGATTTCTCACTTTCCCTCTCACTGTAACCCTCCAGGCAAACACACATGCCCTATGCCTAAAACCTAAAAAGAAGCCCTTTTTTTTTTTTTCAAGAGAGAGAGGTTTTTTTTTTTTTTTTTTTTTTTTTGCTATATGGCACATGTGCTCTTCGGAGAGACAGAAAGCGAGAAATCACCCCCCCAAGGGGATGGCCACATGGTAATCTCTTCTCTATTCTTCTCTCAGGATCTTGGGATGCATGCACACACGCCCAAGAGTTTTAAGCTGCCAGGCGCAGGACTCGAACCGCGGTTGACTACGTGGGAGTCCAGTGACATAACCACTATACCATCTGCTGTTCCCATCATTTTAAATTTACTAGTCAGTACAAATCTCTTTTCACACGACCCAGTGACAAACAGCACTAAGAAGCGTCAGTCCAGAGCAAATGAATTCCTCCTTGGAATTTTAACTTTTTGGGCCACGTGGCAATTCCTTTTCCAGTCTCCTCCTAGGATTTTGGGTATGTAAACACGTGTGCCCAGCGTGATTTCAAGCCGCCAGGTCCGGACTCGAACCGCTGTCGGCCATGTAGGAATCCAGTGCCGTAACCACCACGCCACCCGCTGGCCTGGAATTTTTTAACTGTACCAGCTCTACAGAGTCATGAGCATTGACACAGCCGTAGAGCCATCGCCATCGCTCGTCCTCGAAACGTTTCAGCTTTTCCGACTGAGACTCTGTACCCACTAATCAATGACCCCCCGTGACTGCCCGCCTCCAACCTCAGAGCTGACCACCATTCTTCTTTCCTTCTCTATGAGGCTGGACCCGTACAAGTGACCACACTCAGCATACCAGTTATGCTGTTCCCAGCTAGTCTCCATGAAGAACTACTGGAAATACAAATCCACTCGATGAAACAAAACCCAAACACACAAGAAACATTTCCCCCTTTTTCCTACTGTTGAAAGGCTACAAAAGCAGGAGTACCAGCAGTTAGCTAATGGTTATGTCTCTGGACTCCCATGTAGTTGACCAGTTGACCGTGGTTCGAGTCCCGGACCCGGTGGCTTAAAACTCACACCGGACGCGTGTGCATGTGTGCCCAAGATCCCGAGAGGAGAATGGAGGAGAAGGGATTGCAGCGTGGCCATCCCCCCGGGGGGTCACTTCTCGCTTTCTGTCTCTCTCTCTCTCTCTGTCTTCCTGGTGAGCACACACGCCCTATAGCAAAAACCTCTCAAAAAAAAAAAAAATAGAAAAAAAGAAAAAAGAAAGGCTACAAAAGCACAAAGAATGCTTGAGAAGGAACAGGAGAAAGAAAACCATCAAAATCCTCCACAAGCCAGAAAGGAACCACAGCATGTTCATTTATAAGGATTCCCTTATCATCTTTTGCTTTTGGCAAACAAACTTTTTACAACTGCATCACAATGTGACATGCACACTGCCACACCACCTGTCACTCTAACTGAGCCATCGATCGCAATGACGTATCTGAAAGCATTTAATAAATCATTTAACTTTCAGGGCCAGTAGGTGGTGTGGAGGTTAAGGTGCTGGATCCCGCATGGCTGGCTGCGTGGTTGAGCCCCGACCTGGGGACCAGCTGGTGGTGCAGTGAAGGCCCTGGACTGCCGCATGGCTGACTGCAGTACGAGTTCAGAACTTGGTGGCTTGAAAAATCACACCGGGGGACCAGCAGTTAGCGTAATGGCTATGTCGCTGGACTCCCATGTAGTCGACTGTGGTTTGAGTCCCGGAGCCGGTGGCTTAAACTCACACCGGGCGCGTGTGTGTGTGTGCCCAAGATCCCAAGAGGAGAATGGAGGAGAAGGGATTGTGGCGTGGCCATCCCCTCTGGGGGGGTGATTTCTCGCTTTCTGTCTCTCTGTCTCTCTCTGTCTGTCTGGCGGGCGCACGCGCCCTATAGCAAAAACCTCTCAAAAAAGAAAAAAAAAAGAAAAAAAAATCACACTGGGTGCATGTGTGTGTCATGCCTAAACTCCCAGGAGGAGAATGGAGAAGTGATTTCTCACTTTCTCTCTCACCGTCACTCTCGCTCGCTCTCTCTCTTTCTCTCCAGAGAACACACATGCCCTATGGCAAAAATCGTATTTAAAAAAAAAAAAAAAAAAAAAAAAAAAAGAGTCCCCAACCTGGAGGCTTAAAAATCACATCAGGTCAGGAACAGTAGATGGCAGAGCGGTTACGTCACTGGACTCCTACGTGGCTGACTGCTGTTCGAGTCCCGGACCTGGTAGCTTCAAACTCACACTGGGTGCGTGTGTGTGCATGCCTAAGATCCCAGAAGGAGAACAGAGGAGAAGGGACTGCGGTATGGCCATCCCCCTGGGGGGTGATTTCTCGCTTTCTGTCTCTCTGTCTCTCTCTGTCTTTCCAGCAAGTGCATACACCCTATAGCAAAAATGTCTCCAAAAAAATAAAAGAAGGAAAAACAGAATGAACACTAGTACCTGCGTGTTCAAAATCCCGAAAGGAGAATGGAGAAGAAGGGATTGCAGTGAGGCCATCCCCCCAGAGGTTGGGTGGGGGGTGATTTACTTTCTTTCTTTGGTAAACACACACACCCTACAGGGGGGAAAAAAAAAAAAAAAAAAAAAAAACTAAAAAAGAATTAACTTTCAAAACAAACACTCAGAAAAAAAATTGTACTTTAATGAAAACTATATCCGCCAAGCTTTCTAATTATATAAGTAAGTTAAAACTGCCTAAAGTTTCTCTCTAATAGAAAGAAATTGTTCTTGGCAAGACTGCACTGCATTGTTTAAAAGCTACTGTTGCAGAAGGCAACACCTTCACGCAGCTCACACAGAAATCACTTACATTTTTAAGCAAAAAAAAGTGAACTGATAAATATAAGTTTACTTATAAATATAACTACAAATGCAGCCATCTGTTTCACTCTCTCTCCCGGTGGAAAACAATGCAATGGCATTTCATGAAAGGCCTTTTTTTTCTTTCTAATCAATAAAGATAATAATGCCACAAATCAGCGTTCTCCCATTTTTTTCATTTTTCTAATTGGTTTCTTTTGCAATCCATACATTCCCAAAAACTAAGAAGGAAAAAAAAAAAAAGATAAAAATTCAATAAAACTGCACATCTCGTTTTGTTTTTTATTTCTACTTGAGGCTTATAAAATATATATATATATATATATATATATATATATATATATATATATATGTAACAGCAGGGCCTAGTGCCAGTAAAGGACTGTGATGTAAACTGAAATAAAATTCAGATCAGCAGGAGACAGCGTTGATCATGAGATAATGACGCTGAAGAGGGTAGAATGGAAGACTTCCTTTATTTATTTCAGTAGGAGCAGTCTCAAGGCCTGGGAAAAAAAGACATTTTTAGAAAATGACAAGACCAGTAGATGGTGTAATGACTAAGTTGCTGGACTCCCATGTAGCCGCGGTTTGAGTCCCAGATCGGGTGGCTTAAACTCACACCGGGCGCGTGTGCGTGCGTGCGTGCCCAAGATCCCGAGAGGAGAATAGAGAAGGGATTCTGCGTGGCCATCCTTCCAGGGGGCGATTTCTCACTTTCTGTCTCTCTGTCTCTCACTTCCTGGTGAGCGCATGCACCCTGTAGCAAAAACCTCTCCAAAAAAAAAAAGAAAAGAAAAGAAAATGACACTGACCAGTGCTAAGTCGCATCGGTAAGAGCAGCGAGTGCTAGTTTGGTGGCGCTGCTGCTTATGCATTTTCTGCTCGGACCACCAAGTGTCTTTTCTTTGAATGCAGGAGTTCCATGCCCCCCAGATTTGGGGACTTAGAGACCCTGTCTTCAGAAGTACCCAGTGTCTCCACCACCCATACCAGGTGTCCTGATCCTTCAGGGACAGCACAGACATCATAAAAACCGAGGCCCCAGCCAGGGACACCCGAACGCACTGTCCTTCTGTACTCAGGTCTGCGTGCCTAGAACTACCGGAGGGTTGACAAAGTTGTGATGCATTTTTTACACAGAAAAACACAGAAAGATACACCCTGACTTTCCCAACAACCTAACGGAAGGAACCTCCAGGACTCTGAGGCCTGACTCTCCCCAGCACGCCAGGCCTGGTTCCCTCCTAGGGTGGCCACATCTGGACCAGTTCCACCTGTGTCTCCAGCCAAAGGCTCTCCATTGTCCTACCTGAATGAGTAGTCTTTTGTTATTAAAAAAAAAAAAAAAAAAAAAAAAAGAATAATTTATTTAATTCCACTTATTATTATTATTTTCTAATTTGACCAGAAAGAGACAGAGAAAGAGAGAAAGGGAAAGCAAGAAAGCAAACCGTCAGGTCTGGGACTTGAACCAGCCAAGAGGGAATCCAGCGCCCTTAACCACTGCGCCACCTGCTGGCCCCTTAACAAATAGTCTTTTCAAAAAGACTCTTCCTGGGTTCTCCCTCAGATGAAAGTTTTCGGTAAGCTTGTCTCACCGTGTCCTGCTCCCGGCTGGCTGTGCCAAACCAGAACCACAGAGCTGTTAGAGAGAGAGGCTCGTCAGGAAGACAGACCCAGTCCATACCCCGACTGACCTCGCCAGACCTCAACCACAAGGAGATCTAAAAGCCAACAGAGTCGTCCCTCAGTACGGCGGTGGGGACCAGCCCTAGCTGCCGTGGGGACCACACTCCGCACAGGCTCGGGTTTGCACAGAAATCAGTGGAGTATTTGCGCATAATCCATGCACACCCTCCCAAATACCTTGACTCGCCCGTAGAGTACTTGCAACACGAGGATGATGCAGAGGTTCTGTAAATGCAGAGGTTCTGTAAATGCGGGACTCTACCGCATGGGAGTTAGAGACGGGGGTGGGGGAGGCCTGTGTGTATTCAGACAGACACCACCAGTTACACTTTTTCAAATAGTTTCGATCCGTAGTTGGCTGAATCCGTGGGTGTGGAACCCTCACACAGAGGGTGAACTGTATTTCCAGTTGTGGCTAAGACTCAAAACAGCAGCCCAGACGGAGGGTCACCAATTCTAATCACGGATTTCTTTCTCCTGTGACCTAATGCGCCCCCCTCGCAACCCCGACAGGTCCCCTCTCACTCCCTACTTCTACTCAGGGTCGGCTGACATCCAAAACAATGCCCACAGACCCGCAGGAGGACAGGATGAGGTCACCGTTTGAACAATGCAAGTCAAAAGCCACTATTCAATAACTTAGCGGAAGCAAAAACATGAGCGGAAATGTGACGAGACCCACGGGAGTGACATCGGAGCCAGGTCCCCTCTCAGTGTGGCAACTGGGCAATGATCTCTTCGGTTTGAAATGTCATTTATCAGGACCGGCAAGTGGCATGGTAGTGAAGGGCGCTGGACTCCCACATGGACAACTGTGGTTCAAGTCCCAAACCAAGCAGCTTGCTTTCTCGCTTTCCCTTTCTCTCTTTCTCTCTCTCCGTCTTTCACTCTGGCCCTCTCTGGTCAAATTAAAATAAATAAATAAATAACATTAAATAAAATAATTATTAAAAAAAAAAAAAAGAACTGCCATTTATCTTTGGACAAGTTACTGGGATGGATCAACTGGGCAGAAGGCAGAAGAAAAGCCCATAAGAGGTTCAAAGCCCGGCAGTCCTCCCCAAAGACCAGAAAGCCCGTGCAGGGCGGGTGGAAGGCCGAGACCAGAGATAAGGCTGCACGACGTGAAGCGTCCCTTCAGGTGTGCACGAACACACGCTAGTTTAGAGACACCGTGCAAGAGAGGCCCTTGGTCAAAGACTGGGTTGTGCAAGACTGAAGTTAAACCAGCTTCTTCTCAGCAGGACTTCTCGCACACACTAGTGAAGGCAGAGGAGGCCGTTCTCTGAATGTAATAGCAGGAAGTTAGATTCAGAATCTATGTCCAGGGACCCGCAGTTGGCATAATGGCTACGTCGCTGGACTCCCACGCAGTCAACAGCGGTTCAAGTCCCAGACCTGGTGGCTTAAACTCACACTGGGCGTATGTGCATGCGTGCCCAAGATCCCGAGAGGAGAATGGAGGAGAAGGGATTGCGGCATGGTCATCCCCCCTGGGGGGTGAGTTCTCGCTTTCTGTCTCTCTATCTTTCTCTGTCTCTCTGGGGAGCGCACATGCCCTATAGCAAAAACCTCTGGCGAGGGAGGGAAACTATGTCCACTCAGGTTCCACCGGATACTCCTGGGCAAGGGGTCACAGAAGCAGGTCAGAGCTGAGGCCGGGGTTAGCAGGCACAGCAAGGTGGCATCGCCTTCCTTGGGGCCGGAACTGCCATCTTCCAGTAATTCACCCAAATGACAAGCACAGAGGGAAAGGGGAGCGACCAATACACGCTCCCTAGGCTGTCAGCGAACATGGAGGCGGTCCTTTGGCAACGTCCACGGGAATCTTCGAGAAAGGTGATAGTGTAGACATCGAGGAATGGGTGCTTTTCAAAAAGGAGTGCCCACCCATGTGACCATGGCGACACTGCAAGAGTCTACCACATTACCCGAGTGCTGTGGGCATCATTGTAAACAAGTGAATTGGGAACCAGCAGTTAGTGTAATGGCTATGTCGCTGGACTCCCACGTAGTCGACCGCGGTTCGCGTCCCGGACCCGGTGGCTTAAACTCACGCTGGGCGCATGTGCGTGCGTGCCCAAGATCCCGAGAGGAGAATGGAGGAGAAGGGATTGCGGCGTGGCCATCCCCCCAGGGGGTGATTTCTCACTTTCTGTCTCTATGTCTCTCTCTGTCTGGCGAGCACACGTGCCCTATAGCAAAATAACCTCTCAAAAAAAAAAAAAAAAAAATGAGTTAGGGGCAAGACTCTAGCCAAGAGAATTGATGTGCGTACTGAGCATATGAAGCATTCGAAGAGCAGAGAGAGTTTCCTTAAATGTGAGAAGGAAAATGACCAGAAGAAGGAGGAAGCAAAGAGAAAGGGACCTGGGTTCAACTGAAGCACCAGCCTGCTCCACCCAGAGCAGCCACTGCGTGAGAACCAATGGAAAGGAGCCTGAGCTACTGGAACCTGTTCCCTAGGAGTTCATGGCACGATGGGAGATAAAAATAAAAAACCTCGGGGCCAGCAGGTGGCATGGTGGTTAGGGCACTGGACTCTCAGGTGGTCAACCTCAGTTTGAGTTCTGGACCTGGCAGCTTGCTTTCTCTCTCTCTCTCTCTCCCTTGTCTCTCTGTCTCTCTCTTTCTTCCTCTCTCTCTGGTGAGCACATGTGCCCTATAGCAAATTTTAAAAGAAGAAGAAGAAGAAATAAAATTGAATACTTCTTTAAAAAAGAAATTAAATAAACCCTGGACTATAACATTGCTTTTCTTAATTGAGTAGGAAAACAAAACCGAAATCCCTCCAAGCAAATTTTAATTGGGCTCTAATTCATTTTGTAATAGCTTTATCCAAATTTAGTGTTTTTCTCACTGAAAGATGGAAGGCAGATTATAATGCAACAAATACAACTCAGATGGTTAGGGACGGAAAAAAAGGAAGGAAACAGCAATGCAGTTCTCAGGACCTCAAGAGCATCAGGCCGCCCTGAAGAGGTGCTTTAGGGACCAGCAGTTGGCGTAATGGCTATGTCGCTGGACTCCCATGTAGCCGACCACGGTTCGAGTCCCGGACCCGGTGGCTTAAACTCACACCGGGTGCATGTGCGTGTGTGCCCAAGATCCCAAGAGGAGAATGGAGGAGAAGGGATTGCGTCATGGCCATTCCCCCTGGGAGGGTGATCTCTCACTTTGTCTCTCTGTCTCACTCTTTCTGGCGAGGGCACACGCCCTACAGCAAAAACCTTTCCACAAAAAAAAGAAAAAGAGGTGCTTTAAAGGACCCCCTGTGCCCCATTCTTCTGGCCTGAAACGGCTCCTCTCCATGCCAGGCCCGACATGACCATCGCTTCTTGTCACTAGGGATACCGTGGGAGTCACCCATGCAGATCACTGACCTAAAGGAGCCCTTGGGCCCTCGGCAGACATATTTTCTTCACAGCACCTCCCACCAAGAACTGCCCCACCCGAGGGCCCTCTGGCCACAGAGCAGGTGCTCAGGAAACACCTGTGGAATGAGTAAGTGAGGGAAGGATTCTAGAACCCTCCCTAGGGCCTGAAGAAAGACTACTTAAACAGCTGGCTACATCATTCCAGTCTAACAGGACTTCATTCAGCTTGCGCTGATTTATTATTTGGAATAAAAAGGCCACGCGTGTGTTCCAGCTGCTGAGTAAATGATATTTGCATTTTCTTCGGACCCACTTCCTTTCATGCAGACTGGGCCAGACCAGCCACGACAAGGAAACTAGAGTTTTGAGTCATTCCAGAAACAATGGTGATTTTTTCAGGGAGCGCCTTCCTGCCTCAGAACCTTCTAGAATTTGGGAGCACAACCACCGAGGTAACTGGCTCAGCTGTTAACCCCTGCTGCCCTCACTGCCAACGTGCCATAAGCCTTCGTCGTCACAACCGGGGATAAATGCTCAGGGAGAAAGAGAGGCCGAGGGACCAGCAGTTGGCGTAATGGCTGTCACTGGACTCCCATGTAGCTGACCGTGGTTCGAGTCCCGGACCCAGTGGCTTAAACTCACGCCTGGCGCGTGTGCGTGCATGCCCAGGATCCCGAGAGGAGAATGGAGGAGAAGGGATTGTGGTGTGGCCATCCCCCCTGGGGGGTGATTTCTCACTTTCTGTCTGTCTCTCTGTCTGTCTGGCGAGTGCACATGCCCTATAGCAAAAACCTCTCAAAAAAAAAAAAAAAAAAAATAGAGGCCAAAAACATCCTGGGCGCATGTTATGAACACGTCCGGTGAGTAAATTATTTCTCACTCGTGTATGCACGCTCCACCCAACGTTCACTGAGGACCACAGAGCTCCAAATGCTGGAACAAAAGAATGAAGACCCTCGGTGCTACCTGTCGAGGGGCTGGCAGGCGAGACGAGAGAAGCCAGAGGAATAAGCAGCTGTGACACGGTGAGAGGACAAAGGCGCCCACAGAGGGTGCGAGGAGAAGTCACCCTGCGCCCCAGGTGGCTGTACAGACCAGCAGTCTCCCGAGGTGGTCCTGAAACCAGAGGGACCAGTAGTTAGCATAATGGCTACGCTGCTGGACTCCCGTGTGGTCGATCATGGTTCAAGTCCTGGACCCGGTGGCTTAAAACTCACACCAGGTACGTGTCCATGCGTGCCCGAGATCCTGAGAGGGGAATAGAGGAGAAGGGATTGCGGCGTGACCATCCCCCCTGGGGGGTGATTTCTCACTTTCTATCTCTCTGCCTGCTTGTCTGGAAAGCATGTGCGTCCTATAGCAAAAATGTTTCTCAAAAAAGCAAGCAAGCAAGCAAGCAAGCAAGAGGGAAAGGAAAAGGAAAGAAAAGAAAAGAGCAAAGCAACGCAGACTTTCCTTAGCTCACGTCACAGAACTATGGAATTGGGAACTGGGGGTTGGACCCAGCAATGGGTGTTTAACAGGCCCTTGGGTGATTCGGCTACACACTGAGATGAAGATGACACAGCTCCCTGAAGGCACTAAGCCAGGCAGACAAGAACAGCCAACCAGAGGCCTGCTGGTGACGGTGACACGGTGAAGGCAGCTGGGCCCCTCGTGGCCCACTGGACTGTGTGGGTCCAGGAACCAGCACCTTGAAAAACAAGCTGTGTGCACGCATGCCTGCCCGAACCTCAAAGGGAGAGCGGGAAGGAGGAGAGGGGACAGCGGGGCGACCACCTCCGCGGAGGGAGGCTGCTTTCTCACTCGTCCCCCACCATCTCGCTCAGACTGGTGCATGCACCTCTTGGCAAATTACAAAAACAGAAAACATTTACCAAAGAAATAAAATACACGGCGGGGGTGGCTGCAGGTAACAGAAAGGAAGGATAAAAGGCCAAAGGCCAGAGGAAATCCAGCCTGCTGGGAGAACTTCCTGGCTCAAACCCAGCACAGTGGGTGGAAAGTCCATCAGAAAGGGGGTGAAGAGAGGCCAAGGAGTGGGAGCTCTTTGAGGGCAGCGCGCAGCCCCCGAGGGGCTGGGTGCCATGCCCAGACCGGCAGGAGATCTTGGAAGACCACCTTGAACGCAGTGTAGAAAGAAGCAGACACGTACAGAGGAGGCGGCTGCGGACTCGGGCGAGAGGGGACAGCGGTGGGGAGGAAACGGAGGCCGGCTGACAGAAGGGGCTGGACACCGTGGTCCTTTAGCACCTGCGAGGTAGAGACGCAGGTGCACAGGGGACAGGCTGAGCACCCTCGCTCCTGGAGCCTTGCGGCCACACCGCCACCCCACAGGGGTGGTCTGGGGAGCACTGAGACCCCTCTGGGAGCATGCATGGTGCTGGACCACGACCCTTCTTTAGCTGCCAGCCTTCCTCTGAGGACCAGAGCTCCAAGCGCACAGCCAGGGGGCATCCGAGTGTCCCCACGGCAGTGTCTGGAGCAGCGCCCAGCACAGCCGAAGCTGAATGGCAGGAGCAGAGCTGGACAGGCCAGGAGGCCACTGCTCTCATTCAGGGGAGACGACCGTGTCATGGGGACGGGATCAGAAAAACAGAGCAGCCAAACGTCCTCCTTTCTCCTTTCTCGGCTCTGGATACCATCCAAAGCACTGAGGAAACTCTCTCCAGGTGAGTTCTACTAGGAAAATTCCGCAGTACGGTGGGTCTAGTGACGGCATCCACGAAAGCTCGTCTCCAGGAAGTCACAAAGGACCATGGTTTGGACACTTTCATGAAGGTCAGACTCAGTTCTTTTTTTTTTGGAGAGGTTTTCGCTATAGGGCACGTGCGCTCGCCAGACAGAGAGAGAGAGACATAGAGACAGAAAGCGAGAAATCACCCCCCAGGGGGGACGGCCACGCCACAATCCCTTCTCCTCCATTCTCCTCTCGGGATCTTGGGCACACACACACAAGCACCCGGTGTGAGTTTTAAGCCACCAGGTCCGGGACGCGAACCGCGGTCGACTACGTGGGAGTCCAGCGACACGGCCATTACGCTAACTGCTGGACTCAGCTCTGAGCCACAGAGACTGCCAGCTCATTGAGGTCAGTCTGCTTGTGTTCGTTTGTTTTCAGAATAACCAAACCAGAGGACGGGGGCATTTCCAATCCTGCTCACATCGGCCCTGTCTTCGCTTGATTGCTAGAAATGACTCCAAGCAGGTAGATGACGCTGTGACCCAATTACAGGCTATTCTGGAAGTGGGCTGACCCCGCGTGGAGGCCGGGCTGGTGGGTGTGGACGGGAGACTTTCCAACCCGGCACAAACACCTGCCTCTCAGTCCGACCCGGCGTTCCATAGGGAAGGGGGCTGGAACCACCAGGAAGTCACGCTTCGTCTCCCCTGACCCGCTTCTCGTTTTCTCACCGTTCCCAAAATAGACGGGGCTAAGGAGAATCATAAATTGAAGTCTCGGTCCTCCAGGGGAAGGCTCATTAAGGGCATAAATTTGGGTCCCTGGGAAAAAAGGGATAGAAGGCAGAGCTACTGAAAGCTGTAGGACTAACGGTGGGAACAGTGGAAAATAAACCAATGGGCCCAAAGGAACCAGGGAACCATAAAAGCGCGGCCCATTCTGACACCAAACCATGTTTTCAGGTGCTGTTATAGACTCGGGGAACCCTGGGGTCTCCAAACTCAAGCCCTTCAGAGTCACAGGGTGGAGTTTTGTTTAAAGCTAAAATAACACTAGTGGTTGGGGCTGGCAGGTGGCATGGTGGTTAAGGGTGCTGGATGCCCCACATGGCCGACTGCAATTCGAGTCCCGGACCTGGTGGCTTGCTCTCTCTCTCTCTCTCTGTCTCTCTCTGGTCAAAATTGGAAAATAATGATAATAAATCATTCTTTTTAAAAAATAATAATAGCAGTGGTTTAGGTCTTACTTTATGACAAGTATTGCTCTAAATCCTTATTAGATATAATTAACTCATGAAATCCTCCTAACCACCATTAGCCTTTCCATTTATGATAAGCAAACAGGCACTTTGTAAAATTCTAGGGTCTGCGGGCCAGCAGGTGGCATGGCAGTTCAGGGCACTGGACTCCCATATGGCCAACTGTGGTTCAAGTCCTGGACCTGGCGGCTTGCTTTCTCTCTCTCTATATCTAACGCTATCTTTCTCTGGTCAAATTAAGATAAATAAGTGGATAAATAAAGTTAAATAAAATAATTCTTTAAAAAAAAATTCTGGGATCTATGGCTCTTCAAATGCAGACCAGTAAGAAAACTCTGAAAGCTGGCTCTAGACCGCCAACCCCCCACGACCCCCTCCCACACACGCACCCCAGAATGTTGGGCAGCACCCTCGTCTCTACGCTCTAGATGCCAGCAGCTCTCACCCCCAGTCATGACCGTCGGAATGTTCCAGACACTGCCAAATGTCCCTGCAAAGCAAACTGCCCCCTGGAGAACCAATGCTAGGGAGTTTCCAAAGGTTCAACCCCTAGTTCCCTAACAGAAGGCGGAAAGGCCAAGGAGTTCCGTAGAAGAAACAACACGAGAGCTCCACGGAGTAGAAGACGACGGGAGGGAAGCCGGAAGGGTTTCCTGCGGTGGGGATTTTCATGAGTCATTTGCCACAGCCCTGTTCTGTGCAGTCGCCTCCCCTGCAGAGTGAGGACAGCTCTCCTTCTCTCCACACCCACAAAGCCTCCCCAACTGCAGCACCGATAACCATGTTCTGGGACCGCTTCTCTGTGCAATGGTGGATTCAAAGCACATACCCCTGAAACAGTGGCGGAACCAGAAACCAATCAATGAAGCTGAGGTTCTTGGAGGCCAGCAAAGGACTCTTTCTCTTCACCAATGACCCAGGAAAGGTATAAATCAAAACTTGGTTCCTAAAGAAGATAAACGAGTCTAATCAGATGTGAAGAATCCGAGTTAGAATCAGGGTTCCCAAGGTATGTAACTCCCTCCCGGGTTCACTGACGAGTTCAGATCCGGCCTCGGCTGTGTTCAGAAATGTGATTCTAATTTATTCACAAACAGTACTGCCTAGCAAGCATGCTCCACGTGACAAGCTGACAACTCTCTTGCCCAGGACAGAAGTCTGCTGGAGAAACCAGATGGAGATCAGAGGGTAGAAACATAGACCGCTCGGGGAGAGAGGCTTGCCATCACCCAGCGGGTCGGGATCCACTCTCCAGACGCAACACCCCAGCAGCCACAAGTCTCAAGTCAGCCCCGGGGCCAACGGGGAGTCTGGAAATCCTCCCCGAAGCCTCTGTCATCCCAGCATTGCCTCATAATTGGCACAGGCCGGCTAATCAGATGGCAGCGTATTTTACAACAGGAACATTCTAGACTA
The DNA here is from genome assembly GCA_026018925.1 of Tupaia tana. Classification (NCBI taxonomy): domain Eukaryota; kingdom Metazoa; phylum Chordata; class Mammalia; order Scandentia; family Tupaiidae; genus Tupaia; species Tupaia tana. The sequence continues at coordinate 12,386,910 of JAKSZU010000025.1, read as the reverse complement.
TGGTCTGCCCGGAGCCGTTCACAGAGAAACCCTTAGTTCCAGACATATGTGGAAATTATATTTGGGTTTTCCTACCACTTGGCTTGCATTCTGACCAAAATGCACAGAAGAGCCACCGTGGGGAGGAGACAGCTCCCCACTAAGTGCAGTCTGGTTAACTATCCACCTCGAAAATGCACGAAAGGTGCAAAGTTCCCCTTTTCCCCAAATGCTGAATTTAGACTTACAGCACATGGGAAGACCAGGAACACGGGCTTTACTTAGGGCCCACGCTCGTCCTCCCACTTTTTTTTTTCTTTTTTTTTTGGAGAGGTTTTTGCTATAGGGCGCGTGAGCTCACCAGACAGACAGAGAGAGAGAGACAGACAGAAAGCGAGAAATCATCCCCCAGGGGGGATGGCCATGCCGCAATCCCTTCTCCTCCATTCTCCTCTCAGGATCCTGGCCACACACGCACACATGCCCGGCGTGAGTTTAAGCCACCGGGTCCGGGACTCGATCCGCGGTCGACTACGTGGGAGTCCAGCGACATAGCCATTACACTAACCGCTGGTCCCTCGTCCTCTCACTTCTGAGCCACACAGATTCCTTACCTGGAAAAGGGGAAATAAGAAAATACCCCAATGGGCCAAAGGAAATGTGTCCCGGGCAGCCCAGCACACACCTGTCCTTGGTCAGCAAAGGTTGGCTCTTCCTCCTGCCAGTTTTCTGGCATCCCAGGCCACCTCCATGCTGACCCCAGTCCTGGGACACGCGGCCCTGCTCACTCCATGGCCCTCAATGGAAAGGACCTCAATTTCCTTTCCCTAAAACAGAAACAGCACTACAACGTGTTATAGGTTAAACGGGGTAACAGCGAGACAGTTCTCGGCACAAAGTAAAAGCCTCACAATAACATTATTATTATTAATATTAATATCAGGATCGGTGTGATCCAGATATGACTAAGCACACATTGTCAACGTTATTCGAAAGCATTTGATTTCCTTGAGCTATTTAAGAAATAATTTGTTGTTTTACCTCCTGCCAATTCCCAACAGCAACCAAAACTAAGGTTGAAAAACAGCCATGCCATGGGCAAGTTACTTTTTTTTTAAATGTATTTATTTATTTTCATTTAACCAGAGAGGGACAGAGTGAGAGAGAGAGAGAAAGAGAAAGTGAGAAAGCAAGCTGCCAGGCCCGGGACTTGAACCACAGTCAGCCATGTGGGAGTCCAGCACCCTGAACCACCAGCCACCTGCTGGCCCCAGCAAATTACTTTTAAGTTTTCTCCAGTGACGCCCTGGAGGCACGATCCTGCAGAGGTCCAGCCTACACTGGCAAGCACAGGATTCTTGGTGCAATCACTTCAATAGAATTTCCTAGAATTGGCAGTCCTGCGTTGCCAAGTATGTAGTTTTGGCAGAAAGACGCCTGTGTGGAAAGACACAAACGCCAAGGTACCTCTGGAAACCTTGCCCGCTGAAACACACATTTCAATCTCTCGCCCTTTTCCTCTCCCAGGCCCTCAGCTTTCACCTTGGCCCTTCCCTTGTAATTCAGAAACACTGGCTGCTCCCGGAGCACTTTCAAAATGAGTTCCTGCTCAGCTCCTGGGCCCTTGGGTCTGCACAGCCACTCTGCATTCCTGGAAGCCGGGGCCCATCAGCCCACCCAGGAGCTCTGCAGTTTGGACTGGCCTCCCCGACCCAGTCCCTGGGGCTCAGCGCTCTGCACTTCAGGCCTAGATTCCCAGACTTAGCAATTTCATGGGCCATTAAGCTGCCAAATAAAAACATTCCCATCAATCCAGAAGCGGACCTCACCCCCAAATCGGGAGGTATAATCCCGGAGAAAGGGCACATGTCCCTGGAACACACAGGAAATACCACGTTGTCACCGTCCCTGAGATAAGGACAGCACATGCTTCAACAGACAATGCGGGGCCTAGCGCTGTGCTCTGGACACAGCAGACGCTTGTGGTCACACTGTGTGGCCACTACGCTGATTCACAGGGGCTGCGACTCAGCCAGCCAGCCTTTTTCTTTTTTGTTATAGAGGTTTTTTTCCAGGGCACACGTGCTTGCTGGAGAGAAAGACAGAGACAGTGAGCGGAAGTGAGCAATCATGCCCCAGGGGGATGGCCGCACTGAATCCTTTCCTCTCCATTCTCCTCTTGGGATCTTGGACACCCACGTACATGCCCGAGCCATGAGTCTCAAGCCACCAGGTCCAGGACTTGAACAGTGGTCAGCCATGTGATAGGCCAGCGATGTCACTAGGCCATCTGCTGGCACCCCAGTCTTTCTTTTTCAACAACGGCATTTCCCTTTACTCTGTGGAACGGTTCAAATTCTCTCTAATCTCACCCTGCAGAGCATACACCTCGCCTTCTACTGGCTCGTCGGAAAAGTCGTGCTGTATTTTTCTACGTTTTTCTAGGCAAAAAAATGCATCATGACTTTTCCAACAATCCAATAGTTTGGTGAATTCTTGGGGCCAGAGGTCGTGATGTTAAAGCACTGGACTCTCACATGCCTGGCCACAGTTCGAGTCCCGCACCTGGTGGCTTTCTTTTTCTCTCTGGTGAGTGCACGTGCTCTATAGCAAATCCAAAGAATAATAATAATAATAAAAAGTAAAATTAAATAAGTAATCCTTAAAAAAAAAAAAAAAAAGACTTCTGCATTCTTTTTGGGCAGTTTGAAATCAAACCAAAACAACCCTCTTCCTCCCACGCCAGGCATCCCTGAAGCGTACCTGCCAGGGGAGTTATACTTCAGAAACTCCTGTTATTACCAATGAGACAAAATTGTACAAGCGCTCCACCCGTGGAAAAGAGCAGAATGTTACCCTTACTTAGAACCACTGGGAAACAATGCAGAGATACTTCAGCTCGTAATTCCATACCATTCCTTTCCAAGTTCTCTTCTCACCTCTATCCACATGAACCTGTGCATTTTCTAAACCATTACAATTATCCATGGGAGGTTTGCTTTTCTTTCTTGATTACAAAAGTAATTCCTGTTCATGGGGCTGGCAGAAGGTGTGATGGTTAAGGGAGCTGGACTCCCACATGGCGGACCATGGTTCAAGTCCTGGACCTGGCGGCTTGCTTTCTCTCTCTCTCTCTCTCCTCTCTCTCTCATTGTCTGATCAAATCAAAATAAATAAGATAATTCTTTTTAAAAATAAAGTAATTCCTGTTCATTATACAGAACACAAGCTAAGATGCAAACATTAGGAAAACAGATGAAGGAGAAAGAGAATCTCTCCTGTAATTCTACACCCAAAGCCCTCTGTTACCTTTAAACTGATCCAGGCTTCTGAATTCTCGCCAAATTGCAATAACCTGACCTCCCCCCCTCCAAGTCCTTCCTCTTTGACAGCTCCCATCCAGTGTCCAGAGTTCTGTGCCATTCCCAACAGGAGCCCAGGGACCCCAGGGCAGGGTTAGGATCAGGGACACCAGGGTGACTGCTGGTCTATTATTAATTAGTTCAATGGAGTAACAACTCCGGCTACGCCTCACCTGCCTCACTTAGAGGCTACTGAAGCTGAGTTTTGTGAGCACCTTGAAAGCCAATGGCACTAAAACCCCAGATGGGATCGGGTTCCCTTGTTCTCTGCTCCATCATCACAGCTTGACAGGAGAAAAAGCTCAGGGCTGGGCTAAGGGCACAGAGTAGATGCGTCCCCGGCCATCACTCCTGCCACCCTCAGCCAGCCCCGGCACCTGCCCGGTGCAGCCATGCCGCTAGCATTTAAGGAGAGCGAAGACTGCATTTCTAACCGAGGGTGGGAGGCCGAGGACAGCACCCCGGAAAAGCCTGCCGAAATGTCTCACGGGCGAGCCTGGAGACCAGGGTGCAGCCCTCCTCTGCAGCCTGGGTAGAGGCTTCTTCCTCAGAGATCTGCTTGCACAAAGGCAGCGTCTCCCCTCAGGACATGCTATCGCACAGTTAGTTCCAAAGGCCTAAGGGCCTGTCCCAATTTCATCATTACCTTGTCACCTCGCTGGGCTGGCAGACCCACAAAGGGTTGATTTTATCACAACCGATTTTATAACAAATGGGAACTAAAAGGAAAGTAGGATTGCGAGGGAAGAAAAGAAAGGGAAAAAAGAAGAAAAAGGAAAAGGAAAAGAAAGAAAAAGAGAAAAGAGGGGCTGGTAGGTGACGTGGTGGTTAAGGGTGCTGGACAGTCCCACATGGCCAACCACGGTTCGAGGCCTGGAATGACCAGGAGGCTTATGTTCTCACTTTCTCTCTCTCTCTCTCTCTCTTTCTCTCACTCACTCTGTCCCTCTCTGGTCAAATTAAAATAAATAAATAAAATAATTATTTTTTTAAAAAAAAGAAAGAAAGAGAAAGATAATCAACAAAGCAGACATGCCAGAATGAGAGAGTCGGTCTCACCTCCTGCTCCGATGCCCTTGTCCACCTGCTGCAAAAAGACTCTGATCTGAGACCAGGAGGACCCAGCAGAGACCAGAGGGTTCGTCCTACTGCAACGCCCTCCTTTTACAGATGGAAAACTGAGGCCGGAGACATGGACTGATCATGCATGGGTACACGGTGGGTCAAAGCAGGGAACTGGCTGCGTTAGAGACCCCCCGGTTGATCTCTCACTGAATCCCGCCAGAGACTGATTCAACCCGGCCCTCTTCCTCTGCCCAGCCAACTCCGCTGAGAGACATACAACGAACACACACCGACATGCAGAACAGGCACGAATAACTTGGCCAAATCGAGACGAGTCATCTGGGTTTATCCTCCTTACACTGAATTGTATTTGTTGGTAGTACAACTGGGTTGAAAATAAATGAACACAAAACAGTTTTTAAATATAGAGAGAAGCTTCTAAAAAAACATTCAAATCACTTTGAAGCCAGGCTGTTCCAATCAGCTCTAATTCTAAATAACCAATCAAAGATGTTTTCCCAGGGAATGCTTATTGAGTAATAACACAGCAAGTGAAAGATGTTCTCCTATGAGCTAAAAGTTTAAAGAGCTTTTGCTGTGCCACCAAGAGTGGCCCTAAGAGAGGTTTTCTTGGACAGCTGACATCTACGCAAAGACACTGATGGGTAAGTTATAAGAAAATCCACCTAAAGAGCTTCATCTTGACACATAATAAGCATTGAACAAATGCTGGTTTCCTTACCCCGGGATAAGAAAGTAAGTATCGCCACATAATAAATAATAATTGGCTACAATATTCTCCTAAATGTCCAACCTCCCTGGCAAAATGGAGGTATTATATCACAAGGGTATTGTCTACTTGAAAAGCGTAACTGAAAACAGTATAGAGAAATTAACATTCCATTTTTCTTAGAAGATAAATTTTGATATCCACTCAGTAATCAGCATAACACTATTCTAACATTAGAGCCAGGCATTTAATTAGTTATGGCCACAACAGAAAAAGAAAAGAATCCAATGTTTGCTGCTATTTCTCTAAAGGAATACAAAGAAAACGGCTGTCCAAAAGGTGAAGCATGACATCCAAAGTGTTGGTTTTAAAATAGGTTTATGTTTGTACAAGTGAATTCTTGCAATACTTAAGTCTCCTGCCAAATAGTTTTGTAGTCAATATTCAGATTACTCCAGCTAAGTGGGAAATGCCACGCTTTATGCTGTACCTCAACCTTTTCAACGATCATTTTTAAATAGTTTCAAAGGGGCTGGCAGGTGGGGTGGTGGTGAAAGGCGCAGAACTCCCACATGGTCAACCACAGTTCAAGTCCCCGATCTGGTGGCTTGCTTTCTCACTCTTCCTCTCTCTCTCTCTCTCTCTCTCTCTTTCTCTCTCTGTTCCTCTCTGATCAAATTAAAGATAAATAAATAAAGTTAAATAAAACTCATTCTCAAAAAGAAAAATGTTTCAAAAAGCAGGATCATGCAGGCTCCTCAGAAGGTGAATTAGTTGAAGGTATCCATTCAAGGAGGGAATAAAAGTGTAAGGATATGAGCACCTTCCTTGGAAAAGGATCTCCACTTTAGGGCCTTTTTCTCAAAGGCTGTGAGCAATGACCTGGGCACGTAATGACAGTCCCAGCTTACCAAGAGCCTGGGTGACTTCTAGAGGTCAGACAGTGCCTCAGTGACAAAAGGACAGCCACAGAAATCTTGCATCTGTTCCTCCCGCGTCCTGCAATCAGCCCATTGTACTCTACTGCCACCTGTGTTCTCTGAGCGTGTCCCCCAGCCTGGAGGTTCCCTCATCCTGTCACAAATGACTTCCTTGCCAAAGGATGTCATTTCTAGGATTCTGCAACTTAACAATACACAACTGTTGAACAAATACTGCCTTCAAGCGCCAAAGCAGGGCTGCTACCTAAGTTCATAAAAAAAACCCTTGGGGTGGGGGGGTCTGCTTCCTAAAAGGTCAGTTACTCTTAATTCTCATTGCATTTTGAGAACAAACTTTAGAATATAAATCTATGACAAATATATATAATTTAGGAGTGCAAAATTCACAACAGATCAAGATGCCACTGTTTGCTTTTTAAAATCTGTCAGATATTTATACAAATGACAAAAGCAACACGCGGTTTCCTCATTTCTTGCAATTCGAATACCCTGCTGACATCCTTTTTGATAAGGTGGCTTCCCTTGTCATCGGGGACAATCAGCCAGTGACGGGGAGACCTCAACAAACTGTCCCCTCCTGGAACCCAGTCTTGGCGCGTCTGTCACTAACCTGATGGTCTCAATTTTGACCCTGTTCTACCCCTCGGTTCATCCGAAAGCGTTTGTGACAGTCGCGGCTATAAAACTGCGCAGAACTTGACTACGAAATGGTCACAACTCTAAATCCGATCTCTCCATTATTATTAATTTTTTTTAATTCAAAGCCCACGCTCCCTCGGCCCTCTGCCCCGACCCCCGGGCTCCAGACCTGCCCACCCACGCCGAGCCCCCCTTCCATTGTCTGTACCGAGGACTCCGCATCCTTCCCTCCGTCCACCCCTGCTTTCGCTGCACAAATGTCATTTCGAGCGTCCCACCCTCCATTCCGCCCGGCGGGCAGCAGGGGCTTCCAGGACCCCGTGGCCAGCTTCCCCGACTCGGCCCCCTCGCACAGCCATTTTCTAGTTAAAACGCTCTCTCTGGCTTCGGGAGGGAGAATGAACTTTTCCCCCCTTGCATCTCTCAGCAGCGAGTCTCTGGACCCCGAGAAGCCAGCCCCGGCTGCAACTCCCCGGTAGGCGCGCGCGGCCGCCGGGAGCCCAGCCGCACCGCGGAGGCCGGTGCAGGGCAAGGGGGCGTGCGCTCTCGCGGCCGGTGCCCACCCCACTTTCCGCTCCGCAGTGCCCGCCCGGCGCGCCCTCCCCACCCGTCTGCGCGCCCAGGCCCCGCCAAGCCCGGGCTGCTGCGGGAAAGGGCGCCGGGAGCGCGGAGGATGAAGTCGGGAGAGCCCGCAGTGGCCGTTCCCCCGGCCCTGCAGCGCGGGCGCGGGGCGCACGGGACTCCGCCGGCGACCGCTGCAGCTGTGGCCGCGGCTGCGGCTGGGCGGGCGGCGGTGGCGGCTCAGCCCCGGGGCCGCGAGGAGCGGAGCAGTCGCCGGGGTTCGCGGCCGCTCGGGGTCTCTCTCCCAGAGCTCCCAGGCAGCCCCGCGGCCGGGGCAAAGGCAAGGCAGAAGACGGGGCTCACCGGCGCTGCGCGGATGCCCGGCGGCTCGGCTCCAGCGTCGCCCTCCCCGGAGCGCCCGGATCAGCTGCGGGTGCAGCACGAGCTTCCTACTTGGGAGCAGGAGGGCTCCGCCACTGAGCATGCCCAGTGCGGCTCCGCGAGGCCCGCGCAGGGAGCGGCGCCGGCGAGATTCCACTTCTCCAGGCTTTGACAGCGGCTGCGCGCCGGGAGCTTGGCGGGGCCGCGGGGCGGGGGCCGAGCCCGAGAAAGGCGGGCCGGGGGCGGGGGCGGGCCGGGGCGGAAGGGGGCGGGCCGCGCTCCCAGGGCGACCCCTGCAGGGGAAGGCTGCAGGGCTTTGGGGATGCGCGCTCCCGCGCCTCCGGGAAGACCGCAGAGAGGCGACGGGAGCCAGGGTGAGCCCCAAAGGCTGGGGGTCACAGTGCAGCCCGGGATCCCCCGTTGGGGCCTGGCGCGTGTCTGCACCTAAAGGCAGTTGGGTAACCTGCCCCCCTGGATCGCCTTCTCTCCCACAGGCCCGCATTCTCTTACAACGGGGGAATGTCCCCAGATGAGCGCTGCCCACACCCACCCTGGGAGCCGCAAGTTGTAGGCGAGACCTCCTTCCGTCTGCCTCCGTGTCCTCCCGCAGGCATATGCGACACGCACACCGTGCCTAGATCCGAAAATCGCAGCAAGATCACCCGAGCGAGAAACACCTGCAGGAAAGCAGCTGGCACTCGGGGAGCGGTCACGAGGGCTCGGCCCCCTTCCCCGACACTGCGAGTGATATTCCCAAAGCATCCCCAGGGGTGCTCGGTCAGAGTGGCCTGCAGAGCTCTGCGAAACACAGAGTGCGGGGTCCCACTCCCTGACCGTCCCGGGGTCGCCCTGTGCTCGGCCGGGGCGTGTGCATGCATCTTGCAAGTTCCAAGGAGGCCGATGCGGCGGTCCGCGGACCCTGCACGCACACAAAACGCTCGACCTTCCCCAGGACTTCCAAGAAGGGCATTCCGAAAGTAATTTAATGGTGACTACGGAGTAATGGCTCTCCTCGCTCGTCTGCTACCCCAGACCTCCAAAAGGCACCTTATCCTCGGATAATGGAGTCATATCCCCGCGCTTCCTCACTCTGGGAGGAGGCTGTGCAGGGAGGCATTGCGCAAATTACCCCACACCTTCGTTCATCCTAAATTTATTGAGCAGTCATAAATCTAATCCTAGGCCTGAAATAAAGGCGAATTAAAAAGCCCAGTTGGCGTAATGGCTATGTGGCTGGACTCCCACGTCGTCGACCAAGGTTCGAATCCCAGACCGGAGGTTTAAACTCTCACCGGGTGCATGTGCGTGCATGCCCAAGATCCCGAGAGGACAATGGAGGAGAAGGGATTGTAGTGTGGTCATCCCCCCTTGGGGGGGGGGGGGGTGATTTCTCTCTCTTTCTGGCGAGTACACGCACCCTGTAACAAAAACCTCTCTAAATAAATACATAAATAAAGTACAATAAAAAGCCCAGGCCTTATTGGAGTTTACAGTCCAGCAAGGGACAGATGTCCACAAATAATCACTCAAAACAGGTCATGTCAACACCAGCAGTGAATGGAACTTCTTGAGGTTACAGTCTAGAAAGGTGACATACGCTTGGTGCAAGGAGGGTAAAAAGGGACCCGATGCAGACTGGAGTGGGGTTGTTAGGAATGAAGGGGGCCTTGTGGACGAGGTTTCTGGCTCCCACATTCCTACAGCGTCTCCCACAGCCAAATCACCACTCAGCTCCAGCTGGAGCCCAGCAGTCGAGTCATTCCTTTCTGCAACATTAAAGCAAAGTCACCACACAGAAATCCCTATTAAAGCGCTCCCCCTGGGGCGAGTCTCTGCACCCCAAGACGCGCCTAAGGAATGTGAACCTTGGCAGGGGAAGGCCCCTGTGCAGCCCACTTGGGGCAAACACATACTGGAAGCTGCAAAGCCGTGTGGTTTTAGGCCCAGAGAGGAATGAGCCGCAGACCACCCCGCCCAGCGGTATCTGAGATCGCCCTGCTCCAGCCCTGCAGACAGATCCTCCCTCCACTGCCCTCCAATTGCCCCGGCTCCCCCAGCTCCCTGACGGTCCCCAGGGCCCAGCCCTGCGCCTTCCTCTCTGGAGGGTCCCAAGGCGGTGAATTACGCCCTCTCCTCCTAGCCGGGTCTGCTCCGGACCCGGAGGAAAACCCGCGGTGGAGTGAGCAGCGGCGGGGCAGGAGGGGCCGCGCGCGCAGGCGCAGTGGCCGCCAGGTTGGGCCAGGGAGGCGCCGGCTCCACACCTGATGCAATCAGCTTTCCGGAAACGGGCTCGGCCAGGAAGCGCTTCCGCGTCCTACGGCGGCCGCCGGTCCCCGCCCGACTTGTGCCCGGGAGGAGGTGACGTTCTGCGTCCCCGCAGGGGATCCGCAGGAGGAGTTGGGAAGTCACCGCCCGGCGAAGCAAAATCTCCGGATGCCCCGATGGTGACGTCGGATCGGCCACCTTGCGTGCGGCGATCGCCAGAGGAAATTCCCCGACTTGTGTATTTCCAGGGAGGCCGGCGGGGCTGGACCCGGGCCTTGAACCTTCCTTCGCTGCTTCCTTCCTCCGGCCGCCGCCGACACAGGTCTCCGCGTCACTGCAAGAACGTGGACGGGGTCGGTGCCCGGGCCGTGGGGAGAGGGCGCCCTGCCACCCTGGCTGCCTGCCACCGTAAATGCGCCCTGCCTGTTAGCTGGGCACAGAGCTGACACCGCCCGTGTCCTCAATCGGGCCTGGGTGTCCCCACGCCTCGTCGTTCTCAGCTTACAAAGAAAACCCCTTCTCGTTTCGTCCCTCGTGTCATGTTGATATTTCTTGGGAGTGGGATTTTGTTCCTTCGTGCTGGCTCAGCCATGAACTGTTTTCCCAGGAAATGGAATAGTCTAAAATATTCCAAGAGCGTGTCTTCTTTAAAAAAAAAAAAAAAAAGCAAAAAAGAATTATTTTATTAAACTTTATGTATCCATTTTTTTTTTTATTTGACCAGATAGGAATAGAGTGAGAGAGAGAAAGTGAGAAGGCAAGCCCCAGGTCAGGGACTAGAACCTGGACCTAGCGGTAGGCCATGTGGGAGTCCAGCACCCTTAACTACCATGCCACCTACCCGCCCCTCAAGAGCAAATTTTTTGAAGCAGGAAGTAAACATTGTGAACAGTACATAAAAATTACCTTCTGGGGACCAGCAGTTTAGCATAATGGCTATGTCACTGGACTCCCATGTAGTCGACCACCATTAGAGTCCCGGACCCTGTGGCTTAAACTCACGCCGTGTGTGTGCCCAAGATCCGGAGAGGAGAATGGGGGAGAAGGGATTGCGGCGTGGCCACCCTCCCTGGGGGGGTGATTTCTCGCTTTCTGTCTCTCTGTCTCTCTCTTTCTGGCGAGCGCATGCTCCCTATAGCGAAAACCTCTCCAGAAAAAAGAAGAAAATCACCTTCTGTTAGCCCCTGGAGGCCAAAGGTCCTTCTAAGGAGCCGGGTGAGGGGACAGATTCAAGGGGTTTTAGTGAGCGCGTACTGTAATAGAATCAAGTGGAGATAACTCTAAATCTGGAAGATTTTACTAACCCCCTCTGGGAGCCACAGAGAGGTAAATGACTTTCTTGGACAAATGACAGAACTGGCACTTGAACCAGGATTTCTCTAAGGCCACTATAATGAAAAAAACAATTTTTTTTTTTTTTGCACAAACGCCATAGGCAATACAAAATTCTATTACAGTGCTGTTTCCCAATCCGAAGGGTGTGAGGTACAAAATTGTTGGCAGCCAAAGGGATCCTCTGACTTGCCCCTGCTTCTGAAGTCATGTCTTTAAATAGTGTGGATCAATGGCCTGTCCAGCTGCTTCCAAGATAGCCACACTAGGCATGGGACATTTCAGTTAAAGTACAGGCCGATCCAGAACTGAAAATCATCAGGAAATCTTTGCCACCATGCAGAGCCTCCAATAATTCTATTTAATCATGTGCTGTATGGACTGAAGTTAAATCAATGGAAATATTAATGATTCCCAACGAAATATCGGAGCCATGACTCGCTTCTGTGAAAATTCAAAATACTTGAATGGTACAGAAGTCAAAGTGAAAATGAGGTTGGCAGGTGGCATAGCGGTTAAGGTGCTGGACTCCCACATGGCCAACTGCAGTTCAAGTCCTGGACCTGGCAGCTTGAAAGTCACACCCAGTTCATGCGTGCGCATGCCCAGAATTGCAGAAGGAAGAATGGGGGAGAAGGAATTACAGCATGGCCATCCCCCTGGAGGGTGATTTCTCACTTTCCCTCTCTCTGTCTCTCTCCAGCGAACACACCTGCCCTATGGCAAAAACCTAAAAATACATAAATACAGAGACGTAATAATGATTTTTGTCTCATACAAGAATGGAAGTGAATTCTACGTGTACCTACTCTCTCCTTCTAAAAGCTGGGGGGCGGAAGATAGTGCAGAGGTAAAATACTGGGCCTGCAGATGGCATGGTGAGGGCACTGAACTCCCACGTGGCCAACCACAGTTCAAGTCCTGGCCCTGCCAGCTTGCTTTCTCCCTGTTCTCAGTCTCTGTCTCTCTCTGATGAGCATGTGACCTGTAGTAAATTAAATGATAATAATAATAATGATTAAATAATTATTTTTTAAAAATGAGAAGTAAAACACCCTGCTCTACTAGCCTAACCCACATGGGAAAGTTCTGGGTTCACAACCCAAGACCTCCCTGAGTGGCCCAGGCATTCATATGCCCATGATCCAAGGCTGAGGGGTGCTGTCTCTCTCTCAGTAGAAATAGTTTTAAAATAAATAAAGATAAAATTTAAATCTGTGGTCCACACTAAGAAGCCCTTGTTAAATAGTGAATCATAGGGGCCAACAGGTGGCATGGTGGTTAAGGTGCTGGACTCCCAGATGGCTGACTGGGGTTCAAGTCCCAGACCTGGTGGCTTGCTTTCTCACTTTCCTTCTCTCTCACTCTCTGCCTCTGGTGAGTGCACGTGCCTAGTAGCAAAATTATAAAAGAATAATAATAAATAAAAATGAAATCATTTTAAAAGCAGTGACTATGGCCCCCAAGTGTAGGACCACTCTTACCCACAGTCCTAAGGCACTAGTCACACGTGCTTACTGAATACGAAATTAATTAAAATCTATTGGAACGACTAGCGACGTTTCGAACACACAGTAGTCCTGTAGGCTAATGACCAAGTCTTAGTGCAAGTAAGCATTTCCAGCAGGGCCGCTAGATGGCGTGGTGGTAAAGGTGCTGGATTCACACGTGGCCGTTGACAGTACGGGTCCTGGACCTGGCAGCTTGAAAAACACAACGGGCATATGGGCATGTGTGCTCAGAATCCCAGGAGGAGAATGAAGGGATTGTGGCATGGCCATTCCTTCTAGGGGAGGTGATTTCTCACTTTCTCTCTTCCTCTATGCCCTATGGCAAAAACCTTAAAACAAAACAAAGCAAAAAAAAATTTTTATCACTGCCGAAAATCGTACTGGACAGGCTGCTGTGGTCCTGGATCCCAATAACACAACGCTTTCAATCTCTCTTTAGTCTACACTGTTCCTGTGAGGCCTGGTTTCCGTGGTCCACCTGCTCCCTGAACGTCAGGACTATTTCTCCAAAGTAAAATTATAATCAGAGAATACCATCGGGAAGAATGTGGACTTCAGAGTGAGACCTTATTTCCCAGCCCAGCTGTCACCGACGTTATGACTCGGGCAATTAATTAACCTCACTAAACATTACTTTTTTAAAAACTCCACAAAACGAGCATCTTAATCTGTTTTTTTTTTTTTTTTTTTTTTTTTTTGAGAGGTTTTTGCCATAGGGCGCGTGCGCTCGGCAGGCAGACAGAGAGAGACAGAGAGACAGAAAGTGAGAAATCACCCCCCAGGGGGGATGGCCACACCGCAATCCCTTCTCCTCCATTCTCCTCTCGGGATCTTGGGCACGCACGCACACGCGCCCGGCGTGAGTTTAAGCCACTGGGTCCGGGACTCGAACCGCGGTCGACTACGTGGGAGTCCAGCGACACAGCCATTACGCTAACTGCTGGTCCCGAGAAACCTCGGATATGTTTAACGCTGTCTTCCTCTTCAACCACTTACCTCAAACCGGTCATCCAGCCCTGTTGCTCCCACCTCAAGAACGTCTTTGAACTCTGGACCTTCCATTCTGTCCTCATTGGTTTTCTCCTTTATTAGTAGTATTATTACTTTGTTTGTTCGTGAAAGAAAGAAAGATTCTTTCCTTTTTTTAAATCTTTTTTTTGCTATAGGGTATATGTGCTCACCAGAGAGGGACACAGAGAGAGAGAGAGAGGGAACATGAGAAATCACCCCCTAGGGAGAATGCCCACACCACCATCTTTTTTCCACCATTCTCCTCTCAGGATTTTACACACGCACACACACGAGCCTGGCATGTTTTTCAAGCCACTTGGTCTGGGACTCGAACCATGCAGTCACTCATGTGAGATCCAGCCACCTTAACCTCCATGCCACCTGCTGACACTAGAGAAAGATTGACAGGGCCTCCTCCCTATGTGAAATCCTCCTGTCCCGGCCTCCCAGCTTCTGAGAACAGCAGACCCTCCCCTGGCCTGCTTAGGCTGGGCCAGGACTGTTTCCCGGGCCCGCCGTGGCCTCGGTTCTTGAGGAGCAGCAGCACGTGCCAGCACCACGGGCTCTCCACGCACCTCCCTGTCCTGCTTCAGAATCCAGCCAACTGCCCAGGGAGACACCCTCCCTCCTGACCCAGGCCCTCCTCCACACTGCTGCCACTGCGATCCTTCTAAAAAAAGACACAGATGACGTGGGGCTCCTTTATAACTGGGGACTTCCCGTGGCTGCAGGGTACAACCGTGTGTACTGAACCTCAGCACACACTGCACCCATCTGATCAGCCCCACTGCATTTCAAGCCTGCGTCTGGACTCTACTACCACTCTCCCTTGAGGCACCCCACAGCTCGGGCCTCTCCCTCCAGCCTCCCCCTGCACCCCGCAGCCAGCAGCCCTGCCGTGTCTCTGGCCCCACACGCCCTCCTCAGGCTGAACACCTCGTCTGGCCACGTCCTCCTGACCCTGTAAGGTATGGTTCAGATATTTCTCCTACAACAGCTCCTCCAGATCCTTTGGAGAAAGGTGGTCACCTGCTCATCGGTGATGCCATGGATTTAAGAGTACAGATGTTCGGGACCAGCAGATGGCATAGAGGTTATGTTGTTGGACTCCTACATAGCCCACCGTGGTTCAAGTCCTGGACCCGGTGGGTCCAGGTGCATGTGTATGCCATGTGCACGTGCATGTGTGTGTGTGCCCAAGATCCTGGGAGGAGAATGGAGGAAAAGTGATTGCAACGTGTCCGTCCCCTCTGGGGAGGTGACTTCTCACTTCCCCTCTCACTGTCTCTGTCTCTCTCTCTCTCTCTGGTGAGCCAACATGCCTAAGGCCAAAAAAAAAAAAAAAAAAAAAAAAGAGTGTAGATGTTTTGGACCAGCTGGAGGTGTGGTGGTTCAGGGCCTGGATCCCACATGGCTGACTGCACAGTTCAAGTCCCTGACCTGGCAGCCTAAGAAACACAGCAGACACCTAGGCACAGGTGCGTGTGCCCAGAATCCTGTAAGGAGGAAGAAATGGAGGAGAAGGGATTGCGGTGTGACCATGCCCCTTGGGGATGCTCTAGCACTCCTCACACCCCCCCCCACACACACACCCTTCATCTCTCTCCAGCAATTGCACGTCCCCTCTAGCAAATTAAAGAATAAAGGAGTATAGATGTTGGATTCAATCTACACGGGTTTAAATCCCAGCTGTCCCGCTCCATGTTTTCTGATCATGGCTTAAGCTCTGCTGACGTCAGTTTTCTCACCCGGAAACACTGGTGTCTGCAGTGCTGCATCTTAGTGCAGCAACTGCAGAGCATGTGCTCATACATGCAAAACTCGTAATAACAGGAGCTGGCAGGTGGCGTGGTGCTTAAGGCACTGGGCTGCCACATGGCCGACTGTGGTTCAAGTCCCATACAGGTAACTTGCTTTCACAGCCCCTTCTCTCTCTGGTCAAATTTTAAAAATAAATAAGTAAATAACAAAGAAAATAAATAAATCAAGACAAAAAAATCATAATAGCGTGCCCAACTCATCAGTAAGCACCCAGTATATATTATCTTAAATGTATTATTACAGCCGTGATGAATCAGATCAGCCATCTTATCTTTTCTCTGTATGTAGGTCTTATATTTTTAAGAATTTTAAAATTTTATTTATTATTATTATTTTTTAAATTGCTACAGGGCACATGTGCTCACCAGAGAGAGAGAGAGGAAAAGTGAGAAAGCAAGCCGCCAGGTCTACAGACTCAAACCGCAGTCGGCCGTGTAGGAGTCCAGCGCCTTAACCTCCTTTCAGGACTGAACACATATGCACACACATGATCCGTTTTTCATGCTGCTGGGCCCAGGACTTGAACTGCATATTCAGGGGTGGGGGATCCAGCCACCCACTCCACCAGGCCAAGGGCTGGCCCGGGAATATAGTTCTACAAGCACAATGCCAACTGTTCTAGTGCAGTGGCCTCTGTAAGAGTCTATAGATTCAATGCAACCTCAACCAAAATTCTAGCGTGCTTGTTTAAAGAAACTGACATACTAGGGCCGGCAGGTGGCATGGTGGTTAAGGGCACTGGTACTCCCACATGGCCAACCAGACCTGGTGGTTTGCTTTCTCTCTCTCTCTCTCTCTCTCTCTCTCTCTCTCTCTCTCTCTCTCTCTCTCTTCCTGGTCAAATTAAAATAAATAAAGTTAAATAATAAAAATTAATTCTTTTTTAGAAAAGAAAAAAAGAAACTGACATGCTAATTCAAAAATTGATATAGAAAGACAAAGGATTCTTTTTTTTTTTTTTTTTTTTTTTTTTTTTTTTGGAGAGGTTTTTGTTGTAGGGCACATGCACTCACCAGAAAGACAGAGACAGAAAGCGAGAAATCACCCCCTGAGAGGAGATGGCCACGCCGCAATCCCTTCTCCCCCATTCTCCTCTCGGGACCTTGGGCATGCATGTACAAGCACCTAGTGTGAGTTTAAGCCACCAGGTCCGGGACTTGTACCACGGTCAACTACATGGGAGTCCAGCGACACAGCCATTACACCAAATACTGGTCTCAACTACACTCATTCTGTGATCGTTCCTTTCCTTTTTTTTTTTTTCCCTTAATTTGCTTCTTCTATGATAGAAAGAGACAGAGACAGAGAGAGACACACACAGAGACAGGCTCCCCAGCAGTGTCCATGCCACAGTCTACCTCCAGTCTCGGCCAGTCAGGGTCACAGCACGTAAGTTCCCAGCGTGCTCCACGAGGTCTCAGGACACAAACCCAAGGCCTTTCCCTGCAGATCCAGCTGCGATGCCACTGTGTCATTGCTGGCCCCAGGAGGCCTCAGTTGTGAACTGTTGGCCAGAGACCTCATTCTCTCCCCCCAGACAGCCTGAGTGTCTTCAGGACACGGCAGCTTAACTCCCCTCAAGCAAGTGGTCTCAGAGAGGTTGGTGGGTGGGGGCAGAGAGGGAGAAAAAGCAAAGCAGGACAGAGGACACCGTGCCTTATTTTTTACCTTTATTTAAGGTTTCTTCCGTAGGCCGCATGAGCTCACCAGAGAGACAGAGAGAGACAGGGAGAGGGAAACTGCAAATTCAGCCCCGGGAGATGGCCATCTGCAATCGCTTCTCCTTCATTCTCTTTTCAGGATTTTGGGCATGCATGGACATGCACCTTGCATGTTTTTCGAGCCACAGGTTTTGGCACTTGAGCCATGGCTGGCCATGAGGGAGCCCAGTACCTTCACCACCACACCACCTGCGGGCTCCAGCCATCATCACTTTCAGAGTTCATTATAGGGTAAATAATATTAGAAGAATCGATGCATTTTTTTCCAGTCGTGTTTTTCATAACAGAAGAGAGATTTTTAAAGAATTATTTATTTTTTAAAAATATATTCATTGGGACCAGCAGTTAGCATAATGGCTATGTCGCTGGACTCCCACGTAGTCGACCGCGGTTCGCGTCCCAGACCCGGTGGCTTAAAACTCATGCCGGGCACGTGTGCGTGCGTGCCCAAGATCCCGAGAGGAGAATGAGGAGAAGGGATTGCGGCGTGGCCACCCTCCCTGGGGGATGATTTCTCGCTTTCTATCTCTCTGTCTCTCTGTCTGTCTGGCGAGCGCACACGCCCTATAGCAAAAACCTCTCCAAAAAAAGAAAAAAAAAATGTATCCATTTATTTTCATTTGACCAGAGGGAGAGGGAAAGCGAGAAAGCAAGCCACCAGGTCCAGGACTCAAACCATGGTTGGCCATGTGGGAGTGTCCAGCGCCTTAACCACTATACCACCTGCCGGTCCCAATAACAGCAGAGATTTTAACCTTTCCAGTGTAAGAACCGTAGGGCTTCCTTTTAGACAAAGCAATAATTATACTAACTGAAAACTAGGTAAACAGTGTCGCACATTCACTGCACCCCAAGCACTTCACAGGCACAGAAGCGAACAGCCTGGTCTCTGGCATGCACTGTGGGGCTTTGCTCTCTGTCCACGTGTGGGCTTTGGAACACTGGGTAAGTTACTTACCTTCTCTGTGCTTCAGATCCTCAGCTGTAAAATGGGGGTAATGATAGCATTTACCTTGAAGAGTTGAGCCGATGATTAAATGGCTCATACGACACAGATCGTCGAGAACAGGGACTAGCACCTAACAGGCCTCGTGGAGGAGTTAGCTAATATTCATACCAAGGGGCATTTACGGGTATCCCCTCATTTAGTGCTCGAAGTGCCCTGAAAGGTAAGAGCAACTATTACTTGACTTTGTAGGTAGGGTGATTGGGCATCGGAGATGCAGGGTGATTTACTGAAATGGGCACAGCTGAAAGTGGCAGAACTCGTCTTTTTTGAAAGAATATTTCATTTTAGTTATCATTAATATTATTATTATTTTGTGAGATTTTTGCTATAGGGCATATGTGCTTGCCAGAGACACAGAGACAGAGAGACAGAAAGAGAGGAATCATCCCCCCTAGGGAGATGGCCACACTGCAATCCTTTCTCCTCCATTCTCCTCTTGGGATTTTGGGCGCGCGTGCACACACGTACCTGGCGTGAGTTCCAGGACTTGAACTGTGGTCGACTACGTGGGAGTCCAGTGATATAACCATTAAGCCATCTGCTGGTCCCACGTTATTATTTCTTTTTAAAGTTGCTACAGGGCACGTGAACTCACAGGGGTAGTGGGAGGAAGTGAGAGCGCAAGCTGCCGGGTCCAGGACTTGAATCACGGTTGGCCATGTGAGAGTCCAGTGCCTTACCTCCCATGCCAGCTAGTCATAATGCAATTCTCTGGCCAGGGGTGATTTATTTTATAATTAATTTTGTTTTGGTTGTTTTTTGTTTTGTTTTTTAGATTTCCTGTAGAGTACATGAGCTTGCTGGAGAGAAACAGAGAGAGAGAGAGTAGGAACATGAGAAATCACCCCAAGGGAGATAGCCATTCTGTGATTCCTTCTTTTCCACCCTCCTTTTGAGATTTTGGTCATACATGCGCACGCACCTGCTGTTTTTCTCAAGCCAAAGGGTCCGGGACTTGAACCATGCTATCAGCCGTGTGGGATCCAGCTGCCTTAACCTCCATGCCGCCTGATGGGCCTGATCAGGTGTTTTCTTTTCTTTTTTTTTGAATGCCCTAGATGGGATGAGAAGGATTAAAAAGCCTAAGTAGACTCTAGAGAACTCAGGAGAAACTGAACATTTTGAGAAGTATTTTTGAAAATATTGAAATGGAAGAAAGTTTACAGTGCCTGGCTGTACACGTCACCAAATAACTTTTTTTTGGATACTTAATGGTGTTTATTGGCAAACGATGACTAGCAAATCATGCAGCCCTCAGACCAGAAGCAGTTCAGAGACTTCTCTCACAGAGCTTACAGGAAAAGTCAATATAAAATATCGGGTAACAGCGAGGCTGGCAGGAAAACAGTGTCGCGGAAGAAAGTCATTTGCAAACCTATCGCACGTCTCCGAAGCCTGCGCGACTGACATCAGGATCCATTTCTGTTGTACTCTGTCCAGTCTTCCCAATAACCACAATCACTTCTGCTTTTAGCTACCTCTGGGCCACTCAGAACGTGGACAGTAGCCTTGTCCACAGAAGTTCCAGGTACGTGGCAGAATTCCGTGGCCACCCGATTTCAATCAAGCACGGCTTGCTTTGTCCAGAGAGAGCTGCTGAAATTGTGTGAACGTGAAGAGCCAGTGTGCCCTTTACTCAAATCAAGATGACACCTCCCCAGCCAGGGTTATATTTATATATATAGAATTTCTCTTGAAATAAAACTTCAAGGAAAAGCGTTATCTTTTCAAAGCTGAACTGTAATGTGGAAATACTGTCTGAATGGCCTTCACCCCGCCCCCCAGCAGACATCCTTGTCTCAGGACCTGGGAAGGAGGACAGGTCCCCCTTTGCTCAGAACTGCAGAAGTTCATTCTCTGTGGCCTGTGGCCAGCAATCACGATCTGACCCGCCTCCAGGGGAGCAGCTGAGACTCTCGCCCTGGGTAGCAACATTCATTCAACAAACATACCTGAATCCGCGTCTGCACCAGGCAACGGCGTGGCGTGTAATGTGGCTGGCCACGCCGAGAGGTGAAACGCTCAGAGGGCACTGACACACGGCCATGGTCACACCCTCCCTGGCTCACTGGGATGGGCGAATTGTGTCCCCCAAAAAACGTGTTGAGTTTTAACTCAGTGCGTCTGATGGTGACCTTATTTGGACATAGGGTTTACAGATGTGGTTAGTTAAGGGGAGGTTGTAGCCAGCTGGAGGTGTGGTGGTTGCTGCAGCAGGATCCCACATGGCCAACCGCATGTTCGAGACCCAGACTCAGCAGCTTAAACCCGTTGTGCACCCTGAGAGGAGAAGGGAGAAGAAAGGACGGCCATCTGCCCCCAGGGGTGCTTTCTCCCTTTCCCTGTCTCACATATATCCTCTAGCAAAAATTTTTTTAAAAAGAAGGGGACTAGCAATAGGCGTAATGGCTATGTCGCTGGACTCCCACGTAGCTGACCGTGGTTCGCGTCCCGGACCTGGTGGCTTAAACTCACGCCGGGCGCGTGTGCGTGTGTGCCCAAGATCCCGAGAGGAGAATGGAGGAGAAGGGATTGTGGCGTGGCCATCCCCCCTGGGGGGGTGATTTCTCGCTTTCTCTCTCTCTCTGTCTCTCTAGCGAGCACATGTATCCTATAGCAAACATCTCTCAAAAAAAAAAAAAAGTGTCAGAGTGCTTTATGGTCCACACTAGCCAAAAATGTTCGAAGAACACTGATCTAAAGAGACGAGATGTACACTTTAAAAATAAGGGGGCAGGGCTGTCAGGTGGCATGGTAGTTAAGGTGCTGGACTCCCACATGGTCAAGTCCTAGACCCAGTGGCTTGCTTTCTCACTTTCTCTTTCTCTCTCTCTCTCTGGTCAAATTAAAAAAAAATAATAATAATGACAAATGAAATTAAATAATTTTTTTTTAAAAAAAAGGAAAGAAAGTGGGGAACAGCAGATGGTACAATGGTTACATTGCTGGGCTCCACATAGTCAACCACAGTTCGAGTCCTGGACACAGCAACTTAAAACACGCCAAGTACATATGGGCGAGTGGCCAAAATCCCAAGAGGAGAATGGAGAAGAATGGATTGTGACATGGCCACCCCCCCAGGGGCTGATTTCTTGCTTTCTGTCTCTCTGTCTCACCAGCGAGTGCACATACCCTATAACAAAACCATCTCTCTAAAAAAAAGGACGCAGAGGAGCTCAGCCAGTGGCATGGAGGTTAAGACAGCTGCATCTCATATGGCTGACTATGCAGTTCGAATCCTGGACCTGGTGGCTTGGAAAAACATGCTGGGTGTGTGTGCATACATACCCAAAAATGAAGGAGAAAGGATTGAGGAGTGACCATTTCCCTGGGGGGGTACTTTTTCCCTTCCCTCTTCCTTTCTCTCCCCCCACAGGCCCACGTGCCCTATAGCAAACATAAAACACAAACCAACAAACCCAAAAGAAAACATAAAAGAAAGTGAGATAATAAAGAAATACATGAGGGGCTAGCAGGTGGCGTGGTGGTGAAGTCGCTGGACTCTCACATGGCTGACCAGGGTTTGAGTCCCAGACCTGACAGCTTGCATTCTCACTTTCACTGTCTCTCTGTCTCTCTCTGGCAAGCATATGTGTCCTATAGCAAATTTAAAAATAATAATAAATAAAATAATTCTTTTTTTGAGGAAATATTTTTTATTTAACTATTTATTTACTTATTTATTTATTTATTTATTTATTTCAATTTGACCAGAGAGGGACAGAGTGAGAGAAACAGAGAGTGAGAGAGAAAGTGAGAAACCAAGCCACTAGGTCTGGGACTCGAGCTGTGGTCAGTCATGAGGGAGTCCAGCGTCCTTAACCACCACGCCACCTGCCGGCCCCTGTTTCCACATCTTTATGGGAATAGTAAGGGTGAGGACCTTACTCCCAAGTACTATCTATAAAATATGTAGTAAATGCAATTATAAAATTAAAACATGAGAAGAAGGAAATTGAACATTCATTATTTAAAATAAGGTTTAGCTTGGCCCAGCCTGGTGGGTATAGATGGTAACACACTGAACTGCAGTGCTGGAAGCCACATGGTCAGCCTCGGGTTCAGATCCTTGGTTCAGCTTGAAAACACACCAGGTGAGTGTGTGCACACCCAAAATCTTGAGGAGTCGCGTTCATTGTCACTCAATAAACGTGAGCTGAATGAATTTAGCTTTCTTAGCCAGTTGTCCCGAAAGGGGCTATGGTTAGTACAAGGCGGTGTGAGTGATCTTAACTAGCCCTATTTAATTTAATTAATTCATTTCTTTTTTTTTTTTTTAAGAGAGATTTTTGCTATAGGGTATGTGTGATCGCCAGAGAGACTGAGAAACAGAAAGCGAGAAATCACCCCCCAGGGGGATGGCCATGCCGCAATCCCTTCTCCTCTATTCTCCTCTCGGGATCTTGGGCACGCACGCACACTCATGTGCCTGGAGTGAGTTTTAAGCCACTGGGTCTGGGACACCAATTGCAGGATCCAGCGATGTAACCATTATGCCACCTGCTGGTCCCAATTTTATTTCTCTTTTAATGTTTATTTTATTTACAAAAGAGAGTGCGTGGAGAGGGCCACCCTCAACAGGGTCTTGTCCCACTGCCATCCCCTGGCCTTAGCCCCCAGCTCCTGGAGCCCATTGCTTCAGTGAAAGTTCTGGAATCCAGAAGTCGGGGCCACCTAGAGACATCTCTGCCATGGTCAGGACACTTGTGCAGACCCACCCCTGCCCACCAGTGAGAAAGACACAGGATGTCTAATGTTGGGAGAGTATTTTATTGATAGATCAACACGCCAATTTGGGATGGCGACTTGCCCATTTATTGAACAACCCACAGGCTTGCCCTTTTTTTTTTTTTTTTTTTTGCTATAGGGCTCGTGTGCTAGCTGGAGAGGAGGAGAGAGAAAGGGAAAGTGAGAAATCACTCCCCGGAGGGGATGACCACACCGCAATCCCTTCTCCATTTCCTCTCTGGATTTTGGGCATGCACACATCTGTTCCCAGCGTGATTTTCAAGCCCCCAGGGCCAGGACTCAAACCATGGAGTCGACCATGTGGGATCCAGCTGTCTTAAACTCCATGCCACCTGCTGGCCCAAGGCTCTCGCATTTTGAATGGAGTAGGGAGAAAGAGGTGAGTCTGCAGCAGGTCAGGCCGCTGAGGGCTGGATGCCCAACCCGTGGGGACTCAGGGTGATGGAAGCGTCTGAGGCAGACGAGGTGCTGTCTGGAGTTGCAGCTGGCCCTTGGACCAGACCTTCTGGACCCTGGAGTCCTGTAGAAGTTGTCTGTATTTCTTCCTCTCCCAGTGGCCACGTATCTGTGTGTATGTTAACCAGCCCACTTCCTTTTCCTGGCCTCTTTCTCTGCAATTTAACATAATGTGCTAAGAGTGGTTACCTTAGGACCAGCAGGTGGCATGGCGGTTAAGGGTGCTGGACGCCCACATGGTCAACCATGGTTCAAATCCCAGACCTGGTGGCTTCCTTTCTCACTTTCCCTCTCTCTGTCTCTCTCTGGTCAAATTGGAAAGTAATAATCATAATAAACTTAAAGTAAAGTAATTCTTTAAAAAATAAAAAGTCTGATATAATAGGGACCTGCAGGTAGTGTGGAGGTTAAAGGCACTGGACTCCCTCATGGTTGACTGTGGTTTGAGTCCTGGACCTGGTGGCTTGAAAATCATTCTAGGCATGTGTGTGTATGCTCAAAATCCCAGGAGGAGAACAGAAGAGAAGGGCCTGCAGTGTGGCCATCCCCTCCCCTGGTGTAGGGGGGTGATTTCTCACCTTCTCCCTCACTGTCTCTTGGGTGAATGCACACACCTGATGGCAAAACCAAAAAAAAAAAAAAAGAAAAAAAAATCTGAGGACATACCCTAGAGTGGTCATGACATCAGACAGTGGAGATGGTCCCAGCAGGCTGAAAGTGCCTGCAGTTACAGGATTCACTGTGCTTCCTCCTGGCACCTAACTCACAGCAGACCGAGATGCACTTTCCAGCAGAGGATCCAGGATCAAGGAGTCCACTGACTGGATCCCAGACCTCACCTCCCTGAGTGGCCAGCCCACTGGAGCCCTCGGTCAGCCGGCCAAGCGCCATGGCCAAGGACTGGCTGGCTGGGTACAGAGGCTGCTCCCCGCGTCTCAAAGTCAGGGCAGTCCTGCAGCCTGGTCCACACCACAGGGCCCTCCTGTGGACCAGGCCCGGGTCAGACTCTGAGACACATCCCTGCTCTGCTCTGTCCTCGCCTGCTCTGCTCTCCCTGCAAGGCATTTCCTGCAAAGTGCTCTATTGATAAATCATGGTGACCAAGCTTTGCTTCTTTAGAACTCGACCTAAGACAACCACCCCATAAGGAGGTGCTCCAGAGAGGGCCAGAGCCAGAAACCGTGCTGGTCCCGAGAGGCGACATTCCTGCTTGAGACCAAGGACTTGCCTTCACTGGCTCTTCCTGACCAAGAAGATCCCGAGGGCAGGAAGTCAGTCTCTGTGTCTCAGATGGGCTCTCTATTTACTTATTTATTTGGTGGTCCAGGCACCTACTGTTTAATTAATTAATTAATTTACATTCATTCACTGAGCATTGTCAAGATACTAAGATTGCCAAGAGAGAAATGGCAAGTTACCTACAAAGGATATCCCATCAGGCTAACAGCAGACCTCTCATCGGAAACAATGCGAGCGAGGAGAGAATGGGAAAATATATTCAAAGCATTGAGTGAAAAGCAATTTCAACCAAGAATACTATACCCGGCAAGGTTATCCTTCATACGGGAAGAAAAGATAAGAACATTCTCAGATAAACAAAACCTGAAAGAATTTACCCACACCAGACCAGCGCTCTAAGAAGTTCTGAATAGAGTGCTATTGCAGGAAAACTAAATATAGACACACAGAAATACAAGTTCAGGCGGGCTCTTCACACCATGGGAACTTACAACACATGCCAGGGGTTGTTGGGAATCCTGGAAATCCTGGATAAACCTACATCCTCCTGGAGGGACGAACGTGCTGCAGAATTTAGGGGCGATGTTTTGGAATCTATTTGCTCATTTATTGTGTGAGAGAAAGAGATAGAGAGAGAGACAGTCGGGGTCTCGTGGCGTGATCCCTCTCCAGCACTTCCAGCTAGCCAGGGTCACGGACACGTGTGTGCAGGCCTGTTGTGCACACACTGGCCTGGGAACCCAACCCCAGTCTCCCCTGTGGCTTCCAGCATCGGAACATGGCACCCCCACTGTGCCGCCCCAACTGGGCCTGAGAGAAATATTTTATACTTGGACAAATGCTTGTCTGTTATGAAGAAGAGCACGAAATGGGCGAAATTGCTTCAGGTAAAACAGAAGATCTCAAAAGGCATTTCTCTCAGAGCCAGCAGGTGGCGCAGTGGTTAAGGTGTTGAACTCCCACATAGCTGACCGTGGTTCGAGTACTGGACCTGGTGGCTTGAAATTCACGCCAGGCACGTGTGCGAGCATGCCTAAGATCCCAGGAGAATGGAGGAGAAGGGATGGCGGCGTGGTCACTTCAGTGATTCTCACTTTCCTTCTGTCTCTCTTTCTCTCACTGCTCTCTGGCAAACACATGCACCCAATGACAAAAAACTTACCAAAAAAAAAAAAAAAAAGGCAAGTCTCTCCCAATGCAGGAACTGAGGGCCTCCAGGGTTCCAGGTTCTCCTCCCGTGAGGGGTACTTAGGTGGGAGAGTGTGAAGAGCGTCAGCAGAGAGAGCGATGGCTGCTTTGAATGAGAGGAGAACAGGCTCTGTGTTGCAGACCAAGGCAAGAAGAGGGGGAGAGAACCAGAGCGAGCCTGGGCCTTCACAGCTCCACGAAACCAACCGACAACGTGCCCTTGGTCCCCTGCTTCCAGGGACTGGCACGCTCGAGGGCTTCCACTGTGGAGCTGGGTGCAAGCAGCGATGGCCTCGCAGCAATGGCAAGGTGGGGATGGGGAGGGCGAGGTGGGGACGCAGAGGGTTAGGGTGGGGACAGCGAGCACCTCCCTGCACCCACTAGGAAAGTGAAATTCAGAGTGGTGACATAACTAAGCAGGTAAGTGGGAAACCTGTGGGTAACATCCCCCGCCCCGCTTTGTGTTCCTGGAATGTAGGACACACCGCAATAGAGAGACCCAGGAACTTGGTATTTCTGGAATAAAATGTCACCAAGGTCAAAGCAGCTGAAATCCCGCCTTACTGAGACTGCAGCATGTCCCACCTCTCACCCTGGTGTTCATTCCTCACTTTCCTTCTCTGGATTTCATATTTTTCAGTTTCTCTTTCTTTCTCTTTCTTTCTTTCTTTCTTTCTTTCTTTCTTTCTTTCTTTCTTTCTTTCTCTCTCTCTCTCTCTCTCTCTCTCTCTCTCTCTCTCTCTCTCTTCTTTTTTAACTGCTAGAGGTGCACCCACTTGGCAGAAAGGGTGAGAGAGAGAGAGAGAGAGAGGCAGGGAGAGAAGGAGAAAGAAAGCCAGAGAGATGATATCTCTCAATGAGGCGTGGTCCCGTGGCCATCGTTTTTTCCTCCATTTCTCTAATCTGGGAGGTGGTCGGACATGCATGTACGTGTGCCTGGCATGTTTTTCAAGCAGCTGGGACCAGAACTCGTGGTCCGTATGTGGGATCCGGCTTTTCTTTCTTTTTGCTTTTTTTTGGAGAGGTTTTTGCTGTAGGGCGCGTGCGCTCGCCAGACAGAGAGAGACAGAGAGACAGAAAGCGAGAAATCACCCCCCAGGGAGGATGGCCACGCCGCAATCCCTTCTCCTCCATTCTCCTCTCGGGATCTTGGGCACGCACGCACACGCGCCCAGCGTGAGTTTAAGTCACCAGGTCCGGGACGCGAACCGCGGTCAACTACGTGGGAGTCCAGCGACATAGCCATTATGCTAACTGCTGGTCCCCCGGATCCGGCTTTTGATCTACAGCACTGAACCATTACGCTCCCGGGCCAGCCCCTAACTGCACATTTCAGACAGGAAGCCTTGACTTCTTTTTTTTTTCAATCACGGTAAACAGTCCCCTCTTACCCTTGATGGAAATTCTGACCTGTATATCTGATTTGCTGTGCTGCATAAAAATAAATGAACAAGTGACAAATAAAAGATTAATTCAAAAATATCAGACAGCAGAAAGGAAGTCTCACCAGTAGGACAGTTCTAAGAAGCTTTGTGGGCCTGCTCCGTGGCCTGGTGTTTAAGGCAGCTGGATCCCACATGCCCGGAGCCCGGTTGGAGTTACAGACCCACAGGCTTGAGGACATGCTGGGAGTGTGTGTGCGTGCGTGTGTGTGTGTGTGTGTGTGTGTGCGTGTGTGTACCCAAAATCCCGAGAGGGAGAAGAGACAGAGGAGAAGGGATTGCAAGGTGACCATTCTCCACAGAGTCCCTCTGGCCAGCTCACGTGCCCTGTAATACACAAATCAAAACAAACGTTCTTGGGACCAGCAGTTTGCATAATGGCTATGTTGCTGGACTCCCATGTAGCTGACCGTGGTTCAAGGCCCGGACCTGGCAGCTTAAACTCACACCGGGCGCGTGTGCGTGTGTGCCCAAGATCCAGAGAGGAGAATGGAGGAGAAGGGATTGCAGCGTGGCCATCCCCCCTGGGGGGGGGGTGCGATTTCTCACTTTCTGTCTCTCTGTCTCTCTGGTGAGCGCATGCGCCCTGTAGCCAAAACCTCTCCGTGTATTCGTATATCTGCCTTTAAAACAGATTTTAACGCAGGGTCTCATACGTAGAAGCCCGAATCTATGACCTGGCTTTTTCAGGAGGAAGGACTGAAGCCTACCTCCTCTCGCCCACATCAATATCATTTGTGAAATGGCTTTCCTCCCTCTGCTGGTTTGCTGGGCCTGTCTGGGCTGGGTGGCTTACGTCGCCAGACTCTGTGATGATTTCTGTTCCTTTCCAGCTTCCGTTTTCTAAGTCTAGCTCATGCATCAATTGATGCTCGTATTTGACGTATTTCCCCAGAGTATTCTAGCCTGCATTTGTGGTAGGAGAGCTGGCACAGCGTCCTGTAACTCCTTAAATACTCTGCCCCGATGGACGTAGGACATCATCCTTCATAGTTCTGTTATCACAACTCCTCAGAAACTTTGTGGAAATGTATTGTTTATCATATTTAATTTAACAGGCCCAGAGTACAACAGGTGCACACAAAACTCCATTCATGGGGGAGCTGGTAGGTGGAATGAATGGTGGTTAAGGGCATTGGACTCTCACATGGTCGACCACAGTTCGAGTCCCGGACCTGGTGGCTTGCTTTCTCACTTTCCTTCTCTCTTTCTCTCTCTCTCTCACTCTGTTCCTCTCTGATTAAATTAAAATAAATAAATAAAGTTTAAAAAAATCCATTCATGGGGCCAACAGGTAGGGTAGAGGTTAAGGCATGGGACTTTCATGTGGTTGTCTGTGGTTCAAGTCCCAGACCCGGTGGCTTGAAACTCACACCAGAATGTGTGCCTGTGTGCCCACAATCCCTAGAGGAGAATGGAGGAGAAGGGATTGCAGTGTAGCCATCCTCTCTGAGGGGTGATTTTGCACTTTCGCTCTCTCTGAATTTCTCTCTCTCTCTCTCTCTCTCTCTTCAGTGAGCGCACATACCCTATAGCAAAAAAAAAAAAAAAAAAATCTATTCATGGTGGCTGAGGCACTGGACTCCCACATGGGTAACCTTGTTTCAAGTCCTGGACCTGGTGATGTGCTTTCTCACTCTCTGTCTCTTTGGTGACTGCAAATGCCCTATAGCATATTTTAAAATATTAATAATAATAAAATTAAATACATAAAAAAGAAAAATTCATTTATTTCTTTTATGAGAAAAAGACAGATGGAGAGAGAGAAAGACAAGACCGTCCACTAATGTCTCACGCCACGATCCTTTCCCAGCCTTTCCAGCCAGACAGGATCACGAGCATGCATGTGTGTGCAGACTAACCCAGAAACTGAACCCCAACCTTTTCTGCAGCAGAGCATAATGCTGCACCACCAGGGCTGGACCTAAAATCAATCAATCTTTCTTTCTTTCTTTCTTTCTTTCTTTCTTTCTTTCTTTCTTTCTTCTTCCTTCCTTCCTTCCTTCCTTCCTTCCTTCCTTCCTTCCTTCCTTCTTCCTTCTTTCTTCTTTCTTTCTTTTCTTTTCTTTTCTTTTCTTTTCTTTTCTTTTCTTTTCTTTTCTTTTTTTTTTAGTGTCAAAAGGCATGTGCACATGAACAAGAGAGAATGAAAGCCCCCCCCCCCCCAACATGGTCTGGTCACCCTTCTCCCAAGTTCAACATCCTGTCAGGATCCTGGGCACACACTTGTTGTATTTTTCAAGTCCTGGGGTCATGATTGAAACCCTGGTTGACCATGTGACATCTAGGTTTTTCTGTGCAGATTTTACCTGCTGTGCTATGGGGCCAGGCTTAAAATCATTTCTTTTTTCTTTTTTAGGTTTTTGCTGTAGGGTGTGTGCTCCCCAGAGATAAGAGAGACACAGAGAAAGAAAGTGAGATGTCACCCCCCCCCCCCAACCCAGGATGTATGACTATGCCACAGTCTTTTCTCCTCCATCCTCCTCTCAGGATTTTGGGCACACATGCACGTGCGCCCGGTGTGATTTTCAAGGCACAAGTCCAGGACTCAGATCACAGTCAGCCAGGTGAGAATCCAGCCATGTTAACCAGCATGCCACCTACCAGCCCCCTAAAATAATTTTTATTAAGCAGGTGATTTAGAACACTAACAATCTTTTTTCAGTCTTTCTGACAGGCATTCAATAATTGCAATACTTTTTTCAGGGGGGTCATTTTATTGCTTATGATACTAATTTTTTTTTATCTTTTTGAACTTGTTTCTTTTCAATATTAAACAACTCCTAACCAACTAACTACGTTTTGCAGATACTTGACAGGTGTCTTAAGTAAAATTTACACAATCTCTTAGATATAAAGATATCATTCAAGCCTAATAAATACAGACTTAGAAAACCAAGCTGTGGGGCCAGCAGGTGGTGTGGCGGGTAGGGTACTGGATTCCCACATGGCCAAGCATGGTTTGAGTCCTGGACCTGGAGGCTTGCTTTCTCACTTTCCTTCTCTTTCTCACTCTCTCTTTCTTTCTCTCTCTCTTTTTTTTCTCTCTCTCTGTCACTATAGGGGACTATAATGCATGTGCCCTATAGCAAATTTTAAACAAGTAACAATAATAAATAAAATTAGATAAATAATTCTTTTTAAAAATACATCAAGCTGGAATACTACTCAGCCATAAAAAATAACAAGACCCTGGAATTTGATAGAAAGTGGTCAGATACAGAGGATCTATTGCTGAGTGAAGTAAGCCAGGCTATGAAAGAAAGATATTGTATGTATCCACTCAATATATACCGACTATCAGCATTCTATGATAGAGAGCAAAAAATTGGAGGACATAAAAGCAGTGAAGGTACTTAATGAGAATAGGACAGTGTGGAATGGGGGAAGTGAAGAGAAGAGGATAGAGAAAGATAACAAGTGAACAATAGAGAGGCAGGACGTTAGTGAGAAACAGATATGGCTTTTTAACTGTTGATGTTGACATGTATAGTATTCTCAACTGGATTTGTCTGAGAAGTATTTCATGATGGGCAAAGTATTTGTACAAGCAAAATGAGAAATAGCGATTGACTGTTTTAAGAAATAATTAGAATAATAATAATAATGATTGGGGAAAACATAGAAAAGATATTGAATGTTGAAGCGGGGAGATTAATGTCTCTGTACTGACTGACATGCACGGCATTCCCTTTTGAAAAAGCAATGTAATACACTGTAAAGTTATATGTAATTCAATGTAATATAAAGAAGAATATGATGATAATAAAAAATTTAAAAAAAAAGAGAAAAAAAAATACATCAAGCTGTAACAGTGTGGCAGTTTGGGGACCAGCAGATGGCATAATGGTTACATTGCTGGATTCCCACATGGCAAACTCTAGTTCGAGTCCCAGACCCGGAGGCTTGAAACTCACACTGGGTGCATGTGCATGCGTGCCCAAGATCCCGAGAGGAGAATGGAGGAGAAGGGACTGTGGCGTGGCCATCGCCCCTGGGGTCTGACTTCTTGCTTTCTGTCGCTCTGTCTCTCTATCTCTCCAGCGAGCACACATGCCCTACAGGAAAAAAAACTAAAAAAAAAAAAGCTAAAAAAAAACAAAAAAAACAATGTGGCAGTTTTTTTAAAAATATTTTATTTAACTTTATTTATTTATCCATTTATGTGTTTCTACCTTGACCACAGAGGGGAAGAGAGGGAGAGAAGGAGAGAGAGAGACAGGAAGTGAGAAAGCAAACCGCCAGGTCTGGGACTCGAACCACAGTCGGCCATGTGGGAGTCCAGGGCCCTTAATCACCATGCCACCTGCTGGCCCAATGTGGCAGTTTTATAGAATCACGACCAAAACATGTCTTTGCAGGCGTCTTGTGCATTCCCCTGGCTGTCTAGGCCAGCAGGAACCTACAGCAGAGGTCACCAAGGCAACAACATGAGTCACTGCTGTGAATGTCGTAACAGAGAAAACTGGCCGAAAAAGTAGGGAAAGAAGAAAAGAAGGGAAGAGGGGAAGACACTGACTAACCAGTGGTTTCTTACAGCCCCACTCAGGTGTCTTGCTAAAGAGGACAATAATTCAAGGAAAATCAAAGCAGTTGCCAAAGAAGTAGATTTCTCTATCCTGACAAGTTGAAAGAGAGGGTCAAAGGATGCCTTTGCCAAAACGTGCCCCGGGGCATCTGTGTGTGTGTGTGTGGGGGGGGGGGGGGGGAGGAGGTTACATTTGAATTTATTTTCCTGTTAAACAAATAATAAAATACAGCAATGGCTTCCCATTTTCTTCGGATACCATCACTAGGGCCTAGCTGATGGCTGGGACTTCCAAAAATACGGCCCTAAGGAAATCGAAAAAGAGTCCTACACCCTCTCCAGTAGTCACATAAATAACCAAGAGGCATGTGGCATGTTGAGTTTTGTCCTACTTTGACCACTCGCTGGCGTTACAACTTTTGACAATTCATTGAGCCATCCAGAGCTTCGCTTTTAACATGCTGAAGTGCCAGGTAGAACTGGGTTACATTCTTGGTCCAGCTCTTATCACTGCATGATTTTAGGAGAATTACATAACTTCTATGAATGTATTTCCTCAACCATAAGATGCGAATGAGACATCAAAAGATAGTCAAGCCAAAAAAAAAAAAAAAAAAGAGTACATAATGTACGATTCCATTTATATGTAACTCTAGAAAATGCAAACCAATCTAGAAACTCTAGGAAATGCAAACCATTCTAGAAACTCTAGAAAATGCACACTGATCTGAAGTGACATGAAGTACATTGGTGGCTGTTGGGGACCTGGGCAGCAGGAGGGACAGGAGAACAAATTACAAAGGTGTAGAGGAAACTTCGGAGGTGGTGGGTATGTCCATGGTCCTAATCCGATGATGGCTTCACAGATGTACACATAAGTCAAAACTTATTAGATTACACATTTGTAAAAGAAAGACTTCAGACAATTGAATTTCACAGAGTTTAATTGAGCAAAAATTGATTCTAATTGGGAAAGCCCCAGAATGGCTTCCAAGAAACTCTGGATAACCATGTGGTGGGGTGACAGTCATGTGCAAGGAAGGGGAAGTGACATACAAAAAACGAAGTGAGGGAAGGAGGTGGAGCAATCACCGGATTGGTTAGAGCTTGATGTTTGCTCACATTAATACAGTCTTAGGGGTGGGGCCTGTCCATGACTGACTGAAGGGCTGCTGCTGTGATTGGCCAGAACTGAGAACTTACTAAGGAAGCAGACTTCCAAGCGCAGTTATGTTAGGCTTATAGGAGTTCAAGCTGGAATACGGAAGCCTTCTCAGGTCAATAAAGTTTAACACATGAAACATCTTAAACATTAAAAAAAGAAAGAGGAAGAATTGGATAAGTAAATGAGATGGTATGTGCAAAACAATTAGTGTCACAGACAATACAGGAGGGCCTCTAGAAATCTGAGTGACCTTCCATCACCCCTCTTACGACCCAGGGCTCTTTAAAGGGCACTCACTGTACTTCACAACCATTCACAGACACTGTCATCCCTAAAACCTCCTCTGCAGTTTTGTGGCTTGACACATATTGCCAAGGAGTGTGGAATGATGTGAAAGGAGCTCTGTGGTTCATCTGGGATGCTCTCTCTCTGACTTGCTTTTGAACGTGTGTTAGATGCGTATTTTACACGGTTGGAGTCACAACGCCCATAGCACCTGTGTGCTGCTGTCTCACCGCATGGTCTGTCCTAAAATGTGGCGGGATGCTGCCGCGCCATGAGAGAGGCACGTGTTCAGGTCCAAGGTCAACCTGAGCATGCTGAGCTTACGGTCAAGGGCGTGCCTCACACTCTAAAAACATAACTCAGCTTTGAAAGATAGAAATGTGAAGTTGGTGATTGGACACGAGGCTGACTTGGGGCTCAAGTTCTTCCTGCCTCTGTGTCCACAGCAGCTGGGACTTCAGTGGACATTACCACTCTGAGCTTAGGATGAATTTTTTGTTTTTAATTGGCTAGAGGAAACATGCTCTCACCAGAGACAGACTAAGATAAAGAGAAGGAGAGAGAAGAAATGTGAGAAAGCACCCCCTGGAGGAATGGCCATGCCTCCATCTCTTCTCCTCCATTCTCCTCTTGGGATTTAGGGCACACATGAACACATGTCTGGAGTGTTTCTTTTTCTTTTTTCTCTTCTTTTTATTATTTTTTTTTTTTTTTGGAGAAGTTTTTGCTATAGGGCAAGTGTGCTCGCCCAGAGAGACAGAGAGTGCAGTTATGATAGGGAAAGTAAGAAATCACTCCCCAGGGGGGATGGCCATGCCCCAATCCCTTCTCCTCTGTTCTCTTCTCGGGATCTTGGGCACGCATGCATACATGCCCGGCATGAGTTTAAGCCACCTGGTCCAGGGCTGGAACCATAGTCGGCTACATGGGAGTTCAGCAACATAGCCATTACGCTAACTGTTGGTCCCTCCAGAGTGTTTTTCAAAGCTGTTTTCAACAACTGTGCAACTGGCCGTGTGGAATCCAGCCACATTAACCACCATGCCGCCAGCTAGCCCTGTCTTTTTTTTTTTTTTTTAACTTGGGTTTTTTTTCTAGAATCTTACTTTTCCAGTTCTATTTGTCCTAGATTGTCTATGGTTTTTATTTATTTTTTTTTCTTATTGCCTTTTTTTTTTTTTTTTTTTTTTTTTGGAGAGGTTTTTGCTATAGGGCACGTGTACTCACCAGAGAGACAGAGAGAGACAGAAAGACCGAAAGTGAGAAATCACCCCCCAGGAGGGATGGCCATGCTGCAATCCCTTCTCCTCCATTCTCCTCTTGGGATCTTGGGCACACACGCACATGCACCCAGCATGAGTTTGAACCACCGGGTGCGGGACTCGAACCGCAGTTGACTACATGGAAGTCCAGCAACATAGCCATTATGCTAATTGCTGGTCCCTTTTTTTTTTCTTATTGCCTTTAATGGAGTTTGATTGGGGTTTATTTCTTTGTTATTGTTACTCTATCTTCAATGTTTGGATTTATATAAGTTTTATGAATTATTTAATTTAATTAATTAATTATGATTATTTTAAATTTTACCAGAGAGATACAGGGGGAGAAAGTGAGAAAGCAAATCATCAGGTCCAGGATGTGAACCACAGTCAGCCATGTGGTAGTCCAATGCCTTAAACACCACGTCACCTGCTGGCCCCTATATAATTTTTCTTTATTCAATTGATTTATCTTGAAATATTGGAACATTGGGAAAGGTATGACATATTTTTCTATGCAAAAATCCATCATGACTTTCCTGACAACTCAATATTACTATGACTATTGAGCTTAACTAAATCAAAGTGAAATAATTTCTTAACCTTGCCAGAGCAATAGAAGAATCCTGGAATATTTTTATTTGCATTGACCTTCCTCCCAACACATATATTACTGTGTATAATAGTGTTTAGGGAATCTCCTTTTATTAATCCCCCACATTGAATATTAATATTATACACAAATAGAATTTATTTGCATTTCCATGCATACTTTCACTGAATATTGCTTTAATCCTTCATTTTTTCCTTGGACCACCTACTGTGTCATCTTCTTCTTTAATTACATACTTTAAAACTTTATTTATTTTTTTTTCAGGTCTCCTGGAAGCAAGCTTAGTTTCTGTTATATGAGGAGACCTAAAAAAGTCCATAGAAATATGGAAGTATAAGTTTAGTTTTGGTATGAAAAATTTTTTCAAATCTATCCATCACATATGTGTAGTTTTTTCATAATACTCATTTTTCATGAACTTTTTGCAGAATATATACATATATATATATATGTATATATATATATATTTATAGTTTAGGCCATAGGGTGTGTGTGTTTACCAAAGAGACAGGGGTGTGGAGAGTGAAAAATTACCCCCCACCCCCTCACCCCCCGTGGGGAATTGTCATGCCATAATACCCTCTCCTCTAATCTCCTCTCAGGATTTTGGGCATGCAAGCCCAAACCACTGGGTCTGAGACTCAAATCTTGGAGTTGGCTATGTGAGATCCAGCCACCTTGACTTCCTTGCTACCTTCTGGCCCTCTTTTTTTTTTTTTCTTATTCTTAAAATATATATATCCTTGGGACCAGCAAATGGCGTAATGGCTATGTCGCTGGACTCCCATGTAGTCGACTGCAGTTCGAGTCCCAGACCCGGTGGCTTAAACTCACGCTGGGCAAATGTGCGTGTATGCCCAAGATCCCAAGAGGAGAATGGAGGAGAAGGGATTGTGGTGTAGCCATCCCCCCTGGGGGGGTGATTTTTCACTTTCTGTCTGTCTCTGTCTTTCTGGCAAGCGCACTGCCTTATAGCAAAAACCTCTCAAAAAAAAAAACATGTGTGTGTGTGTGTGTATATATATATATATACACACACACACACATATATATATATATATATATACACACACACATATATATATATATATATATATACACACATACATATATATATAAATAAAATTTATCCTTAAAGGACAATTAATAAATAATGAATAATAAATAAGACTACACTGATGTGGTTAAGTTCCCAGGAAGCTCAGTTCTTCAGGGATGAGCTAAATCATTGGTATTATTGCTTACTAAAGTGTCTTGAACTTGGTGGAGCTTGTGATGAGAAATAAAGTTTATATTTTTATTTTTTAATTCTATTTTTGCACAACCATACTGAAATCCCCTCTTATAAGCAGTGAAATTGCGTAACATCAAGGACAAAGAGATGATTTTAGATTCAGCCATAAAGAAAGCATTCGTAAAAATAGTATCAGTATCCTCAAGAGCAACCAAGGAAGCCAGAAGACAGTGGAATAAAATTTCCAATACATTGGTGAAAAAAAAATAACTGCCATCCTTAAATTTTATACCCAGCAAAACTATCTTTCAAAACAATGGTGAAAATAGGCCATTTATATATGAGGGGTCTGCAAAAAAATAAGGGGCCAGCAGATGATGTAGTTGTTACATTGCTGGACTCCCACATGGCCAACAGTGGTTTGAATTCTGGACATCGTGGCTTGAAAATCATGCTGGCACGTGTGTGTGAGTGGCCAAGATCCTGGGAGGAGAGTAGAGGACAAGGGACGACAGGATGGCCATCCCCCTGGGGGGCTGATTTCTCATATTCCCTATCACTGTCTCTGTCTTTCTCACCTCACTCTCCTTGGCTAGCACAGGTGCCCTATAACAAATACCTCTAAAAACAAAACGAAACAAACAAAAGGACCAGCAGGTGGCATAGAGGTTAAGGTGTTGGAAAGTACATCGTTGACTGTGCTGTTCAAGTCACAGACCCATTTTCTCTCTTTCCAGGGAGTGTACAAGCCCTATAGACAAAAAAAAAAAAAAAAGAAACAAAAAGAATTCAGAAGGAGACAAATAAGAACTGTAAAGTGGATGCCAGATGGTTTCTTATCAAAGCTCTCACAAAAATTGCTTCTGTTTGATGGCAGAAATAAGCAGGAGCATTGCTATTACACTGTCATAACAAGCAGATGTTATCATTCTTTAGCCCCCAAGAAAGTCAACAAAATGTCTTAATCATCCTGAGAAACTGACACTGTGACCTTTGCTCTTGACCAGTCCACTTTTGCTCTGACCAGACCACTTCCACTTCCTGGGAGCCATTGCTTTGTTAGTGCTTTGTCTTCAAGATCGCACTGGTGGGGACCAGCAGGTGGAATGGTGGTTAAGGTGCTGGACACTCCCACATGGCAAACCACGGTTTGAATCCTGGACCTGGTGGCTTGCTGTTTCACTTTCCTTCTCTCTCTCTCTCTTTCTCTCTCTCTCTCTCTCTCTCTGTGTGTGTGTGTGTGTGTGTGTGTGTGTGTGTCTGGTCAAATTAAAATAAATGAATTAATAAATTAAAAAATTAATTCCTTAAAAAAAAAGAAAGAGAAGATTAAAAAAAAAAAAAAGATCGCACTGGTAAGTCATGGGGGACAGGAGGAAGTGTGGTGGGTAGAGCGCTGGACTCTCACATGGCTGACTGCAGTTTGAGTCCTGGACCTGGCTGCTTGCTTTCTCACTTTCCCTCTCAATTTTTCTGTGTCTCTCTGAGGTCAAATTAAAAAATAATAATGAATAAAATTAAATAAAATATATTATTAAAAAGAAAACAACAACTCCTGTTACATTCTTCAAAGAAATGCTTCAGGATCCTAATCCTTTGTTTAAAATTTCCATCAATGAGGACCAGCAATGGCACAACAGTTATGTTACTGAGCTCCCACGTAGTAAACTGCGGTTCGAGTCTCAGACCTGGCAGCTTAAAACTCACGGTGGGCGCACGCGCGTGCATGCCCAAAATCCCAAGAGGAGAATGGAGGAGAAAGGACTGTGATGTGGCCAACACCCCAGGGGGGTGATTTCTCCCTTACTGTCTTTTTGTCTCTGCGGCACATACACCTTATAGCAAAAATACCTCAAAAAAATTTAAAAAAGAAAGAAAGAACAATTCCCATGGAAAACTTTGCCTTATCTGTGACTGACCTGGATGCAATTATTTTGCACCCATTGAGCAAAATGTTTACTCAGCTTTAATTTTTCAGTCAAAATTATGTGAGCTGAACCGATCGAGATGTCTATAGTGTTGGCCGTTATTTCTGCTATTAATCATCATCCTCTTCAATAGGGGATGAACAAGATCAGTCCTTTTCCTTGCAAATCAAAGTGGATGGACTGCAGCTATGGGCATTGTCTTCAACATGAACCTTGTCCTTTCTGAGAATGAGTTATCTTGTAAACTGTTGATTTCTTTGTGGGCACTGTCTCTATACAGTTTTCATAAAGCATCAGGGATGTCACCGTTCTTCTACTCAAGCTTCACCATAAATGTGATGTTTGTTTTGCTTCAATTTTAGCAGAATTGATGTTGCTCTGATAGGGGCTCTTTTTTTTAATTAAAAATATTTTAGGGGGGTGAGAGGGAAGGAATCAAGGGAAAAAAGAAGCAAAATATTTAACGGACACAAAATTGGAAAGTTATCTGTTGATGGTAATACGTGTGATAATATCTTTGACTGACTAATACATAGTGTATTCATGCTGGGAAAATTCATTTTGCATGCTGTAAAGATGTATAGTGACTTAATGTTTAAAAAAAAGTAAAATAAAAGAAAGAAGAAAAGAAAACATTGTGTTTTAATGACCAAAGGGAACATGAGCTTACCAGAGAGAGAGAGAGACAGAGAATGAGAGAGAGAGAGAACACTCCTCAATAAAGTGTGGTCATGCTGTAATCCTTTCTCCATTTCTCCTTTAGGATTTTGGGCACTAAGGCCCAGATATGCCCAGGTGCCCAGCATGTTTTCAAGTTGTGGAGGTTGGGATTCAAACTGTGGTCAGCCATGAACTGTGCTTTGCTGGGAAAGTCATGATGTATTTTTGTTTTTCTATGCAAAAATGTATCATAACTGTGGGAGGCTGCGCACCAGCGAGTCTGCCGAGGTTTCTCAGAGAGCAAACAATTGCCATGATTGGTTCCCTTCATAAAACCTGACCTTCGGGACCAGCAGTTAGTGTAATGGCTATGTCGCTGGACTCCCATGTAGTCGACCGCGGTTCGAGTCCCGGACCCGGTGGCTTAAACTCACGCTGGGCGTGTGTGCGTGCGGCCCAAGATCCCGAGAGGAGAATGGAGGAGAAGGGATTGCGGCATGGCCATCTCCCCTGGGGGGTGATTTCCTGGGGGGTGATTTCCTGCTTTCTGTCTCTCTGTCTCTCTCTGTCTGTCTGGCAAGCGTACGCGCCCTATAGCAAAAACCTCTCCCAAAAAAGAAAAAAACAAAACAAAACAAAACAAAAAACCTGACCTTCTAAACCTTGCTCTGATTGGTCACTAGAATCCCTCAGATTTGCATATCCGGCACCTCATGATTGGTCCAAAAGCAACCAGTCATAACCCACCATTTACAACCAATCACGGCCCATAAGCGTGTATATAACCATGATGCCTGGCCCACAGTAGCCAGATGATGACCCTGGAGAGTCTGAAGAGCTGAAACACCGCACAGTCTCCAGGGAACCCTGAAGATCGTGCTGCTCACAATAGACAACGTGACCCTGAAGAGTTGTAACACTGCGTCGTCTCCGTGCTGTACCGTGCTGCCCACAATAAACAGACGATACTGAAGACACTGTGTCGTCTCAGTGCTGTGACACTGCACCCCTTGTCCCAGCTCTCATTCCTTCCCTCAGGAAACCTGTTCGACTGTCCCCCCCGGTCAGGACACATAACTTTCCCTACAACCTAATATAAGGCTGGCCCTAATAGGGGCTCTTATTTTTTCTTTTTCCTAAATAATTATTTTATCTTATTTATTATTATTATTATTATTATTATTTATTATTATTATTATTATTAAATTTGACCAGAGAGAGAGAGAGGGAAAGTGAGAAAGCAAGCAAGTCACCAGGTCCAGGAATCAAACCATGGTCTGCCCTGTGGAAGTCCACCATGCCATCTGCTAGTCCCAGCACTCTTTTTCAAATGGATATCTTAGCATTCTTAGTGTGTCCAACTAGATCTTATTCCGATACCTTACAATGAATTAATAGCAGTTTATTTTGCTGCCAAAAATTTTGAAATCCACACATAGTTCTTTCCTAATATGCTTTTCCATAAACTTTTTAAAGACCACCGTATCTAAGTATTTATTTCTTTTTATTTTTCATTTTTGAGATACCACTATGTTTCTTTTTTAACTTGTCCATTTTGAGATACTATGCAGATTACTTTGTATTTTTCCTTCTCGAGACACAATGTGCTTCTTATTCTCCTTACGTGATTGGAGTGCCTTTACTGATATAAAGTATGTTGCTCAATTCTGGGTTAGACCCCAGGGCCATTTTCCTGTGACGGGCTGCTGGTGACAGTTCAGTTTGGAAGCTGACAAAAAGAAATGAATTGGATATGTGTATCTGGCATTCTGATTGGCTCGTTGCATTTCCTTATACATGGCCACGTACCTGAGGGGACACACGAAGAAATGGAATTCTAGATTTCCTAGGGTGGTAGATGTATGGGTGGAGTGTTTTGCTTTTTCATTTTCACTTGTTCATGGGTTCTTTTCTTTTTCATTAGCTTCATAGACTTTGAAGCCAAATATCCAGAGAAGGTGAAGACACTAGACATCTGTATGTTGATTAATTCACTGAGAGAATTCTGAACAAAATGCTCTCTTTGGTCTTAGAACCCAGCACTGTGCTTAAGGGAACATTTCTTTCTGGTATATTTATAGAATTTTTAAAAATTG
Source organism: Tupaia tana (assembly GCA_026018925.1). Taxonomy (NCBI): domain Eukaryota; kingdom Metazoa; phylum Chordata; class Mammalia; order Scandentia; family Tupaiidae; genus Tupaia; species Tupaia tana. The sequence continues at coordinate 12,345,740 of JAKSZU010000025.1, read as the reverse complement.
CTTGTCCTATCCCTCACAGACTAACCTTCTGGCAAAAAGAAACAGGTAACAAAGCATTCTGAAGTATAGTTTAGAATGTAATTTTTTTTTTGGAGAGGTTTTTGCTATAGGGCGTGTGCGTTCGCCAGACAGACAGAGAGAGACAGAGAGACAGAAAGCAAGAAATCACCCCCCGGGGGGATGGCCATGCCGTAATCCCTTCTCCTCCATTCTCCTCTCGGGATCTTGGGCATGCACGCACACGCGCCCGGTGTGAGTTTTAAACCACCGGGTCCGGGACGTGAACCGCGGTCAACTACATGGGAGTCCAGCGACATAGCCATTACGCTAACTGCTGGTCCCCGTAGAATGTAATTTTAGCTGACAAATCTTGTTTATTATGTCCTAGTGACATCCAAAAAGGTCTCCTGGGGGCCAGTTGGTGGCATGGTGATTCAGGTGTTGGACTTCCACATGGACGACCATGGTTTGAATCACGGACCTGGCAGCTTGCTTTCTCTCTCTCTCTTTTTTTTTTCTCTCTCTCTCTGTCTCTGTCTCTCTCTGGTGAATGCATATGCCCTATGGTAAATTTTAAAATAAATAAAATAAATAATTCTAAAAAAAATCTACTGGCCCAAATTAAGGGATGAAAGATGAAAGCAGACACAGGCAAACTTTTTCGTGAACGAGCATAGCCCTTCTGATGTTCGCGGTCCCTGGCCTTCTGGAATTGGAAGACATCTACAGTTCATCAAATCCTCATTTTACTGCTGAAGAAAGTGAGGTGCAAAGAAGCTAATTAACCTGCTGATGGTCCCACCTATGCTCATGTGTGGCATCTGACCCAGGACCACGGAAGGCCCCTTAACTCTAATTTCCTAACTCCACAAGATCAGCAAATGAGGACAAGCAGGCAGACTGCGTATTCCAGTCTGGGGGCACCAGTTTGCCTATGTCCCGGCCTATGTCATGCTTTTCCACGTCTCAGCCTTGGCCTGCACCTCAGGAACGTAAGGTATTGCTCTTTCATCATGGAACGCACATGCAGTGAGCTGCCCTGAGCTTAAATCGAGAGGAGGAGGGAGGGAGGGAAGAAGAGGGACCAGCAGTTGGTGTAATGGCTATGCCGCTGGACTCCCATGTAGTCGACCGCAGTTCAAGTCCCAGACCTGGTGGCTTAAAACACGCCGGGCGCGTGTGCGTGCGTGCCCAAGATCCCGAGAGGAAAATGGAGGAGAAGGGATAGCGGCGTGGCCATCCCCCTGGGAGGTGATTTCTCATTTTCTCTGTCTATCTTTCTGGTGAGCGCACACGCCCTATAGCCAAAACCTCTCCAAAAAAAGGAAGAAAGATTGCACGAGCAAGCCCCTCCTTTCCTCTCCCCTGCTGCCCCCCCGAAGTCTGGTCAAACTGCAATCCTTTTTCCTCCACCCCTCCCTCCCATCAGGCTGCTGGGCACCTTCACAGCCATGTGTGACTTCCACGTTGCTGCCAGGCTGGGATTTGAACTGCAGTTGGCCGTGTGGTACCAGCCTCCTCTGCACAGCCCTGCATTACTGTGCTACAGGGCCAGACCTCATTTGAAACATTTTCAGAAAGAGAAACGTACACTGAATACACGGGATCTTCCTATCTCCCACCCCCAGCCCTCAAAGAGCAGCTCGTGATCGATGATTTTTCTTACAATTGATGCTGTTTTTCACATCTCGGAAACACGGTCTCTGTTTTATGCCTGCCACTTGCCAACTCTACCTCCCACCCAGATAAGCCTAGCGCAGGGCCTGGCACATAGTAGGTGCTCAAAAAAATTGTTGAATGAATTCATGAAGGTGAGGTTCAGTGAGAATGTTTATCTTTTTCTTTTTTTGGAGAGGTTTTGCTATAGGGCACGTGCGCTCGCCAGAAAGACAGAGAGAGACAGAGAGACAGAAAGTGAGAAAACACCCCCCCGGGGGGGATGACCACGCCACAATCCCTTCTCCTCCATTCTCCTCTTGGGATCTTGGGCACGCACGCACACGCGCCTGGCGTGAGTTTAAGCCACCGGGTCTGGGACTCGAACCACGGTCAACTACATGGGAGTCCAGGGACATAGCCATTATGCCAACTGCTGGTCCAGAATGTTTATCTTTTTCTTCCTCTAGGTCATCTTGGGATGACCTAGGTACCGGCTGCTTCTAGGAAACAGGAGGGAAAGTAACTTTACCATGAGAACTGGGTGCAGCTCTTTTTACCGGATACAATTTTTCTTGTGCTATTTTTAATTTTAAAATATCTGGATGTCTGAACCTTACTTCTGGGGAAACGTTATTGACGAAGGAGTTGCTGAGTGAGTTTTAAAATGTGGAGGGAGTGCCCTGTCAATTATTAATGCCATGCCAATTATAAATTCAAACTAGACTCTCAAGCCCCAAGGTGAGTCATGCTCAGGAGAGCTGGGCGGCCTGTGCTGACCCTGGGCATTGTGGAAATCATTTAAGTTATTTTTTTTTCTGCCGTGGAGCTTAATCAGCATTTCATATTTAAGGACTGAGGCAATATATAGGCCAGGCCTTAGACAGGAGGCAGGCCAGAAACAAGACTGTGTACAGGTTTTGAAATCAGACAAGCTGGGTTCAAACTCGCACTCGGATACTGAGCTATGTGATCTTAGTAGGTTAAACAGCCTCGCTGAGGCCTCAGTTTACTTATCTATAAAATCTAACTACAAGTATGAAGATCCTATAGAGAGATCATAGACCATGTCCTTTGTGTAACATAAAAAAAAGAAAAAAGTGAGTCTTCTAGCCTTCTCTATCTCTCTTTGATTGCTTATGACTTTGAGACAGAAATACTTGCTTCTCAGAATATTTGGCGGGGAGGTGGGGAGGAGGCATGGTGATTAGGGTGCTAGACTCCCACATGGCCGACTGTGGTTCAAGTCCTGGACCTGGCGGTTTTCTTTCTCATTTTCCCTCTCTTTCTCTTTCTCTCTGGTCAAATTAAATAACAATAATGAATTAATAGAATAAAATAAATAATTCTTTAAAAATATTTGGGGAGGGGTCGGCAGATAGTGTGGTGGTTAAGGCGGCTGGACTCCCACGTGGCTGACTGCAGTTCGAGTCCCAGACTTGGCAGCTTGCTTTCTCACTTTCCTCTCTCTGGTCAACTTTCAAATAATAAAATAAAATCATGCTAATGAATAAAATAAAACTAAAAAGAAGTATACTACAAGTAAAAAATAAAAAAATATAATATATATTATATATTTATTATATATATTTATAATATATATATTGTGTATATATTATAACATATATATATACACACACACATTGTGTATATATTTATAATATACATATTGGGGGAGTGTTGCCCACTGAGGAGGGAGCAGTCAGTAGAGGAAGTCGAGGTTAGAGAAGACCGGAAGGCACTCCACTTCTTCGATCAAAGTGGAGGGTACGAAAATGCAGGGCAATAAAACCTTTAACTTGGAGAAACAAAACCATGCTCTAAGGAAGCATCACCAACATCCCCCCAGCCGCACCACCAGCTGCAACAACAGCCACCACTGTCACCAATACCTGCAAATGGGGACAGGCCAGCGTGCAATACGAAGGCTTGACTACTGACCTGAAGAGTGGTAGGAAACCAGGCGAGAAGACCTCAGGCAGCGTAGCCGTCTCTTGGTGAGCCATCTTCCTCCTGATACCCTGAAGAGGAAACGAGGAAACTGTTTGAGGAACATGGGAAGGCAGGTGAAGTCTCCCTAAGGGACAAAGGCGTGGGGTTTATCCACTTGGAAACGCGAGCCCTAGCGGAGACAGCCAATGCAGACCTGGACGACAGGCCACTTCCCGGAGAGCAGCCACGTATGCTTGTTGGCTGTCACAGTGCACCCCTTACGGTCCCCAACCTTCCTCGGTCCGTGTCCCAGGAACTGCTGGAAGGAGCCTTTTCTGTGTTAGGCCAGGCGGAAAGGGCTGTCCACACTGTGGACCCTGGAGCCAGGCCCTCAGGAAAGGCACTGCTGAGCTCTCGGGGAAGCCAGCAGCCGGGTAAGCTCTGGACAGATGCAGGACAGGCTCCTTCCTGCCAGCCGCATTTCCTCGGCCGGTGCCTGTGGAGCCCACCGACCAGTCAGATGGCGAAGAGGGACTTCCAGAGGAGCTGGTGATAGCGAGCCAGCCACTTCCCAGGGAGCGAGAGCGGCCCCCCAGCTCTGCACAGCCGGGGTCTCTGAGTACGGTCGCCCCTGCGCTGGAAGGCGCTCACTCAGCTGGGGCAGCAGCAGCACCGGTGGGCCCAACATCAAGGAGTCTCGGGAGAAGCTGGGGACGGAGCAGGAGGCTGCCGGCCATGAGCACCAGGTCTTGCTGATGCCGTGGGATTTGATGAGGCACCAAGAAGACCTTCAGAGCATAGGAGAGCTGCACAACCAAGAGGTGCAAAAATGAAAGTAGCAGGAGCTCAGATGGGGTACGAGCGCCGGCACCCTGAGGAAGAGACGCAGGAAGGATTCAAGGGAACCCCCCTGATGCAGAGAGCAGGAGGCACGGATGGGCCAGACGGCTCTGGGAGGTGCATGGGCATAAACAGCAGAGGCGCCATGCCCCTTGCTCCTGTGCCAGCTGGTCCCCTCGCCCCTCCAGGACCTGCCACTACGATGCCAGATGCAACCTTGGGGTTGACCCCACCGACTACTGGACACTTCAGTCAAGCTGCTACAACGAAAGGAATTGGGGCAATTGGTAGAACTCCCCCTGCATTCCACCGTACAGCTCCTGGGGCTGAATTTGCTCCAAGCAAACGTCGCCAATACTAATAAAGTTGCAATGTCTAGCTCCCTAAAATCCTTAAAACGAGGACCCTTTTTGGACTAGCCAGAATTCTACCCTGGAAAAATGTGAGGGGTTCCTCCCAATAGTTATGTCCTCCCAACCTGTACTGCTCTAGGGAGTAATATTGGAGGCAGGGGGCCAGGGAGGGGTGGTATTTAACAAGTCTGTTCTGCATGGTATATCATTTTTTTAAAAGAAGTATTTAATTTAATTTAATTTATTTATTTTAATTTGACCAGAGAGGGACAGAGTGAGAGTGAGCAAGAGAAATGGAAAGTGAGAAAGCAAGCCACCAGGTCTGGGACTTGAACTGTGGTCAGCTATGTGGGAGTCCAGCACCCTTAGACACCACCTGCTGGCCCCATATATTATTTAATCAGTCTCTCTGTGGTGCGTTCCTAAGTCTCACGTGTGACTGTTGAGAGCCTGGGAGAGCCATGGCAAACTGGATCCGATTAAAATCCCATTCATCTTGATCATTCCCTTTTTTGGTCCGTCATGTTTTATTTGCTTCCTTGTTTGTACCCCTGAGCCCCGGGAACACTGCCACATATACCACAGTGTCCAAACAGAAGTATCCCCCAGTGACCTTAGCCCACTGCTCCATTCACTCTTGGGTGAGGATTCGGGCAGGTCCACAGAGGTCACAGACAGTGTGCACACGGTAATATTACTCCATACACGACCCCTTCATGCCCTAAGGAAGGCATTTGCTCTTACAGATGTTTATTTTAGTATATCATTAAAAACAAATCTTTTTTTTTGGGAGAGGTTTTGCTATAGGGCGCGTGCACTCGCCAGACAGACAGAGAGAGACAGAGAGACAGAAAGCGAGAAATCACCCCCCAGGGGGGATGGCCATGCCGCAATCCCTTCTCCATTCTCCTTTCGGGATCTTGGGCACGCACACACACGTGCCTGGCGTGAGTTTAAGCCACTGGGTCTGGGACACGAACCGCGGTCGGACTACGTGGGAGTCCAGCAACATAGCCATTACGCTACCTACTGGTCCCCCCCCAAAAAAAAAAAAACAATCTTGTGTTAACTAGCTTCTATTTTTTCCCTTGGGTAAGGACAACAGGGAAATGGCCCCTTGTGTCTGAGATGTTGCTGTTCACAGCTTTTTTCTTTGTTTTTTTTTCTGCTATAGGGCGCATGCGCTCACCAGAAAGACAGAGAGACAAAAAGCGAGAAATCACCCCCCCAGGGGGGATGGTCACGCTGCAATCCCTTCTCTTCCATTCTCCTCTCAGGATCCTGGCACAAATGCACACGTACCTGGTGTGAGTTTAAGCCACCGGGTCCGGGACTTGAACTGCAGTCGACTACATGGGAGTTCAGTGACATAGCCATTGTGCTAACTGCTGGTCCCCTGTTCACAGCTTTTCTTGGTAGCACTAGTACCATCTTGGGGATAGGGTTGCTGTAATCTGAAGGTCTGACATCAGTTCTTAGCCTTGCCTGTCTTAGGTAGTTATGCAGTGCTTTTTTTTTTTTATGGGTGTACCATGTTTGATTTGTTCTGATACCTTACATTTGGAGGTTTTATTTATTTATTTATTTGTTTGTTTATTTATTTATTTTTCTCAGAAATGGAGTGGCAATGCAGCATCAAGTTACTAAAATACATTTTAAGCCTTTAAAAAAAATTGGGCGAGCATTGCTTTAGTGCTTGAGTATACAGTGTACCCCTCCCTTATAAATGCACTGTATACACTACCCTTCAATTAGTAACAGTGACAGTCCTTTGTCATCAAAACAAAGTTATCATTTAAAAAAATTATTTATTTAACTTTATTTATTATTATTATTTAAATTTTGCAATAGGGCACGTGCACTCACCATAGAGAAACAGAGAGAGAGAGGGAAAGCGAGAAAGCAAGCTTCACAGTCCGGGGCTCAAACCATAGTCGGCCATGTGCAAAGCTAGCATCTTAATCACCACGCCATCTGCTGGCCCCAGAGCAGAGTTATCTTATCTTTGAGATTTGTGAAAGACTTCTATGATTTTTGCCGTGTGCATGAATACCAACGTTATCATTTACTTAGTACAATTTAGACTTCGCCAAAAAACTTAACATCCGTGAAATCCCAAGCTTGGTATTCTAATCGCACACACATACATAATGTGCAACTTTCATATATTAATAAATATCACGTTTGCGATTCACCTAAAATCATTTCACGTCCCACATTAGTATGCCCCATGTCAGTAGAGGTGTCCGAAGCTTGTCTAGGTATTTTAAGCAGAAAAGGATTCAATACAGTGAATTGGGGATCTGTAAAACTACTGGGGGTACACAGCAATCCTGGAGACTAACTGAGGGCCTGAACCTTCAGGATTGACTCCATAACCCCAGAGAACACACCTACCAAGGAAACTCCAACCTGGAGTTCACCACTGGAACTGTTAAATTCAGGGACGCATATGTAGCCTAGGGACACAGAATGTGCCACTGCTGCTGTCGCACCCATGGGGCTCACAAAATCCACAGAGCTTAGGAATGGGCACAGTCCATGAAGCCCAGCCTGCAACTCGGAGTTGGTTCCCTCTCTCCATCCAGGAGGCTAAGGAACAGACCCTGGGGTTACTGCTGCATTAGAGGAGCCTTATAACTCCATGACCACGCTTGTCAGCAGACCACAGCCACAAAGGCAGAAAGACGGCTCACACCCACTGTCTCACACCCCCTTTCCAAATCTCATACGATTGTATACGAATGGTGGAAATCAATTTATGTCAGGAATCCTAGCTGCAAGGGAGTCTGGAAAATATGATTTTCTTTTTGGAGAGGTTTTTTGCTATAGGGCGCATGCGCTCGCCAGACAGACAGAGAGACATAGAGACAGAAAGCGAGAAATCACCCCCCAGGGGGGATGGCCACACTGCAATACCTTCTCCTCCATTCTCCTCTCGGGATCTTGGGCACGCACGCACACGCGCCTGGCGTGAGTTTAAGCCACTGGGTCCGGGACGCGAACCGCGGTCGACTACGTGGGAGTCCAGTGACATAGCCATTATGCTAACTGCTGGTTCCCATGGAAAATATGATTTTTAAGTCTCCAGCCTCTGAAATAGAAGAAGACACAGTGGAAAATTATTTGAGTAAATGGTCTGAGATATTCACTACAGACTACAGGAAATATACCTTCAGTACACAGGCACCTGCAAACCAAAGAGAGCAGGATTTTTTTTTTTTTTTTTTTTGAGTGGTTTTTGCTATAGGGTGCATGCGCTCGCCAGACAGACAGAGAGAGACAGAGAGACGGAAAGTGAGAAATCACCCCCTGGGGGGATGGCCACACCACAATCCCTTCTCCTCCATTCTCCTCTCGGGATCCTGGGCAGGCACACACACATGCCCAGTGTAAGTTTAAGCCACTGGGTCCGGGACATGAACCGTGATCGACTACATGGGAGTCCAGCAACATAGCCGTTACGCCAACTGCTGGTCCCAAGATGGCAGGATTTTGAAGTTCCCCTCATCTCCCATTGTCTGGCCCGTCATCACCACCTCAGTGCTTCGCTGGTCCAGTTGGACTAGGTTAGCTTTTTTTCTTCCTTATTGTTAATATTCTTGATTAAATTTCTCATTGTATTTAAGACCAACATGAGCAGGAATTGACCAGAAGCTCTTCTTGTTTTTGGCATTGCATCTGGTCAGCTTTGATGAGCTTCACTGTCCCTGTCTTGGTTGGTAGCAATTGCAGAGACCTTTACTCAAGAAGAGGGACAGTGGACATTTTCAATGGCAAACCCATTTAAAATTCCATAAAAAAAGTGAACCATCCAAAAAACTCAGTCTTGAGAGCCTAGATTTTGCCAGTCCCGAGTGAGTATACCCGTTTCCTGCTCTGGCTCTTTGTAATGTGGAGATTGAGCCAGTCAACTGGACACATGGGATTACCTTGCCAGCAGTGAACACTGCATTGCAAACTCTTTGTCAAGTGTCATAAACTGCTATTTGATTGAGTAGCAAAGAACTGGGACTGATAGTCTCATGTCACTGAAAAGTATGAGGACTTGGACAAAGCAGTGGGAAATTCAACAGAAATGATCTAGAAAGACGACTCAGTGCTGGAGAAAGGGTTTAATCGCTCAGGATCGGGCCTGAACATGGGGCGGAGAGGATGTGACGTGCTGGTTAGGTAAAACTGGCTGACTACCGTGGGAGTCCAGCAACGTAGCCATTCCACCATCTGTTGGTCCCTCCTGGCATGTCTTTCAAGCCACCAGGGCTGGGATTTGAACTACAATCTGGAAGTGGAGGTTTGCAGGTTATAGGTAAATTTGGAATTCTTAGATTAGTAATTGGTTAAAGAAAATCCTGTCTCTGTTCCTGAAAGAAATCAGCAAAAGATTGCCTGCGCTTTACTCGGAGAGAGAAGAAGGCTTACTCTGCATGCAGAATCACTAAGCCCGGGACAGGATGGAGACTCCCACTGTCAACAGAGGATAGTCTGTAGGTCTCTGTTACTGTCAGTAGGTGTGACTCTCCCAGGGCCCCTGGAGAATTTGGAATAGGAAAAAGTAGTCAGAATTCTGTTCTCAGAGTCCAGAAATAAAGGATTACATTTGTAATTAATAAATTTTTATAAAGGTGCCAAGGCAACTGAGCAGAGAAAATATAATCTTTTCATCAAATGGTACTGGAAGAATCCGATACATGCATGTAAAATATGAACTTGGGGACCAGCAGATGGTGTAATGACTACGTCACTGGACTCCCATGTAGTCGACTGCAGTTCGAGTCCCGGACCTGGTGGCTTAAACTCACGCTGGGTGCGTGTGCGTGCGTGCCCAAGATACCAAGAGGAGAATGGAGAAGAGATTGTGGCGTGGCCATCCCCCCTGGGGAATGATTTCTCGCTTTCTGTCTCTCTGTCTCTCTTTTTCTGGTGAGCGCACACACCCTATAGCAAAAACCTCTCCAAATAAATAAATAAATAAATAAAGCTAAACAAAGCAATTCTATTTAAAAAAAGAAACAGCAAGAGGAGTTGCCATATTTATTTATTGTGTTAACCTTTGTGCTTTCAATTCCAGGATCAGTGTCCAGCACACAGTAGGTGCTTAATCCGTTTTTTAAATAAGTGAATGAGTGCATGAAGTGAATCGGAATGTAAATTGTCTCTATCTAAAGGCAAGAACTCATTCTGTAAGCAGGTGTTCTCGTACTTCTTGGTCATTGGTCCTGCCCATCTTTCTTTCTTTTTGAACAACTTTATTGAAGGATAGTTCACATTCCATACCATGCACCCACGAAGTTCTTCTTACTAAGGTTTTCTTCTCTCTCATTTTGTGTGTGAAGGTCATTTTTCTGATGTTAAAAATAGAAAATAAAAGGCACGAACTGCGGAATCTTGGATAGAGAATGGGCTCTTAGAACCGAATTACCAGGGCTTACTTCGCAGTTTTATTTTTCAGTCGTAAGCAAATGAACCTCACCAAGTTCTGATCTGTAAACCTGCACTAAGAGGAGTCTCTCTCCGTTTGATCCTTTAAGCATTAAAATAGACGACACACCCCAGGCCCCAGGCATTAACTCCTAAAAGGGAGGTTCTCTCCCTGCCCTCTCTCCTGTTAAGGGTCGACCTCCTACGCAGTGGGCTCTTTCTGATCATCCTTTTGTGCTGAACATATATGTGTGCATGTATGTTAAACACATACCCTCCTTACTTCCTTAGTGTTTCTGCGAGCCCCACACCATTCTGCCATTCAGCTTGCAGGACACAGTTCCTACAGATGTGGACCCCTTTTAAAATTCATCCTTCAGGGACCAGCAGTTAGCGTAATGGCTATGTTGCTGGACTCCCACGTAGTCGACCGCGGTTCGCATCCCGGACCCGGTGGCTTAAAACTCACGCCGGGCGTGTGTGCGTGCGTGCCCAAGATCCTGAGAGGAGAATGGAGGAGAAGGGATTGCGGCGTGGCCATCCCCCCTGGGGGTGATTTCTCGCTTTCTGTCTCTCTGTCTCTGTCTGTCTGGCGAGCACACTCGCCCCTATAGCAAAAAGAAAACCTCTCAAAAAAAAAAAAAAAAAAAAATCCTTCAGCCACGCTTTTCTCTCCAGCCTTCAAATACACTAGTTTAAAAAAAGCCACCTGAGATTGTTAGGCAACTGTGGTTTCGTTAGTTGCCATTGCTTTTCTCTCTCGTTCTATTTTCAGTTCAGAATTTTATTTTTCAAAGCCTCTCCTTCTTTTAAAACTGCTTTTCCTTGTACAGCGGCTCATCCCCAAATCGCACCCCCTCTCCCCTGGCCCTGTTTCCTGCAGCCTCCAACCACCTGCCCACTCTGAGTCTTGCATGATGGCCTCACCCCCTCCAGGTTTCTACCGCGTCCCTGCGACCAGCCAGTTCTTCCCGAGGGTCAAATGACATCAGCATGGCTAATGCCATGTCTTGTACAGACCGGCTTACGCTGTACCCCAGGCAATTAAAAGCGAGTCTCGCACTGGTTTGATTGAACATGGAGGACGCATGGTGTCAGGGTAAACGGAACGGCGGCCAGCTTTGATGAACGCGTGTGCATCTTTGCATTCAACGTGTACCTGTTGATTTTACGCTTTGCTCAACGCTTCAGCGACCCTGAGCTTTCGGGTGATTGGAATGGCAGAAAGGATGGGTTTCCAGAAACTTCGCCAAAAAAAATGAAAGAGTCCATCCACAGGACTGCTCCATACTCGCAAGGTACACCCACCGCCAACACCCATCTCCACCGCCGCCGGATTATCTCACCAGCCAGTGAGACTGCAAGGTTGGGGGGCCCGGCCGTACCATCCGCGCTGTGCACGGGGGGTTCGTGGCCATCCGGCGGCGCCTGGCCGCCTCCCCCTGCCTTGGTCCTGCCCCTGCTCCCCCTGCGCAGGCACCCACAGTGCATCAGGCCGGCCCTTTATAGCGGCAGCCGGGGCGGCTCCGCTCGCGGTGTTTCCTGGGCTCGGGTGGGTGGTTCGCGCCGCGCTCAGCCAAGATGCAGCTCAAGCCGATGGAGATCAACCCCGAGGTGAGCGCCGGGCTGGGGGGCAGCCTGTGCGGCTGCGGGAGCCCTGACGCCGTCCGGGCCGTCCTTCATGTCATTGTTCTGTGTTTTTGCATTTGCTTTTCAGATGCTGAACAAAGTGAGTGGCGCCCGCGGCCCTGCCGCCTCCCCGAGCGCCGTGGCGGGGGCGCCCATCTTCGCCCGAGGCCGGGAGCCAGCCGCGCCCTGCGCGCCCCGGAGACCGCCGGGCTCGGAGCGGACCGGGTCCCTGCCTCAACCCGCTCCCGGGGTGTGACTGCGAAACCCGGCCGGGAAGGGGAGCAGGCAGCGCCCCGCTGCCAGCGAGCGCCGGGCCGAGCACCAGAGGGCGTGGCGCGGGCATGGAACCCGGGACCCGGGCGTCGCGGGAGCCACGTGTGGGCCGCGCTTTGTGCTGTGTCATCGCGCCCGTGGGGGTGGCGGGCGGGGCCGGGACTCCTCCCAGGCCCGGGTTGGGGAGCGGGGGACCCGCGTGCGGCCACGCCACCAGACAGGTGACCGCGATTGCCGGCCCCCGTGCGCCTGGCCTCCCTGTCTCCTCCCCGCAGGTGCTGGCCCGGCTGGGGGTCGCCGGCCAGTGGCGCTTCGCGGACGTGCTGGGGCTGGAGGAGGAGGCCCTGGGCTCGGTGCCCACGCCTGCCTGCGCGCTGCTGCTGCTGTTTCCGCTCACGGCCCAGGTAGGGCGGGGGTCCGGGATGCGCGGCCCGGACCCTGCGCGCGGCTCCCGAACTTGGGGCGTGGACGGTTCGCCTCCCCGCCAGGCCTGGGCGCCCAGAACTGACAAACGGCCCCCTTTCCCTGTCGGGGACAAAGGGCGCACCGCCCAGGCAGGGAGGAGCCTGCACTTGCGTGGTACCTACACCCCGGGGCTCCTATGGAAACGCGTCGTTGCCTCCTGGCTCATCTGTTCAGAATTGCCTTGGTTTTGGCGGAGAAAGGGGACCCCAGTGCGTCCCTCCCAACGACCAGGGAGGGGATGCACCCTGCTCACCGTTCACCGGAACCCGCACTTCCTAACCGGGCAGCTCATTGTCTGGGTCTGGGCGCACCTGGCTCTAAAATGGAGGGCACCTGTGTCTCGGCGTCAAGGAAACAATAGGTTCTGATTCTCCACCTCCAGCTGCCTGGTGTTTGCAGCCTCAGGGGATGTTTCACCCCCTTCACCCTCCCCGCAACATGCGCTTGTTTTTTTTAGTCCCCTGAATGTGCTTTGTCAAGCTCCATCGCTGTGTGAGACTTCCGTGCAAGAACCTCTTTCCCCACCCACCTTAAGGTCAAATCGGTGGTTATTAGCACAGGCTTGGAAACACCTTTCTGCTTCTCGTTGGGTGGCCTTCCTCCTCCCAGTGTGCATGGATTATTTGCCTCCCTGAGCATCCGTGTAAAGACGCCTGGCAGGGCTATCTGGTCTTGCCCCCTATGGAATCCCACTAAGTAGAGTGGCATCGTGTCTCCTCTTATTGTCACTGGTCCCTGACTTGAGAATGTTTGAAATTGGCTTTAGCAAAACTTAGGGTGTTACCATTTGGGGCGTCCTTCCAGACAGTGAGTAACTGAAGCATCATCCTAAACTAGGTGTTCGAGAAGCATCCTCAGCCCGAACAGGTCCTCTGAGAAATCCCAGGCCTGCCTCCTAGGAAACGGGCCAAGCATTACAGATTAAAGACACTTAAGACAGGATTCTCTCACTGACATGTTTTTATTGCTTGAGCTGTTACTGGGCAAAACGGAGCTGCTGAATGATCGCAAGTCAGACTAGCTTCTTGGTCGACCCAGTCCGCCTCCAGCTCCCACTGGAACATCTCTGGGAGCTTTTCGATCGGAGCAACCATGATGACTCGGAGGTTTTGAGCAGCACTCCAAAGCGAGGCCTCTGGGAGGCAGTGATGCAGCCCATCTGCCTTTAAAAGCTCACTGGGCTTCTTGTGCTGAATCAGGTGCATCTTGTTAGAGAACATTCCGGTTCGATGCGTGGTGCTCGAAAGAGGTTGATCCTTTGTCTTCTAGCTGTCGTTCAGCCTACCAGATTTATGGAGGTTCAGGACACACACAAGGCCTCGGGCCCAACAATGAAGCCAATTTAAATAAAATTGAGGGGTACAGGCTGACTTCTAAGCAAGCTAATATGATTTTGGAGAGCAGCTACTTTTGAGTGAGGGAATGTTATGATTCTATGTGACCACTTCTTAAAAACATCCAGGGGCCGTGAGATCTTTACAGCAGCGTCTCCATGAAAGAGCTAGAACAGCCCTAAAAGATAGGGTTATCTCCTTTAAAATTGTTACCTGATTGGCCTAGACAAGTGAGAACCCTTAATAGTGAGTAACACTTCAAGGGTCTGCTTAATACCACATGAGCATTTTCTACTAGTTGGAGCTGACGTTGCTAGTGTCGTAAAGCTAGTTCTTTCTAAGTACTTCAAGACTATGAAAACTGGAAATAAGCTTCTAATGTGATCAGTTTTGCTGGTTATGGGAAATTGTTTCTGCAGCATTAGCACCCAACTTTTAACTGAGAAATCTTAACTTTTAAGCTCCTTAAAACTTGTTAATAGAAGATCCACACAGGTTCACTTTCTGTGCAAAACCCTAGCAGATGCTTTGAGGGAATCTGATCCTCTGGTCTCGGTCGATTGGCAGTCTCCATACCTCCATCACCAGTGGTTAGGTGGCCTCAAGTTAAACTGTGTGGCTGGCAAGGACAAACTAGTTTTGTGTCTTGTGGAAGGAGCAGTTTCGTAAAATCTTCCCAATACCTAGACCCGTAGTCTTGCCTTCCCAAAAAGGGAATGAGGGGATGGTTAACCTCTTTGACTCCTTCCAACAATTAAGACTCATTTTGTTTTGGCTTTTGAAGAGATGTATGCTTGGAGAAGCTGGAAATAGAGCTTTAAGACCTGGGGAAACAAACCCACGGGTGTTCTCCTTGGGCGTCCATTAGGAAGCTGTGGGAGAGAACCATTGGTGATGCTGAGGGACAGAGTGGTGGGCCGGTCTTGTTTTCTGTCTAGCTGACACGCTCTGTTTCAAGCTAAAAGGTTGCAGTGGTGTCTAGACAGAGCCTTGGGTGGTTTCCAAGATGGTCTCTGCACTGCAGCAGCAGGGTGGAGTCCAGAACCTCCCAGGGCCCGTGGGGTGGGGGCAGGAGGCTGGTCCCGGGCGTCTGCCAGCAGCATTAGGCCAAGGCTCCTGGCCACCGGTCCCTCTTGCTCCATTTAGTGGTGGAACTCCCTGTCCTACCTGCTGTTCACTCTCTGCATTTTCATTTTGAGATACAGTTTTTAGTAGGACCAGCAGATGGTATAGAGGTTAAGGTGCTGAATCCCACACGGCTGACTCCATGGTCGAGTCCCAGGCCCGGCGGCTTGAAAATCACACTGGGAACGTGTGTGCATATGCCCAAAATCATAGGAAGAAACAGGAGGAGAAGGGTCTGCAGCGTGGCCATCCCCATGGGGGGGCCCCCCTATTTCTGGCTGTGTTTATGTTTTTTGCATTCTTAGCATGAAAACTTCAGGAAAAAGCAGATCGAGGAACTGAAGGGACAAGAAGTGAGCCCTAAGGTGTATTTCATGAAGCAGACCATCGGGAACGCCTGTGGGACCATCGGGCTCATCCACGCGGTGGCCAACAACCAGGACAAGCTGCAGTTCGGTAGGTGTGGGCTTCGAGGCCGGCCTCTGGGCAGACTGGCACCGCAGAGTTCAGGGAACCGGTAACTGCTAAGACTTCAGCCCCAATTCCTAGGCTCTGTTGGGCCACATCGCTGCCTTCTCGTGGTTTTTTTCTTTTCTTTTCTTTTTTAAATAAGAATTATTTATTTATTTATTTATTTAAATTTGACCAGAGAGGGTCAGAGTGTGAGGGTGAGAGAGAGACAGAGAGAGTGAGAAAGCAAGCCGCCAAGTCCGGGACTCGAACCACAGTTTTTATTTATTTATTTATTTATTTATTTAAATTTGACCAGAGAGGGTCAGAGTGTGAGGGTGAGAGAGAGAGAGACAGAGAGAGTGAGAAAGCAAGCTGCCAAGTCCGGGACTCGAACCACAGTCGGACATGTGGGAGTCCAGCACCCTTAACCACCACACCACCTGCCGGCCCCTTTCCTGTGTTCTTGATCCTAGTGGTAACTCAATTGTCTGCAAGGGGCACTCATGCGGGAAGGTTCCTGGTTCACACCCAGAGGCCTCTATGGAGACTAGCGGAAGCTGGGGTGGATCGCAGTGTGGAAGACCCCCCGATGTGGGGGTGCACCCCTCACCACTCTGGGAAGAAAGGAGAAACCTTAAAAATGCTAGTGTTTTTCGGCAACCCGTTTAGTCATGGCTGTGACTTACTCAGAAGTACACCGTGAGTGAGGACAGAATCTGTTTTCTTTCTTTCTTTTTTTTAAAGGGTTTTTTCTTTCAAACTTTTAATTTTTTTAAGAATTATTATTTTTTAAAATAATTATTTATTTTATTTTATTTATTCATTCATTTATTTCTTAATTAGACCAGAGACAGAGAGTGAGAGTGAGAGAGAGAGAGGAAGTGAGAAAGCAAGCCACCAGATTCAGGACTTGAACCCTGGTCAGCCATGTGGGAGTGTCCAGTGCCTTAACCACCATGCTACCTGCTGGTCCCCAAGAATTATTTTAACTTTCATTATTTATTTGTTTTTCTTTAGACCAGGGATAGAGTGAGAGTGAGAGTTAGAGGGAAAGTGAGAAAGCAAGCTGCCAGGTCTGGGTCTCGAACCGCAGTCAGCCATGTGGGAGTCCAGCGCCCTTAACCACCACACCACTTGCTGGCCCCAGGACCCTCGTTTTCTGAGAAGCGTGTTGGGCCGTGCCTGCCTGCTCGGAGGGCTGGGGAGACACTGTCTCGCACTGCCACCCTGGGGGTGCACTTTCCTTTGCACCCCGTCTCGGGGGGTCTGAGAGGAAGGCAGACGTTGGGGCCTGTCGGGCACAGTGATTCCCACGTGCTCTTGTCCAGCTCTCAGTGACGCTGGAAAGTTGGAGATGGCGTGAAGCCAGGAAATACTGACGGGACCTGTGTCTAACGGCTCTGGGTCTCGGCGACGGGAGAGACAAAACAGCATAGGCAGCTGAGCAGAGTGAGGGTCCTGCAGGAGGCGGCTGTGTACAGAGAGGCAGGGACCTCCGTGGGTGCTGTGAGGACGCAGAGCCTTCCGCTCGTCAGAGCACAGCGACCAGCCTGGGACGTTCTAAGATGGTGCGGCCTTTGCACCTGATTTAGGCCTCAGGTCGGCCCACCGTCTTAGAAGGCCGGAGGGTCAATGTTCCAGACGTGGAGGGCCTGTGGTCTCTGCCCTGTAGCAAAGATCTCTCTGGCTGTGTCTCAGTAACACTGTTCACAAACTAAGCGACGGGGCTGGATGGCGGTGCGGCAGTAAAACACGCTGCTCTGGGAGGCTGACCCACATGGGACAGTCGCAGGTTCGCGTCCCGAGACCTCCCAGCATGTGCTGGGCATGCCCGTTCCCACGATCTGGGCTTGGCAGAAGGGGGCGGCGGGGCACATGTGAGAGCCTCACCGTGGGTGCCTCCCTCCCTCTGTCTCTCTGTTGTGCGGAGAAAAAGAGACACTTGAAAATAGAAGTCACAGCAGTATGCTCAGTCCTGACTTAGGTGGTGGGGTGGTGGCTAAGAATTAATAGTTCATATTGCTGCTTGTAGCAGCTCATATATGTATATATATATATTATATGTGTATATATATACTAATATGAAGTGAACATATTATATAATATATATTATATATATAATATGTATACACATTTATATATATAAAATATATTTTAGGTATGTACATTTTATATATATATACACACACACACACACACACACATGTGTATATATATATATTTTTAATTAGGGCAATGTGGCCAAGACTACTCATGGTATATTTTTAAAATAAAGCCATGGTTTATCAGGCCATAAATACCCGCCTTTTAGATGTTTCCTTGCTGAATTTTGACTTGACTGAGCCATGTTAAAAAGTGGCACCTCGACCTTTTCTGTCCTCACTGAGTCTCTCTTTATCTGGAGTGTGGCACCGTGGCGTGGTAGTTAAGGCAGCTGGATTCCTGTGGCTGACGGTGGTTTGAATCCCGGACCTGGTGACTTAAAGATCACCCTGGGTGTGTGTGCCCAAAATCCTGAGAGGAGAATGGAGGAGAAGGGAGTGCGGTGTGGCCATCCCCCCGGGGGGTGATTTCTCACTTTCCCTCTGCCTCGCTCCTCTCTGGTGAGCTCCTCTCCGGTGATCTAAAAAGATGTTAATGGCACATGGGTGCCGTAAACACAGCAGTAAAAAGGCAGGCTCTGACTTCTTGGCACTAAACATCTCACAGGTACGAGGTGTAAGCGGATGCGTGCAGGAAGAAGGGGTGAGCTTTGAGAGCTGTGATGAGATGGTGGGGAGCAAGGTTATGGGAGGCAGGGGCAGGAGGGCCTGGCGCCCGAGGACGGAGCAGGTGCTCTGGTCTAAGGCAGTGAGGAGGGAGTGGCTGGAAAGGGCCAGCTCAGCTCTGCTCTGAGCTCGCGTTAGCCATTCGGGCCATTTGGCACGGCTGGCTGTGAAAGGCCAGGCCGGCACTTGATGCGTGCCCATCCTCCTCACTTTCGTAAACTAAAATGTGCTTGCTTCCTTTTTAGAGGATGGATCAGTCCTGAAACAGTTTCTTTCTGAAACAGAGAAGATGTCCCCAGAAGACAGAGCGAAATGCTTCGAAAAGAACGAGGTAGGGAGACGTTGCCCGGAGCCTTGCTGCCCCGTACCTGGACCCCTCTAAGTGCCTCTCTCTCCCTCAGGCCATCCAGGCAGTCCACGATGCGGTGGCGCAGGAAGGCCAGTGTCGGGTGAGTGCAGACGCAGACCGGGGCCGGCCGCCAGGTGCCACCCGGGACTCCTGGGAGCGTGTGGCGGAATCTCAACCTCCCCCACACAGGGCTGCTCACGCTGGGAAACTCCCCCCGAAGAACTGGCTCCTCAGGAATCTGATTAGCAGTGGAAATAGTCTTGGGTATCTTCAAACAGATAGTCTTTTATTTAGAGCTGACGGAGGCTTACAGAGTGATGCGTCTCCTAGGAATTAAGCATTTTAAATAGTCATCTTACAGCCTGTGGGAGAACATGCCGAGGACCGAACCTGCACCCTAATCAGAATGGAGCCTGTGGCTCTCCTGCTGTGCTGAGTCAGGTGGCAGGGCCCCGATAGCTGCTGCCACTTTTCTGTCTTGACCCTGAGCAAGATACTTCGCCTCTCTGAGCCATAATGTCCCAGTCAGTGAAAGCATCTTCTGGTAACATCAGGGCCTAGCACTTAGGAAACCCATGACAGCTATAATAACTTAAAAATACATAAGCAAGGGACCAGCAGTTAGTGTAATGGCTATGTTGCTGAACTCCTATGTAGTTGACCGTGGTTCGAGTCCTGGACCTGGTGGCTTAAACCCACGCTGGGCGCATGTACATGCCTGCCCAAGATCCCGAGAGGAGAATGGAGGAGAAGGGACTGCGGTGTGGCCATCCCCCCCCCCCGGGGGGGGGGGGTGATTTCTTGCTTTCTGTCTCTTTGTCTCTCTCTGTCTTTCTGGTGAGCGCACGCGCCCTATAGCAAAAACTTTTATTTCTTTAATTTTTAATTTTTTTTATAAATTTCTTTTTTTTTTTTTTTTTTTTTTTGAGAGATTTTTTTCACTATAGGGCGTGTGCGCTCGCCAGACAGAGAGAGACATTAGAGACAGAAAGCGAGAAATCACCCCCCAGGGGGATGGTCACGCCGCAATCCCTTCTCCTCCATTCTCCTCTCGGGATCTTGGGCACGCACGCACACGCACCCGGCGTGAGTTTTAAGCCACCGGGTCTGGGACGCGAACCACGGTCGACTACGTGGGAGTCCAGCGACATAGCCATTATGCTAACTGCTGGTTCCCTGTAGCAAAAACCTCTTAAAAAAATATATGTAAGCAAGGGGGCGGTAGATGGTATGGTGGTTATTGCACTGGATTCTCATATGGCTGACCACAGTTCAGGTCCCGGACCTGGCGCCTTGAAAATCACGCTGGGCGGGTGAGCACCCAAAATTTTAGGAAGAGAATGGAGGAGAAAGGGTTGTGGTGTGGCCATCTTCCCTCGGAGGGTGATTTCTCCCAGGAAAGGTGACTCCTCCTCTCTGCATCTCTGTTTTTCTCTGGCATGTGCATACACAGCTATGGGAAAAACAAACAACAAAAACCTTAAAAAAAAAATACATATGCAAGTCGGTTCAAGCATTTTTCAGGAGAGAGTTTGTTTTTATAATAACAGGTTCACTTTGTATAATACTCATTTTCCAACACTCTTCTTAACTCTCCAGGTAGATGACAAAGTGAATTTTCATTTTATTCTGTTCAACAACGTGGATGGCCACCTCTATGAACTTGGTACGTGTCGCTCCCTTTCGGGAATCCAGTCTAGCTTCATGCAATTCTTTCAGACTTAGTTTCTCTCAGAGTCTAGCTGTGTGATCTTATGGCTCTTGGTCTACCGTTGTTCATGAAGCCACAGTAAGAAGGTTTTCTCGTGAGGGTGCTTAACCCTGTGTGGTACTCAGAGCGCCCCCCTCAGGCAGCTGACAGCCACTGGGATGGCTTAGCCGCCACCAGTAAGGGGAGTAGAGCGGCAGCCATTCAGGGCTGTGTGCTTGGACTTCTCAGACTTTCTCTTCCATCCGCCCATGCATCTCCTCGTGTGCCATATTTTTTGGACAAAGAGTACTTCTGCAAAAGGACTGATGCCTGAAGAGGACTTTGTGTTTAAAAAAAAAAGAAAATCGGCTATGGGGCCAGCAGGTGGTTAAGGCGCTGGACTTCCATATGGCTGAAAGCGATTCAAACCCCAGAACTGACTGCTTGAATATCATGCCTGGGTGCATTTGTGTGCCCAAATCCCGGGAGAATGGAGAAGGGGTTGCAGGGTAGTCACCACCCCTGGGGGTGATTTCTCACTCCCCTCTCACTGTCTCTCGTGAGCGCATGAACCCTATAGCCCACGGCATCCACAGGGACCCACCTGTGCATTCACCTTTCCTGTCCTGCACCCCAGAGACTGGTCTGACTTGTCCCTGTGAGCCTTCCTAAGAGATGGGGGCACAGCCCTCTCTGTTAGGGTAGCTGATTGACTCCGTGTGATCTTGTTAGAGACAAGAACTATTCGGGGTGGCTATCTAGGTGCACGGTCCCCTCATTTGCAGCCTGTTGCTTCATAACTAGTTTCCCTTTTGTGGGAGCGACAGTGGTATTCAGAAGAATCGAAAGTGTCCCTTGGGACCAGCCAATGGCGTCATGGTTATGTTGCTCGACTCCCATGGAGTCGACTGCAGTTCGAGTCCTGGACCCGGTGGCTTAAACTCAGTCCAGGCACGTGTGCACATGTGTCCAAAACCCGAAGGGATTGTGGTATGGCCATCCCTTCCACCCTGGGGGTGGGGGGTGTGTTAATTTCTCGCTTTCTCTGTCTCTCTGTGTCTCCAGTGAGCATACACGCCCTATAGCAAAAAATATCCCCCAAAAAAAAAAAGAATCTAAAGTTTCCCTCTGGGCCAGGCAGTGTGCAGAGAACGCTGACACCCCTGCTGCTTTGTTCTAGATGGGCGGATGCCTTTTCCGGTGAACCACGGCACCAGCTCAGATGACTCCCTGCTGCAGGTAATTTTCAGAAGGCATCTCTGTCCACCAGGCCACGCTTGGGGTTTTTTTAAGCCAAATTACCCAGTCGTCTGTAAAGTCATGATGCATTTTTGCATAGAAAAATATGACATTCCCACTGACCTAATATCTAGCCTTAATTTCTTTCAGTACACCCACCTCAGTTGTCTGGGTTCGTGGCCGTGCTGAGAGTTTAAATAGCATCTCAGTAACTGTCGGCCTCAGCCTGTGGAAGTGGTTTTCATGGGATCCCTAGCAGAAGCCCTGCCTGATCTGTTCGATGTGCGTTCTCCAGTTCGCATTGGCTTAAAAGCCATTGCTTTGCTTCTTTGGGGGGATTAAGGTGACCATTGTTCGCCTGTCTGATCACATCACCGCCGAAGCCTTGCGACAGCTTCGGGAGCCTTTTCTAATCCCGTGAAGGCTATTGGATGTTGGCCAGTTGGATAGGCAGTATTCTACGGTTTGGTTAGGTGATTACATTCCAGACGTTTTCCTTCCCACGTGGCCCACCATTTACAGAATGAGGAGCCGAGTCAACATGAACTTAAAGCCCACATGAACTTTAAGGTCCAGGCCGCCCTGTGACCATCCTAGACCAAAACGTCTTGATTCTGGATAAGAGGTTGTAGATAACTCTAGGCTTCTTCACTCTGAAAATGAGTCTGAAGCGCTGAATCAGTATGCTGCTAGCAAGGGGAATTGCCTCATTATGGTAACCAAAAAATGCTATGGAAGTGTAACTAATACGTCTGTTGTAGTAACAACAGCTATTCTGTGCTTTAAACATTTTTTTTTTTTTAGGTTTTTGCCATAGGGCGAATGCACTCACCAGAGAGAGATAGTGAGAGGGAAAGTGAGAAATCACCCCCTGGGGTAGGTGGCCACGTGCAATCCCTTCTCCTCCATCCTCCTGTTGGGATTTTGAGTGTACACACGCCCAGTGTGATTTTTATTTTTTCTTAAGCCACCAGGTCCAGGACTCGAACCACGATAGACCATGTGGGAGTCCCGTGCCTTCACCACCATGCCACCTGCTGGCCCTCAGCTAATCTTCTTTAAGCATTTGCTATGGGCAGACCGGGGTCCACAAATTTGTCCTGTAAAAAGCCAAATTCATTTGGGATTTGTGTAGCCTACAGCTCTCCTGCAGGGGGTCAGTGCTGCTCTAAAACTCCAGAGCACCTTACTGGCCGGGTCTAAATGACTGTGTGTATCGGATCCCACCAAAGCCTTTTCTCCAAAATAGGCCGCGGGCTGGATTTGTCCCGTAGGCTGCAGTCTGCCCACCCCACGTTAGATGCCATTCGGAGTGATTTATAGCTTTTGTGGAATCCTTTTAACGGGGCTGGCGCTGTTGTCTAGGGGGTAGGGGAGACCTCGTCAGTGGCAGTTCACGTACCAGGCCTGACAACTTGAAAAACACTCTGGGTGTGGGCCAGCAGGCGGTGTGGTGGTTAAAGGCACTGGACTCCCACATGGCTGACCGTGGTTCAAGTCCCAGACCTGGCAGCTTACCTTCTCTCTCTCCTTCTCTAGTCAAACTTAAATAAATAAATAAAGTTAATAAAACAATTCTTTAAAAAAATAAACAATACAAAACACTCTGGGTTGCCTGCATGCCCCAAATCCCAGCAAGTGGAGGAGGGCTCTGGTATGACCGAGTCCACATGCCCTCTGGCAATTACGAAAGGAAAATAAAACAAAAAAGAACCCTTTTATTCATGGAATGTGTTCAATATTGTCCTCATCTAGCAATCGAGGAAGTTCACGTGCAGAGGTTAGCAGTGGCCAAGCCCAAAGCCCGAAGTGGCAGAACCGTGGTTCAGAGCTGACCAGTCTTACGTGTAGAGACAGGTCCACAGTGTGGCCCTCTTTTGTAGCAGACCCGTCTTTAGAACATAGAGACCTAATACCCTCACGGT
The DNA here is from genome assembly GCA_026018925.1 of Tupaia tana. Classification (NCBI taxonomy): domain Eukaryota; kingdom Metazoa; phylum Chordata; class Mammalia; order Scandentia; family Tupaiidae; genus Tupaia; species Tupaia tana. Next base: position 12,322,288 of record JAKSZU010000025.1, on the reverse strand, counting down.
GCCAGGGGACCAAGCCATGCCAGTCTAGGAAGGAAGGTCACTTCCTCTGGCCAGCTGTCACACACTGAGGTCGGTGAAAGCGCCTTCGTGGTATATGGGAAGAACAGGACGTAGTAATATAGAATGAGAAGCAGACCTATTGAGGGGTGGGGCATTTGCATGAGAATCAGAGTTCACCTCTGGGAGGGGCAAGAAGAGACACAGAGTCTCTGTTCACTTAGCAGAAAACTCAGATTCTTCTAATGAAGCCTGTAAGATATCTCCTAACTCATAGTTGACCGCACACTAAATACTTGGAGTTGTGCCCAGCATGGGATACCCAAAACTGTCACATGAGGCGTGAGGGAAGTCAACCTTTTGGTTTGGAAAAAAAAGATAGGGCCAGCTTGGCGTGGAGGTGAAGGCGGCTGGATCCCACCTGTCTGACGGCACGGTTTGAATCCCAGAGCGGTGGCTTGAGAGCCTGCTTGTTGGGTGTGCGGGCCCAAAATGCAAAAAGAGGGAAAGAAGAGAAGGGACCGTGGCACGACCATGCCCCAGAGGGGGTACTTTTTCATTTTCTCTCTCCAGCTCTTTTTCTGTTTCCAGCAAGCACATACACCCTCGGGACGGGGGTGGGGGGGCTTGGGGGGAACCTGTGTAATTAGAATCTTACTTAAAATTAAATGATGCACATAAGCCAGCATCTTGTTAATGGAAATTCTTATCCTATGCAAGGCTGGTTCTAAGTGCTTAAAGATGTGTTAGATTGTCTAAACTACACACTAAAGTAATTATTGTTAAGCGCGTAGGAGAATATATAAACTTAACCCAAGTACCCTAAACTTAAACGAATTGGGTCACTGCTCGTTGTCTGTAAAGGAGATGGCTATTTATTTTTATTTTTTGGAGAGGTTTTTGCTATAGGGTACTTGTGCTGTCCAGAAAGACAGACAGAGACAGAAAGTGAGAAATCACTCCCCAGGGGTGATGGCCACGCCGCCATCCCTTCTCCTCCATTCTCTTCTCGGGATCTTGGGCATGCACGCACACGCGCCCGGCGTGAGTTTAAGCCATCGGGTCCGGGACTTGAACTGCGATCAGCTACTGGGAGTCCAGTGACATAGCCATTATGCCATCTGGTCCGAGATGGCTATTTTTTTTTTTTTTTGAGTTTTTTTTGCTATAGGACGCGTGCACTCGCCAGACAGACAGAGAGAGACAGACAGCGAGAAATCACCCCCCAGGGGGGATGGTCATGCCGCAATCCCTTCTCCTCCATTCTCCTCTTGGGGTCTTGGGCACGCACGCACACGCGCCCGGCGTGAGTTTTAAGCCACCAGGTCTGGGACGCGAACCGCGGTCGACTATGTGGAAGTCCAGCGACATAGCCTTTACGCTAACTGCTGGTTCCCCTGAGATGGCTATTTTTAAAGGACATCCTTACTGTTGAAATCAATGGTGTGGTCTAAAGGACAGTTGATTTGAAAGTTGGTTTGAGAAAAGTTAAAACTTTTCTGAAAGAAGTTTTAATGTATTCAAATATTTAAAATGTAGATGTCAACCCATTAGTTGTTTTTCTTGAAAGAATTATTTACTTAATTTTATTAAATCCCTTCTCTTGGGATTTTGGGCACGCATGCATAGGGACCTGTTAGGATTTTCAAGGTGCTGGGTCTGGGACTTGAACTGTGGTCAGCCATGTGGGAGTCCAGTGCCTTAACCACCATGACACCTGCTGTCTGTTCCACTGCTTTTTAACGGAGTCTAACCGGGATTATGATCCCAAAGCATCGAAGCCCTAGAATTTGGCAAGTAACTGACGTTGAGGTCAGTTTTCTGTCGCCAGTCCTTGTGCGCTAAGCCTTAGGATGAGCAAACTCCCTTCACACCATCACGAATACCCAAGGACCCATCATTTCATTGTACCTGGAGTACCAGGTGTTTAGACTTTAAGTCCATTTTGTGAAACGTCTACTTGAAAGAAATGTCTCTACTCCAGGAGCTTCTGAGTTTGGAGAACTTTTGCCTTATTTTGTATCTTGTTTAGATTTGAGGCAAAGAATGCCAGCAGCTTAGTTTTCCAAGTCCAGGCACCAGGTGGAAGGAGCACAGAGCCACCTCTTGCCATGGGCCTTGGTTTGCAAGTTCAGTGAGAGATTTCAAGTGGGTCGGGGCCAGATAAGGGCTCAGTGGTAAGACGCAGCACTCTGCGAGGCCGCCCCCCAGGGGAAGCCTTCCCAAGTACACCAGGCGTGTGTGTCCCTGATCCGGCCCTGGCTGAGGCTGGAGTGGGTCATGGCATCACGGTCCTTTTGGGGGTGCTGTCTCTCTCTCTGTGTCTTACTTGCAAAAGAAATAAACTTTTAAAAATATTTTAAAATAGGGGCCAGCAGGTGGAATAGTGGTGAAGGTACTGGACTCCTGCATGGCTGACTGCAGTTTGAGTCCTGGACTTGGTGGCTTCAAAATCATGCTGGGCATGGGACCAGCAGTTAGCGTAATGGCTAAGTTGCTGGACTCCCATGTAGTTGACCACGTGGTTCGAGTCCTGGACCTGGTGGCTTACACTCAAGCCGGGCGCGTGTGCGTGCGTGCGTACGTGCCTGCCCAAGATCCCGAGAGGAGAATGGAGGAGAAGGGATTGCAGTGTGGCCATCCCCCCTGGGGGGGTGATTTCTCGCTTTCTGTCTCTCTGTCTCTCTCTGTCTGTTTGGAGAGCGCATGCGCCCTATAGAAAAACATCTAAAAAACAAACAAAAAAAATCATGCTGGGTGTGTGTGCATGCCTGTCCAGAATCCCAGGAGGAGACCAGAGGAGAACGGATTACAGCATGGCTATCCTCCACACCCCCCCATGGGGCGATTTCTCACTTTCTCTCTCTCTCCTCTCTCCAGCGAGCTCATGCACCCTTATGGCAAAAACAAAACAAAACAAAAAAATTAAAAAATAAAGCTGGCCATGGGGAACTTTGATCATTAATAGGCTTGGAGTTCCCTTCCTGTTGAAGCTGCATTTTGAGCTGCTTGGCTATTAACGACATTCCTTCTTTCCAGAACGCTGCCAAGGTCTGCAGAGAATTCACCGAGCGCGAGCAAGGCGAAGTCCGCTTTTCTGCGGTGGCGCTCTGCAAGGCAGCCTAGTGCCTGCGGGAGGGCTTAGCCGGCCTCCCCTCCTCCCTGCCCCGTGAAGATAGAGACCTCCCCACTCAGTCGAAAACGCTTCAGTCCTTGTGAACAGCTGTTCCCCTTCAGTTCTGCAGACACCGCCTCCCCTCAGCCACACGCAAGCCCTAGCAGGGCTCAGCTGTCGATGGCCCAGCCTGGTGAGAGCTTCCGATGGCACTGCACCCCCACCGTGCGTCTTGTCCCCAATATCTAACGCTTTCGGCAGCCGCTTCGGTTGCCGTGTGTATGTTGAAACCTTGAATGTGGTTGGATTGTCCTTGAAAGGAATAAAGTTTTTCTGCTGATAAGAGATAAGCCTGAACCGATTCTCATTTCTTACCTTCCCCCAGTATATCTAGTTCTATTTTGATAGTAATATATAAGTAAGCAGTCCAGGAGCCAGCAGGTGGCATGGTGGGTAAGGTGCTGGATTCCCACATGGCCGATCGCAGTTCAAGTCCTGGACCTGGTGGCTTGGAAATCATGCTGGGGGCGTGTGCATGCATGCCCAAAATCCCGAAAGGAGAATGGAAAAGGGATTGCGGTGTGCCCATTCCCTTGGGCGGTGATTTCTTACTTTCCCTCTCTCTTTGGTGAGCATGCATGCTCTTTGAGAAAATCCTAAAACAATAAAAACAAGCGTTCCATATGAGCAACTCATACGGCACGGAGCAGAGGATTACCTGGAAAATATTACTGGGTTAAGGTATCTCTAGACATTTCTCTGTGCATCTGTATTACTGTGGATACCTGTAGAAAAAATTGTTTAAAGAAATTGAGACAATTTTTTAGGGTAATTGTATAGAGAAATAGAGGAACAATAGAAGTTCCCATATACCCCTCCCGTTTCCTGTATTAACATCTCATATTAGTGGGATGCATTTGTTAGAGTCAATGAACCCGTGTTGACAAGATACTGATAAAGTCTGGCTCATTCAGATTGCCTTGGTTTTACCTGGTCCCCTGCTTTAATTTGAGGATACCATTCAGGAGAGCACACGACATAGAGTTGTCATGGCTTATTAGATTTCTTGGTTGAATCCTCAGATTTTTCTTAAGACAGAGAGACAGAGAGCAAGAAATCATCCCCCAGGGGTCTGGCCACACTGCAATCCCTTCTCCATTCCCCTCTCAGGATCTTGGGCACACACGCACACGTGCCCGGTGTGAATTTAAGCCACCGGGTCCGGGACGCGAACCGCGGTCAACTACATGGGAGTCCAGCGACATAGCCATTACACTAATTACTGGTCCCAGTAATTGGAATTCTTTTGCAGGGGAGATTTCTTTTTCCTCCTACACAGTCAATTGTTTTTATCAGTAAAAACTCATGCTTCAGATTATAATCCAGTACTGTTTCCTTGCTCAGATTATTCTAGCTTTGCTCACTGGAAGCTGTTTTAGTTGGCCCCTGTGTCCCTTTGACACTTCCCAGGCAGTGTTTTGTTTTTTTTGTTGTTGTTTTTAGAGATTTTTGCTAGAGGGCGCGTGTGCTCGCCAGGAAGAGACAGACAGGTAGAAAGCAAGAAATCACCCCCCAGGGGGGATGGCCACGCCGCAATCCCTTCTACATTCTCCTCTCGGGATCTTGGGCACGCATGCACACGCGCCCGGTGTAAGTTTAAGCCACTGGGTTCAGGACTCGAACCGCGGTCGACCACATGGGAGTCCAGAGACATAGCCATTGCGCTAACTGCTGGTCCTTTGTTCGTTTTTTTTTTAAAACAAATGTCTTTGGTGTTTTTGTTACTTCACGGATAAGGATACACTAGTGTGTAATTTAAAAGTTGGTAGATTTGGTAAAACTAAATGAGGACATCTGTTCCCAGCAATGGATGCTTGGACGGGGCCGTTCCCTCCTAGTTGGGTAAATCAGAGACAGTGGAGAAGACCCCATACTCCTGCCCTGACTTGTCCTCACTGGGGCTCTGTCCTGTCTACTGCCAGGAACCCAGAGAACTTGGGTCTCCGTGGCGTTAATCAAGAGACAGCGGCTGATTCCTACTGTGGGAATACCTCGGAAAGGAACTTCTAGGCGAAGGGTGTCTGGGTTCCTCTGAAGAAATGGCCGTGTCTTTCGACATCCTTGGATGTAAAAAGCTAAATAAAGCCAGTCATGTGTACATGCATGCCCCAGATCCCGGGAGGAACATGGAGGAGGTGGCGTGGCCTCCCCCGGTGGGTGATTTCTCACTTTCCCTCTCACTGTCTGTCTCTCTCTGGTGAGTGCACACACCCCATGGCAAAACCTTAAAAACAAAAATGAAAACAAAACAGAAGCTAAATAGTGATTCAAGTGATTGTAGTTGCTTGGAGCTGAAGCTGATGCATTCGAGGTCCTCAGTGTGGCCCGTGTACAGTCACCTCGGAGGCTGACTTGGGACAGGAAACAAAACGGGCTCCTTTCTGTTTATATGAGGTGGTGGGAGGATCGAGGACCAGGCGTGCAAGTCACACCACAGGGGGGGCTGTCAGGCTTTGTGCTTCACACAGGGGAGGCACAGTTATTAGAACGTTCTCAGACGGCAGCATGCCTCACTATGAAAGGTTACACATTAGGTGAGTATGTGGTGACTCCCGTCCCAGAGGTGTAGACGGTGTCAGTGTCACTGACAACTGCACCAGGGGCTCGTTGCCAGTCACTGGACGCCAGGGCTAGACAGTGGGCTGACCACATCAGGGTGGCTGTCCTAGGGTGGGAGTCCAACCACTGGGGACGCCAGGCCTTAGACAGTGGGCCGACTGCCTAAGGGTAGCTGTCCTAGGGTGGGAGTCGATAGAATGGGTTTTAGGGCTTATCCAACCTGTCTTTGACCTTATTTCTGCATCACTAACATTGAGGGGAAGACCACCCCCTACCATATCTTCTTCGTTTCCTGTTAAAACACTCAGTGAAGATGTCTAGGAAAGTCCTGGCTTCTAGAAACTTCCATGTGGCCCCCTCAGCTCCCTGACTGCTCTCTCTGGGCCCCAGATGGAATTGCCCTCTTTGTATCCTGTTGCAAGCGGGACTTCCTGGAACCGTGGGACAGAGGACCGCCTTTCTCCAAGTTCTCCTACTTGACATCATGGATTCCGAATAGCTCTGCCTTCAAAGATGTCTTCCCTAATGTGTTACTAGTCTTAGGAGATGAGAGTGCTTTGTTGTGCTGCCGATAGACAAAGCCATTTGATTCTAAGTAGAATTTTTGATTATTTTCAAAAATAATTCACTCCAGGACCAAGAGGTGGCATGGTGGTTAAGACACTGGACTCCCTCATGGCTTACTCCATGGTTCGAATCCTGAACTGGTGGCTTGAAAATCACACTGGGTGCTTGTGTGTACATGCCCAAAATCCTGAGATGAGAATGGAGGAGAAGAGATTGTGGCATGGCCATCCCCTCTCCCTACCCCGCTAGTGCTTTCTCACCTTCCCTCTCTCTGTCTCTCTCTCCCTCTCTGGCAAGTGCACACATCCTATGGCAAAAGTCTAAGAAAAAATAATTCATTCCTTGAGAGAGAGAGAGAGAGGGTCCCGATGCTGCACCTAGCCCAGCCTCAGCCGGCCCAGATGAGAGGCAAGCCCCTGTGTGGTGTACTCGGGAGGTCCCCCGAGGACTTGAACCAGGAACATCCCACGTGGGATCGCCTCGCAGAGCATTGTTTGGCCCGGTGCACCACTGTCTGGCCCCAGCCTTTTCTTTAAAACTTTAACATCCCAAATTCCAATTGAGGAGTCTTTAGGTTATACACCTATTCCAAAACAGTCTTTCTTAAAGACTCAAGAACATGGGAACCAGCAGTTAGCGTAATGGCTATGTCACTGGACTCCCACGTAGTCGACCGCGGTTCGAGTCCCAGACCTGGTGGCTTAAAATTCATGCTGGGTGCGTGTGTGTGCATGCCCAAGATCCCGAGAGGAGAATGGAGGAGAAGGGATTGTGGCGTGACCATCCCCCCTGGGGGGTGATTTCTCACTTTCTGTCTCTATGTCTCTCTCTCTCTGTCTGGCGAGTGCATGTGCCCTATAGCAAAAAAAACTCTCCAAAAAAAAAAAAAAAAAGACTCAAGAACATGAAAGAAATGTGCATGAATGAAACTAAGGAGGCAGTTCTGTTAAATGTGTATACAGAATGTTTGTCAAAGACTGGACCAGGCCAGCCAGGTGCCATGGTGGCTGAGACAGCCGGATCCCACAGAGTCCTGGACCCAGTGACTTGACAAGCACAGCAGGCACGTGTGTGTGCCCAAAATCCCAAGAGAAGAATGAAGGAGAAGGGACTGTACCCTCTGGGGGGGGGGGGGGGTGCTTTCTTACTCCCCGCCCCATCTCTTTTGGGCAAATGCATATGCCCTATAGCAAATTTAAAAAAAAAAAAAAAAGCTAAATATTTACTGTATTCTAAGTGTTTTACACATTTAATCATCACATATTATTCCTATTTTGCAAATAGAAAACTAAGGCATATTGAAGCTTGAGCAACTTGCTCACTCAATTAAATGCGTTTACTGAGATTTAAACTGAAGCAGACAGGTGCTAAGGGCCCACAGTGTTAATGGTTATGGGGGGGTCAGTGAAGAGAGTGGATCTGGGCCACACTGATGCCCCTTCCAAAACCCTGGCTTGTGTGTCCTGTAAAAGTTGCAGTGATAAGATATTTTTGTATCAGGCCACCAGGTGGCATGGTGGTTAAGGTGCTGGATCCCATTAGCTGACTCTGTGGGGTCTGAATCCCGGACCCAGCAGTTTGAAAATCATGTTAGGCGCATGTGCAAAAATCCCAGGAGGAAAATTGAGAAGAGACTGCGATGTGGCCATCCTTCCTGGGAGGTGATTTCTCACTTTTTCTCTCTTTTGCTCTCTCTGGCGAACACATGTGCTGTGTAGCAAAACAAAAAGGAAAAAGATGTTTGTATCAATAAAGATATACAATATCTTTAGAATAAATGAAAAAACATGGGTTTGCCCCTGTCTCTGGTTGTTAAGATTATGGGTGATTTTAACTGTATATTCTTATTTTTCAACCTTTCTTAAATTACTTCATTATTTTTTTAAAAATGTTTCATGTATATTTATTTTTGTTGTTGGTTTTGTTTGTTTGCTATAAGGCTGTGCACTCACCAGAGAGAGAGACAGAGAAATAGAGAGAGGGAAAGTGAGAATCACCCCCTATGTGGGATGGCCACACCATTATCCATTCTCCTCCATTCTCCTCTTGGAATTCTGGGCAGGCATACACGCACCTGGTGTATCTCTCCAGCCCCTGGGTCCAGGACTCGAACCGCACAGCAGGCTATATGGGATCCAGTTGCCTTAACTACTAAGCCATCTGACTGGCCTGTTTTGTTTTAAACTAATATATTAGTATGGTAGGTTTGTCAGAATGAATGAACTAATTACTGACAGATTATTATTAACTGAAGTCTGGACTTGACTATTTCTTTAGTTTTTCTCTACTGTCTTTTTACTTTCATTTTTAAAAGATTGTTGCCATAGGGCATGTGTGCTCACTGGAAAGAGACAGAGGGAAAGTGAGAAATCAACCCCCACGGGGCTGGCCATCCACAGTTTCTTCTCTACCATTCTCCTCTTGGGATTTTGGACACACACACACACACACACACACACACACACACACACACCTGGCATAAGTTCCAAGCTACCGGGTTCAGGACTTGAACTGGGGTCAGCCATGTGGGAGTCCAGTGCCTTACCTACCATGCCACCTGCTGGCCCCACCTACTGTTCTTTATTACCAACTCCATCTTCTTCTGTCTGCAGAGCCCACCCAGGTAGCACACTGTGTTTAGCTGTCATGGCTCCTCGGCTCCTCTAGGCTGTGCTTACACTACACCAACCTCTCCAACCCAGGGTGCCGCTCTGGCTCTGTCCCCTGGCAGGTCTCCTTGTCCCTGGTTCCTAAGGCAGAGCCTTCCAGGCTCATGGCTCTGGGCTGTGCCCTCAGTCCCACTCTCCTGCTGGGCACCTGGGCCAGCCGCACCACCGACGCCTCGAAGTCCTCACCTCTACAGGGAAGACGGCGTCTCTCAGGTTCATCGTGAGGACTGCGTGAAATGCGTGTGCGTTGCTGAGGATGCTCCAGGACACGCGAACTGTCCTGGCGTTTATTCGTCCCTCCCTCCTCGCGCCCCCAGCCTTTGCACCCCTCTTTCCTGTGCTCCAGCCTAAAGCCAAGATACGAAGTGCCCTTTGCTGCCTGATGCCAAACCAGACTTCCTTTTCCAGGGATGCCGCCCCAATTCCTGAGCAACTTGCCCGATCACCCTGAGTCATAGCTCACCGTGTACCCATACCTTCGTCTTCGCAGTGAGAAGGGAATGTTGTGTTTTTATTTTTCCCTCTAAAGTTTATGTGTTCATTTCTTCCATGAGAGGGGGAGGCAAAGAGAGAGAGAGAGACCCCCGACAAGGTCTCCATGCCACGATAGTTGACCGTGGTTCGAGTCCCGGACCCGGTGGCTTAAACTCATGCCGGGCGCGTGTGCGTGCGTGCCCAAGATCCCGAGAGGAGAATGGAGGAGAAGGGATTGCGGTGTGGCCATCCCCACTGGGGGGTGATTTCTCGCTTTCTGTCTCTCTGTCTCTGTCTTTCTGGCGAGCGCACGCGCCCTATAGCAAAAACCTCTCCAAAAAAAAAAGAAAAAAGAAAAAGAAGGAAATGACACATTTTTTAATTTAAAGCATAACTTCTAAGAACAGAAAAGATTTTGAAAACAGTGGCTCATAGGTTCGTTTGCCCTCCTTGACATTAAGGTATCTCCAGCCATCTAAATAAGCAACCTTCAACTTTCCAGGAGTTGGGTGCTTAAATCCAAACGGAATGCGTCACACCTGAATTTGCTATTTCGCCTCCACCCACATTAATAGGAGACAAGTGGTTTATTCAATCTGCGGGTAGTTACTATACCCAGTAGGGGGCAGCAGAGGAAAGCGAACAGGAATTTTGTGGCTCCCTAGCCGAGGCCAGGAAGAAAACGCAGAGCAGCTGGTGACGATGCCCCTCCTGAGTCCAGTTGGAGAACAGCAGCATATGGGACTTCTTTTGGCCAGTGTTTTGCACCGGATGAACTAGCCCAGATACAGAATGGCCAAAGCGAGCCTGAGGAAGTGGGAATTGCTTACTGGTACACTCATAATTCGGGCCAGGTTCCACTTATTTATCATAAAAATAAACACAAAATATATTGGCAGTTATAATGCCAAAGCATAATTTATTAGAATTGATTGTTTCCTCTTCTGATGTTGAGCTAAATATTATCCCACATGTAATTGATGTTATATGATCGATTCTATATTCAATTGTATGTGTAGTAAAGTTTGCTTTGGAATCCATGTCAACATTAGGAAGTAGTGGCATTAATTGTGTAAATTCAGATTGTTTAGACTTTTAAGAAGATATTTTCCCCAACACTTATGTTTCTTTTTTTTCTCTCTTGTTTTCTTCTTTTTGGAGATGTTTTTGCTATAGGGTGTGTGCGCTCGCCAGAAAGACAGAGAGAGACAGAGAGACAGAAAGCGAGAAATCACCCCCCAGGGGGGATGGTCACGCCGCAATCTCTTCTCCTCCATTCTCCTCTCGGGATCTTGGGCATGCACACACACGCGCCCGGCGTGAGTTTAAGCTACTGGGTCTGGGACTCGAACCGTGGTCAACTATAGGGGAGTCCCGCGATGTAGCCATTATGTTATCTGCTGGTCCTGGCTCTGGCTCTTGTAGACAGGGCTTCTCAGTGTTGCCCAGGCCAGCCTCAAGGTCATGATCCTCCTGCCTTGACCTCCTGAGTCCCTGGGATCGCACGTGCACACTACCGCACTGGCCTTTGGTTCGGATGGGGTAAACTCAGCTCTCGTGTAGTCCCAGATGGTGGAGCAGTGTCTTAGCAGCAGGGCCACCAAGGCCGGGCCCCTGCCTGTCCTCATGTCACCTTACTTCTGAGCAGCAAGGCTCTTCTATTTAACACCTCGGCCACTCCCAGCCTCTGCAAGGGCACCACTGTGGACCTTTGGCCCTCCCTTCTACCAGACTATGGCCCTTATTAGATGCTATCTGCAACTCCCTTCACGATTTTGAAATAAAACTCATAGCTAATATAACATGCTTACACACATAATTAAAAAAAATCAATTTCAAGAAAGATATACTTCAGGGCCAGCAGGTGGCGTAGTGGTTAAGGTGCTAAACGCCCACGTGGCCAACTGTGGCTCAAGTCCCAGACCTGGTAGCTTGAAAATCACTCTGGGCACATGTGTGTGTGTGTGCCCAAAATCCCAAGAGGAAAATGGAGAAGAAATCTTGCAGAAGAAAGGATTGCACATGGCTGCCCCCCACCCCCCCAGGGGTGATTTCTAATTCTTTCTCTCTCTCTCCACTGAGTACCCTATGGCAAAAACCTTAAAAAAAAAAGAAAGAAAGAAAAAGAAAGATATGTTTTCAGCATGCCCAGATATTAATATCTAAGCTGACATAAGATAGGGAGAGGCCTGCGTTTAAACAGAAAGTCCCCGAGGTGAGGCAGCTTCAACAGCGGATGGAATTGGGCGTGGTGTGTGGAGAACTCAGATACCACAAGCACACTTGTATTAATTAGTCACAGCGTGTTTCCAAAATCAGGAACAATCTTGATAAAGTTCCCAACAAAACAGTTACATTTTTTCCCTTGACATACCCAGTAATTATATTTATGTATGGAGTGGCAAAAATGCTGCAAAAAAAAAAAAAAAATACGTGCTAGATAGTTTCAGAAGGTGACACACAGACTCTTCATCCATATGCACGCCTAGAGGGATATTCAAAACTTGTGTGAGACGTAGCACAGAGTCTCATTTTCATTCCTTTTGAAAATACCTAAAAACCACATTCGAGTTTTGTGATCATTATTTCAACATTTAAAGCCCATAGCATTATCTTTTTTTGTTTTGGAGAAGTTTTTGCTATAGGGCGCGTGCACTCGCCAGACAGACAGAGAGAGACAGAGAGACAGAAAGCGAGAAATCACCCCGCAGGGGGGATGGCCACGCTACAATCCCTTCTCCTCCATTCTCCTCTCGGGATCTTGGGCATGCACGCACACGCGCCCGGTGTGAGTTTAAGCCACCAGGTCTGGGACTCGAACCGTGGTCGACTACATGGGAGTCCAGTGACATAGCCATTACACCATCTGCTGGTCCAGGGGTGGAGTGATTTCTTACTTTCCTTCTCTGTTTCTCTCCAGTGAGTGCACACACCTTATGGCAAAAACCTGGGGTAGCAAGTGGCTTAGTGGCTAAGGTGTGGGACTCACATATAACTGACAACAGTTCACATCCTGGACCTGGCAGCTTTAAACTCATGCCAGGGGCATGTGTGTGCATGTCTAAAATCCCAAGAGGAGAATGGAGGAGGAGTGTTTGTGGTGTGGCCATCCCACCTGGGTGGCGATTTTTCACTTTCCCTCTCACCGTCTCTCTCTGGTGAACACACGCACCCTGTAGCAAAAACCTTGGAAAAAAAATATAGGGTCCGTTCTGGCAAAATGCCTAGTACGCAATCTGTGCTCCATGTACGCTTACGAAATTAATGAAAACTTTGCTTCCTTAAGTGGTGGTGAAGGCAGCTGTATCCCACATCGCAAACAGACTGGTTCGAGTCCCACACCCGGCAGCCTGAAGAACATGCCGAGAGCATGCGTGTGTGTGCCTGAAATCCTGAAAGGAGAAATGGAGGAGAAGGGGTTGCAGCAAGGCCCTCTCCGTGGGGGGTGCTTTCTCACTTTCCCTCTTTTTCTCTCTCTTTGGTGAGTCCATGTGTTCTCTAGCAAAACTTTAAAAAAAAACCTGGAACAAAAAGTGTGACATAGGGGTCAGCAGGTGGCGAGGTGGTTAAGGCAGCTGGACTCCCACATGGCTGACCGTGGTTCGAGTCCTGGACCTGGCAGCTTGCTTTCTTACTTTCCTTCTTTCTCTGTCTCTCTAGTCAACTTCAAAAAAAAATAAAATAAAATAATGACAATGAATAAAATGAAATAGATGAATTCTTTTTTAAAAAAGAAAGTGTGACATACATACGCTGTGGAATACTACTGCCATGAGGAGCCATGAGACCCTATCATTTGAGTCCAATTGGAGGGATAGAGAAGATTCGAGGCTCAGCAAATGAGCCAGACTCTGGAGGCACCACCTGCAGATTTCCACGCATTTCCCAGATGTCTGCACTCTGCGGCGGAAATGGACAGACCCGGGTATGGGACCGTGGGGAGGACTGCGGATACCAGAGCCTGCAGGGGAGGCGGGTGGACGGTAGGGGGCGTGGGAGGGCTCAGGCTAGAAACACTGAACACAGGCGAGAACGTAAGACTCTCTGTTGAACATGATGTGCACAGCACCGTCCCCTGAGCAGATCGTCACGTGTCGCCTGCATGCTTTGGAAAGTCCTGTCGTGTACTATAGAGATGTAGGCTGATGACGTGAAAATAAGCAATCATAAAAGCAAACGGTGGAATTAAAACCTGTGAAGGAACGCCAGGTGGTTCCCCACGTGACCACGCGTTGTAATCACCTGCAGCGCTTCACGGAGTCTGACGCTTGGGCCCTCCCAAAGCATTCTCGTGGATGTGGTTGGTGTACGGCCCGGACATCTGCGTGTTTTGACAGTCCCCAGGTGAGTGATGAAAATTTTCTGGAACTAGGGAAGTGAGATGGTGTCACAGCATTGAGAATGTGCTAAATGTCACCAATGGTAACTTTTTTTTTCTTTCAAATCATCATTTATTTAATTTTATTGTTATTTTCATTTTTTAGAGAGAGATTTTTGCTATACGGTGCATGTGCTCACCGGAGAGACAGAGAGACAGAGATACAGAGAGATGGAAAGCAAGAAATCACTCCCTGGGGGGATGGCCACGCTGTAATTCCTTCTCCTCCATTCTCCTCTTGGGATTTTGGGCACGCACGCACACGCGCCTAGTGTGAATTTGAAGCCGCCGGGTCTGGGATTGAACCGCGGTCAACTACATGCGAGTCCAGCACTGTAACCATTATGCCATCTGCTGGTCCCTATTATTTTTATTTCTACTTTTCAATTTGCTATAGGGTATGTGTGTTTACCAGAGAGACAGAGAGACATAGAGGGTATGTGAGAAAGCAAGCCACCAGGTCCGGGACCCAAACCGTGGTCGTTCATGTGGGAGTCCAAAATTGAGAATCAATGGGCCGTTGTGACTATTCCTCAGGAAATAAGAGTCGAATAGAAATCTTCGTGAAATAAATAGAAATCAGATCAGAAACTCCAATTCCATTGGTCTGAACAGGGGCAAAGGACTTTGTGTTTTCGACTAGAGTCCCAGGGGACTGTTACGAGAGCAGTTTGGGAAGCTCAGACTGAATGTGTCCCCAGCAGGCTCAGTTACAGTCCTCTGCCACATGGTAATGTTTCTGCCACCATGGACCACATAGGTGACAGCGGTGGCAGTAGGACATGCCGTGAAGCTTGGGTGTGTAGGAGGCTACTCCATCTACGCTGGCTTCTGTGATGTCTCACAAGGGTGAAACCACTCCATGGTGTGTTTCTCAGAACGTTACCCCTGTGGTTTATTTATTTTTTAAGAATTATTTTAATTAATTAATTTATTTATTTTTAAATTTGATCAGAGAGGGACAGAGTGAGAGAGAGAGGGAAGATGAGAAAGCAAGATGAGAAAGTCCAAGACTTGAACCGTAGTCGCCCATGTGGGAGTCCAGCGCCCTTAACCACCATGCCACCTGCTGGCCCCAGAACGTATCCTTGTGCTTAAGTGATACATAAGTGTACAGAAGTCACTCGGGGCTCTTTGTTAAGCTTCCAGAACAATCATAGACCCCGCCCAGATTTATTAAACAAGGATCCCCACAGGAGAGGGTTAATAAGCTTGGGCTAAGTCTTCTGACCAGGGGCGTTTTGGAAACATCACCTGCCAATCCTCAATGTTGGCCATTCTACAAACCCCCCTGAGCTTAACAAAAGAAAGGTGAGATTCCCTCCTTGCAGACAGGGTGATCCTGGGCTGGGGCCCAGGCAACCACAGTTTTTGTTGACACCACGTCGGAGCTGGAGGAATGGCTGGGCCCATCGCTGCTGGGCCGCTCTGTATGAAAGCAGACGGCGGTGACGTTTCACGGGTACGGACGAAGAACAGAGCATGCGCAGCTCCCCACGGCACTGCAGCCAACTGAGAGACGAAGAGAGAAGGGGTCTGCATGAGCCTGGCCGAGCAGCTGCGAACAGACACAGCAGAAAAGTAAGAGAGGTTAGGATGTACAGACACTAAAGGGAAAGAGGCCTCTGTGACAGCCCGTGGTGAGGGACAGGGGACGCAGAGATCTCTGGAGACCTTCCACACGTCCCCAGGGGACCTGGTTGGCAGATGGTCTGAGACTAGGCGCTGAGGGGCGCTTCTGGTGGGTGTGTCCGTCCTCTGGCTTGGTCCCATCCTAATTACAAGAAGCTTCTTTTTTGCTTTTTTTGGTTTTCGCCATAGGGCATGGGTGCTCACAGGAGAGAGACAGAGAGAAGGAAAGTGAGAAATCACTCCCTGGGGCTGGGGAGAGGGTGGCCTGCTGCAGTCCCTTCTCCATCCTCTTCTTGGGATTTTGGGCATGCACGCACATGTGCCTGGCAATTTGTTGAGTCCGTAACCACCATGCCACCTGCTGGTCCCTTTTTAAAAAAATATGTTTTATTCATGATACAGAACGTGTGCACATATACATGACAGGGAGAGAGAGGAAACGAAGCATCCCCGACAGGGTCTCATCACACACGATCCCCTCCCCTCGCTCTCCAGTTCGTTCAAATCTTTGGCACAGGCATGCACACCTGGTGAATTTCAGGTCCACCAGGCCAAGGACCTGAACCCTCAGTTGGCCGTGTGGCTTCTAGCACCGGAGTTCAGTATACCTCCTGCCTGCACCCCAGGCTGGGCCGGAAGCTGCTCCTCCCTCCGTCCCAGCCAGTCAGCTCCATGGTTACTTCTAAGATATGGTTCTTTCTGGGGCAGACACACACACACACACACACACACACACACACACACAGATGATTCTTTTTTTGTATCCCAGACTTTCTGGAAAAACACGTGCATTTCATAGTCAATTAGGATGGATCAAAATGCATTTGTTTCGGCAATCTTTACATGTACAGAAGGCCGTCCTCTCACTTACTCTGCCTGTCCAGGTTACGAGTTGTAAATAGTCTTCCACGGTTGTCATGAGCTTTTCTCTTTGTCTTGCCAGGGTAAACTTAAAATAACAGAGAGACTGTCGCTCTCCAAAGAAATGTCACTCTCCCAACAAACAGGATTGCGATTTGGAATATGCGAGCTACAGCAAACTCTAGGCACAGGCGGGAAGTTGGAATGAGGGCAGCTTTTTTTTTTTTTTTTTTTTTTTGGAGAGGCTTTTGCTTTTTTTTTTTTTTTTTTCTTTTTTTGGAGAGGTTTTTGCTATAGGGCGCGTGCTCTCGCCAGACAGAGAGAGACAGAGACGGAAAGCGAGAAATCACCCCCCCAGGGGGGATGGCCACGCCGCAATCCCTTCTCCTCCATTCCCCTCTCGGGATCTTGGGCACGCACGCACATGCGCTCTACATAAGTTTAAGCCACCAGGTCCGGGACTCGAACCGCGGTCGACTACATGGGAGTCCAGTGACATAGCCATTACGCTAACTGCTGGTCTCTCTGCTGGATTTTTCATCTTCAACAAAAACAGAGCACAAAGGTGGGGTACATAGGAAATGAAATGGTAAAACTCAGCCTAACATCAAGTCTTAGCCTGCATAATTGCCACATATGAAAGAAAAACTCAACATTCACCAGCTGAAAATGTTCATGCCCACCAGAATCTCCACTGATGGCAGCCACGGTTTAAGTGTTGTGTCTGCTGCTCCCACTCTCATGCCATAATTTTAATTTTAAGGTTTTGCCATAGAGCACATGTGCGAGAGAGAGAGAGAGAGAGAGAGAGAGAGAGAGAGAAAGTGAGAAATCACCCCTTGGGGGGATAGCCACACCGCAATCCCTTCTCCTTCATTCTCCTCTCAGGATTTTGGGCACACACGCACACACACCCTGAGTGATTTTGAAAGTTCCAAGGCTGGGACTGGAACCACGTTTGGCCACATGGGAAGTCCAGCACCTTAACCACTGCACCACCTGCTGGCCTACTCATGCTGTAATTTGATACTCAGAGAGGCAGTGCTGGGAGATGGAGTCTCTTGGGAGGTGCTTGGGACTTGAGGGCAGATCCCTCATGACTAATTAATGTAGCCCCTGGATGGAAAGTGCTCTTGTCAATTAGCTCCTGAAAAGCAGGTTGTTAGAAAAGCAGGTGGGTTGCCCACAAGTCTCTGTCTCTTTGTGCGTACCTCCTCACCTTTCTGCTTCTCTTGGCCATGTTGTGATGTAGCAGAGGAAGCTGGCCAGATTCCAGCCTCACACCTTTGAACTTTCCAGCCACCAGAATCATGAGTCGAATAAACCTCATTTCTTCCTAAGCCACTCAGCATTAGGTATTTCTGCAATATAGTAGACTAAGATAGTGACCTACTTTGGTTCCCTCCTAACACATAGCACCTCAAACAAAACAAACAACTCCCACTTTCCAAGTAGACTTGAACTTGGATGACTTATCTCCAGTAATGATCTCAGAGTCTAAATTCACAAGAAGAATATAAGTGGCTGCACAGGTAATAATCCATGCACTTCGATATGTCTATATCTGCACTCTGCAAATAATGTACACACTGGCAATGCAATGCTGGTAGTCCAACATTCCTCCATAAA
Source organism: Tupaia tana (assembly GCA_026018925.1). Taxonomy (NCBI): domain Eukaryota; kingdom Metazoa; phylum Chordata; class Mammalia; order Scandentia; family Tupaiidae; genus Tupaia; species Tupaia tana. Next base: position 12,304,347 of record JAKSZU010000025.1, on the reverse strand, counting down.
TACACAAGTACACTCAGGTGCAATGAGCTTGAATAGCAACACAATATTTTTGCAACAGTTTATTTATTTATTTGTAAAGCATCTATGTCCTGGGGCCTCAATCTAAGCCAAAAGCGACATTGTGGTACTTACAATGCAAAATATTCAGAACCCACAGGAAATAAAAAGGATGGAGTGATTTAAATATAGGTGAGGATTTTCCAATATGCACAACTTGGATTTAAGGTAGACTAGAGCAGAGGAAATATTTTGTTCCTGACTTTGGGTCCATGTGGAGATGGAACAGACAGACCTGCACATCCAAAGAGCTAATGCACCCAGTGGCTTGAAAATCCCACCAGGTGCCTGTGTGTGTTCCCAAAATCACAAGAGGAAAGTGGAGGAGAAGGGGTTGCAGTGTGGCCATCTCCTCTGGAGGGTGATTTTTCACTTTCCCTCTCTCTCTGTCTCTCCAGTAACACACAAGCCCTATAGTAAAAATAAATAAATCAATCAATAAAACACAAAAATAAAGCAGAGCCTCAAACGAGGGGGCTATGGAAATGCAAGGCAGGTGTTCTCAAGCTTAGGGAAAATGTGTATTAGGAAACAAAACAAAACTATGTGGGACCAGCAGTTGGCATAATGGCTATGTCGCTGGACTCCCATGTAGTCGACCACTGTTTGAGTCCTGGACCCGGTGGCTTAAACTCATGCTGGGCGTGTGTGCGTGCGTGCCCAGGATCCCTAGAGGAGAATGGAGGAGAAGGGATTGCGGTGCGGTGTGGCCATCCCCCCCCCCCCCGCGGGGGGTGATTTCTCGCTTTCTGTCTCTCTGTCTCTCTCTGTCTTTCTGGCGAGCGCACGTGCCCTATAGCAAAAACCTCTCCCAATAAAGAAGAAGGTGCGAGATACTGATGCCATGTTCTTTATGAGCTCAGGGGGAGCTCGCAGTGCTCATAGTACTGCTTGCAAGTGATCTCCCCCTTTTGGCACGTATAACACACGTGAAGAAGACTTGCAGGGCACTCTTCCTCTCTTAGAGCTCACAGCGCGGAGCTGAGCTGAGCTGACCCAAGGCCGAGTGGAGCCAAGGCCACTAGGACTGAGCTAGCAGAAGGCCAGGCTGAGCAGGGCTAGCTAGCTGATCAATGCTCCCTTTCTCTTAAAGGAGCTGCAGATATTCGTGGCTCATTGTCAAGGCCAGACTGTCACACACACACGCACATCCACATTACATGCAATGCTGTAAAACAGTACAATCATTACATAACAAGCGTGCAAGCACACCCCAACTCATAACGTAAGTTGTTTATCCTGTGGCTGTCAAACATGGTGAGGTAGGAAGTGAGGGAGCCAGACTAAACCATCCTGACTCCATTTTTTCCACAGGTGTGCTCTCCCAGTCTCTCTCAAAGTGAAGCCAGCTGTCCAGGTGATTCCGATGTAGCTGAAGGTTGAGGACGTATTACATAGACCTGCATCCTCCATCCCCCTTGCTACAAATGACGTCAATTGTGAACTGTAATGCAAACCTGAGCTCCATTCTCCATTTAAATATCTGATAGTGAAATTTATTTTGAGCTTTGCAAACAGCAAAACCACGAGTAGAAATCCTGGGAAAATCATTGGTGGCTTAGCCCCAGGGTGGGCAGCAAGGGATGGTGTGTGGCCTTGGCCTGTCTCAAGTGGCTCCAGTTTATCGCAGCAGATAAGACAACCTATGGAAATAACCGGAAGGCCTGGACTCCATTTGGCACCGCCTCACTCAAACCCAATCTCAGAGCAGGGACTCTGTGCCAGGGCTTCTGTGGGGAGGTGTCTGAGAAAAGTCGGCAATACCAGCTCCCAGACCACATCAGACGGCTCTTGGCCTCTCTTTCCTCTCTTACAACTTGACACTAGGAATGAGAAGGGAGATAAAATGAGAACTAACTAAAATCAAAGTGTTCAGAGAATATAAGAATTCTTTCACCCTGAAAATTGTTGTCTTTCCAAAGAGGCTGTCTCCTCTCTTGGGACTTTCTCATTGGTTGTTTTCTAGTGTTTTGCTTCTCCACGTCTTAATATTTCTTTTTCCCATCATTCAAGCCCATTGAATAAGTATGCAGTGAGCACACATCGCACCAGCCAGACGTGGTAGGGTGAAGATTTCATGCCTGCTCTTCAGAAGCTCATAGACTGTGTTGCTCCACCATCAGTCAACTTCATCTGAGACCTGAGGTATCCACGCGGCCTTGAACCGCTTCTGGGGGTTCAAAACTGAATACGACACGGTCCCTCCTGTTGAAGGAGCTTGCTGTCTACAGAAGGAACGGGCACAAAGCAAATATTAATATGACAAAGGCTGTAACGGAGGTAAGAAGGTGTTAAGGAAGTCCGGAAGCAAAAAGTGATTGACTTTACCTGACGGAGCTGAGAAAGGCTGGAAGGGGACTCCGTCCTTGGAGTTGGGGTGGCCATGCCAAGGGTGGTGAACAGGGGCATGGCACGTGACAAAATAGTGTGTCCAGAGTCAGGGGAGAGGCACGTGGTGGCTGGGGTACAGGTTTTTTGCTTGAATATTAGGCGGGAAGAGTAGACTAGGGCCAGGCTGCAAAGGATATGGCACATGGCCCACTTAGGAGTTGTGTCCTTGGGACCAGCAGTTAACGTAATGGCTATGTCACTGGACTTCCATGTAGTTGACCGTGGTTTGAGTCCCGGACCCGGTGGCTTAAACTCATGCCGGGCACGTGTGCGTCTGTGCCCAAGATCCTGAGAGGAGAATGGAGGGGAAGGGATTGCGGCGTGGCCATCTCCCCTGGGGGGTGACTTCTCGCTTTCTCTCTCTCTGTCTCTGTGTCTTTCTGGAGAGTGCATGTGCCCTATAGCAAACACCTCTCCAAAAAAAAAAAAAAAAAAGAAAGAAAAAATTGTGTCCTGATTCTGTAAACATTGTTCACCAGAGTCTGCCCCCTCCCCCCAGTAGGGTGCATGTGCTTGCTAGAGAGAGAGAGAAAGTGAGAAGCACCCCTGGGGGGGGATGATCACACTGCAATCCCTTCTCCTTCATTCTCCGCTCAGGATTTTGGGCACGCACACACACACACACTCAGCATGTTTTTCAAGCCTTGGGGTCCGGGATTCAGACTGCTCTGTTGGCCATATGGGACGCATTCATCATAACCACCATGCCACTGGCTGGCCCCATCAGGGTTTTCTTAAGCAGGAGAAAAATAGGTCACATCCAGGATTCAGGGAGCAGCGTGGAGGAGAATTTGGGGGGACAAAAGCAAGAAGTGAGTATATGAGTTATCAATGACTGTGTATGGGACCAGCAGATGGCGTAATGGTGATGCCGCTGGACTCCCATGTAGTCAACTGCGGTTCGAGTACTGAACCCGGCGGCTTTAAACTCACGCCAGCCATGTGTGTGTGCGTGCCCAAGATCCTGAGAGGAGGACAGAGAAGAGGGGATTCCAGCATGGCAGACCCCTGGGGGGTGACTTCTCACTTTCTATACTTATAGCAAAAATCTGTCTTAAAAAAATACAAAAAACCGTCAATGACTATGTAACAACCAACCCCAAACTTAGTCATTTAAAACAGTGATCGATCGATCATTGCTCACGATGCTGTGAGCTGGGTGTCGCCTGGATTCACTCATGTGTTGGCCTTCGGGCTTGGTGGCGGCTGGCCTCACGTGTGACGCCGGGAGGGCTGGGCCTCTGTGTCTGTGTGATCTCAAGATCTTTCCCTCCCCACAGCGTGTCGTCATTTATTGTCTAGGCCGTGATTTCTTATATAGCAGCGAGAGCATTTCAAGACGGTGAAAGCTGAAGCTAGACCTATTCTTAAAGGTCGCACAATGTCACCTCTGCTCCAGCTTATTGGTCAAAGCTATGTGGGAGGGGATGACAGAAAGATGGGAATTCGGGGGACCAGCAGTTAGCGTAATGGCTATGTCGCTGGACTCCCATGTGGTCGACTGCGGTTCGAGTCCTGGACCCGGCAGCTTAAACTCATGCCGTGTGCATGTGCGTGCGTGCCCAAGATCCCGAGAGGAGAATGGAGGAGAAGGGATTGTGGCGTGGCCATCTCCCCTCGGGGGTGATTTCTCACTCTCTGTCTGGCTCATTACACGTTGACATCTGCTTTCTGCTTGTCACATGTGGACAGTGGTTATGGGGGACATTTAAGCAGAGCTGGAGACTCGTAATGGAAACTCTGGCTGGCGGAAGGCTGACCGGGAGGGGAGCCGCGTGTGTGCACTCTGTCTCAGTCCCCCTGCAAAGTCACCCCAAGACTCCTGGTCACTGAAGTTATGACCCAGGGACAATAAAGTACAAGGAACAGCATGGCCTTCAGTAAACAGCACTGGGTCACTGGCTCTCCACGTCAGACAATGAAATACGATTTCTACCCTACACAGTACACAAACCAGGCTTATATAAAGTTGGCCCTTTCCAGCCATAGCTTTTGCATCCATAGATACTACCAAGTGTACACTGAAAATATCTTAAAAAAATAAGCTGGGCATGGTGGCACCTGCTTGTAATCCCGGGTACGTGGGAGGCGAGGCAGGAGGATCAAGACCATCCTGGACAACGCAGGGAGACTCTGTTGCTAAAACACACAACTAAACAAGAAAAAGGTTTTTTCTTGTTATTTTCCCTAAACAACACCAACTATTGGGCCAACTGGGGCATGGTGGTTAAGGCAGCTGGATCTCACATGGCCCACTACCTGGTTCGAGGCCTAGACCCACAGCTTAAAAAAACACACTGGGCATGTGTGCTTGCCCAAAATCCCAAGAGGAGAATCGAGGAGGGGGACTGTGGTGTGGTCATCCCCCCTGGGCGGTGATGTCTCACTTTCTCACTTTCCTTTCTCTCTCCCTCTTTCTCTCTGTTTCTGGAGAGAGTATGCTCCCTACAGCAAATTAAAACAAACAAAAAAAAACAACAAACAAAACAATACCAACTCTCTACATGGCATTCACATGTCACGAGGTGTTGTAAGTAACCTAGAGATGATTTTTTAATAATTAATTAATTAATTAATTAATTTTTATTTCAATTTATTTATTTGCAATCATTCACTGTACATCATTACAGCATACAAAATGAGATTTTTCCATCCAGAGTACACTGTATATTGTCTCAATCCAGCACATCAACAAACATGTTATTGTCAGCAGATGATCTTCCATTTCTTGTTTTCTGTCTGTTTAGCTTTTTTCACCCCATCCTTGATTCCATATCTCTTACCCTCTGCCATCTCCCATTCTCCTCCCTCACTGTCTCTGGTATCTATGTTTGCTTTCTATACTGTTTTCCCCCCCACATTTTATTGAATCACCAAAGACCCTAATCACTCCAAATACCCTCATAGCAAACACAGGTGACATCCACATTTCCATGAACACAAGTCTAACTTTATGCATCCTATAAAGTAGCACCTAGCTGGGGCTACATATCCTACCGCAGTCATTGAATAAATATATATATTTTTTCCTGAAACTTTACACACTGCATAGTGACTCAATCATGCACATTACAAAACATTTTCCATTTCTAGTTCCTAGAAATATTTCCACCCCTCTTTCTGACCCTCTGTCCCTTCCCACCCTCCTCTCACACCACCTCCAGTGTCCACAATTGTCCTTTATTCCCTTCCCACCCACCTTGCATTGATCACACAATTTCCTACATAATCTAACAACTTTCAATGCTGAGTTCACTCATTACTACTAAGAAAACCAGTTTTAACTTAAATCAAAGAAATGCCAAGGAATTTTGCTTAAAGCCAGGAAACAGGTTAGAATTCTGTTCAAATGGTAGGTGCATGAACCTGTCAGTCTCATGTACTTTTATCTTCTGTTCTGGTTCAGTTTTCCTGGTTAAATTCTGGTATAAAATATTCAGCTCCAGACTTGTCCCTATGATTAAGTTGGCCACTTTCTTAGTTTTTGGACTCTTATTTCCATGTGTCTGTATTTAATTTTCCTGATATAGCACACCCTTGAGAACTTCTTGGAGATCTGGTCTGGTGCTGGTAAATTCTTTCAGGTTTTGTTTATCTGAGAATATTCTTGTCTTTTCTTCCCACCTGAAAGATAATCTTGGCGAGTACAGTATTCTTGGCTGAAATTGCTTCTCTCGTAACACTTTGAATATATTTTCCCATTCTCTCCTCGCTCGCATTGTTTCCGATGAGAGATCTGCTGTTAGCCTGATGGGATGTCCTTTGTAGGTAACTTGATGTTTTTCTCTTGCCAATCTTAGTATCTTGTCTTTGTCTGTGGTTTTGGTCAACCTGGCTATAATGTGTCTTGGAGAAGATCTTCTTGGGTTGATTCTATTTGGGGTCCTTTGTGTTTCCTGGGACTGGATCTTCGAATGCCTCTCTAGGTTTGGAAAGTTTTCTTGCAGGATTTCATGGAATAGATTATCAATGCCCTTATGGGTCTCTTCACCTTCTGGAATGCCAATTATCCGGATATTTGGACGTTTGATGGTATCCAGTACTTCTCGCATATCATTCTCAAATTTTTGGGCCATTTTCTCAGTCTTCATGGTGGATTTTTCTAGGCCAGCCATTTTCTCTTCAACATCTGAGATTCTGTTTTCTGAATGATCTAACCTGCTTTTAATACTTTCAAGGGAGATTTTGACTTCTTGTATTATAGACTTCATCTCTAGAAGTTCCGTTTGAGTCTTTTGTAAAGTGTGTAATTCCTCTTTTAGATCTTGCAAGAATTTCCTCATCTCCTGGAACTCGTCAACTTCTTTCTCCTTTCTCTTTAGCAGTTCATTATCTCTCTTCCATCTCTGTTAGCTTCGACATTATGAATGCTCTAAATTCCTTATCAGACATTTCCATGATTTTCACCGAACTGCTTGTGGATGAAGGAGAGTTACTCTTTTCCCTTGGAGGAGAGGTATTTTCTCGTTTTCCCATATTTCTCGTGATCCGGCGGTGATTTCTTGTCATCTGATGGATGATGTGTTTCTTTCAAATTCTTGAAGTTCAGTCTAAATGTTCAGGAGCAAGCAGAGGTGATCTAGAATCTCTTTGCCGTTCTGTTGTGATCGCTGGTGCAGCAGTTTCAGTAGATATTGGGGAATAATCTAACCCTATTAGTATTTGGATGTTTAGCTACAGTGCTCTTAGATCCGTCTAAGAACACATTGAATGGATATTGGAGGGTGGAGAGACAAGAAAAAGGAAAATGAAAAAGGGAGAGAGAAACAACAAAAAAAGGAGAAAAAAAGACAAAAAATTAAAAAAAATTGTAATTACTGTTCTTTTTTTTTTTTTTTTTTTTTTTTAAATCACAAAATAGAAAACCGCGCGGCGGAAAAATCTTCTTCGCTGGCGCCATGTGGAACCTTGTTCTGAAGGCCCGCCCAGCTTCTGCCTGGTGGAAGGACCAGAGCAAAAATTAACAAGATAGGGGGTGGAGCCAAGAGCCAGAGAAAAACTGCCTTTTAAAAAAAGTGTAAAAAGGAAAAATTACAAAAAAAAGGGAAGGCAGAAGCAGGGAGAGACAGGAACTGAGACACAGAATGAGAGATAGGAGGCTGGGGGTGCAGTGGGGGCTCCCTACTGCTAGTTCGTTTGTTGGAGGCTGAATTATCAGTAGAAACTCTTCATTCCCTGCAAAAATCTACTTCGATGGCGCCATGTGGAACCTTGTTCTCTCTAGAGATGATTTGAAGTGCAAGGGAGAGTGTGTAAGTAACACGCACATCCCATACCGTGTCATGTGAGAGACTTGAGCATCTGTGGTTGTGGTGTCTGAGAGGGTTCCTGGAACCAATCTCCAGCGAATTGCAAGAGGTCGATGTACTATGCAAAAAAGAGGAAAAATAGACAACCCTGCGGCCCAGCTGGGGGAGGAGCGACGGCAGCTCTGGAACCAACCTGTACAATGGCTGGCCTGGAAACGTGCTGGGCACACGCGTGTGCACACCCAGGGGCCTGGGCTGGAGGATGAGGGGGAGGATTTGAGGTATGTCTGAGCCCTGTGGAGGGGCTTTTCTCTCCCTCAGGTGTGTGTGTGTGCTGTATCATGAGTAATAATAATAATAATACCATATAATATATAATATAATATAATATAATATAATATAATATAATATAATATAATATAATATGTAAAAGAGTTAGCCAAAAATAAAAGGGGCTGACTCCATGGCGCAGTAGGAACGTGCTGCTCAGGAGAAGTCCGTGGTTCAAATCCCAGGACCAGCCGGCCCAAAAGCACACCAGGCAGGCATGTGAGTCTTCAGGATCCAACGAGCTGGTGAGCCGGAGGACGGGTGTCGCCACCGAGGACTGCGTAGTGGGGGCTCATCTCTCCCACTCTCTCACTCTCGTGTGCACATGCTCTATCATGAAGGAAAGTTTATAAAAGTAAAAACAAACAAAATAAAGCTTCTTGGGGTGAGGGGCTGGCCGGTAGCACCACAGTAAAATGCTAAGCTTCCTGAGGCTGATGCACGTGAGAAGGTCCCAGATTCACGGCCAGAGACCTCCCTGAGCACGCCGGGCACTTGCCCATGCTTCAGGCCTGGCCGGGACTGGGAGGACGGCCATATCAACACCCTGCTGTTGGTGATCTCTGTCTCTCACTCATGGGAGAAATCAATAAACTTAAGTAAATGAGGATTTAACAAGAAAACGAGGGGAATACTTCTCATGACCTTAGTGTAGACAATTCTCAAAGAAGTATAAATGACAAAATAAACGATACATTGGACTATATTGAATGAAGAGCTTTCTTCATTAAAAGATCCCAGTAGAGGGGCTAGCAGGTGGCGTAGGTGATAAGGAGCTGGATTCCACGTGTCCGAAAGGAGTTCGAGTCTCAGACTTGTGGCTCCAAAATCAGGCCAGGTGCATGCGTGTGTGTGTGTGTGTGTGTGTGTGTGTGTGCCCAAGATCCCAAGAGGACATGGACGAGAAGAGATTGTGGCTTGGCCATCCCTCCTGGGGGATGATTTCTTATTTTCCCTCTCTCTCTTTCTCTCTCTCTGTCTCTGGTAAGCACACATGCAAAACTTAAAAAAAAAAAATTCTAGGAGCCAGCACTTAGCATAATGGCTATGTCGCTGGACTCCCACGTTGTCGACCGCGGTTTGCGTCCCGGACCCGGTGGCTTAAACTTACGCCGGGCACGTTTGCGTGCGTGCCCAAGATCCCGAGAGGAGAATGGAGGAGAAGGGATTGCGGCGTGGCCATCCCCCCTGGGGGTGGTTTCTCGCTTTCTGTCTCTCTGTCTCTATCTGTCTGGCAAGCGCACGCGCCCTATAGCGAAAACCTCTCCAAAAAAAAAAAAAAATTCTATGACAATATGTGAACTATACTACGGTAGAAATTTGTATTTTGTATATCTGACAAAGGACAGATATCCAGAATACATAACTCCTAGAAATCAGTGAGACAATCCAACAGATATTTTTTCTTTTCTTTCCTTTCCTTTCCTTTTCTTTTTTTTCTCTTTTCCTTTCCTTTCCTTTCCTTTCCTTTCCTTTCCTTTCCTTTCCTTTCCTTTCCTTTCCTTTCCTTTCCTTCCTTCCTTCCTTCCTTCCTTCCTTCCTTCCTTCCTTCCTTCCTTTCCTTCCTTCCTTCCTTCCTTCTTTCTTTCTTTCTTTCTTTCTTTCTTTCTTTCTTTCTTTCTTTCTTTCTTTCTTTCTCTTTCTCCCTTTCTCTCTCTCTTTCTTTCTCTCTCTCTCTCTCTCTCTCACTTTTTCTCTCTCTTTCTCTCTCTCTTTCTCTCTCTTTCTTTCTTTCTTTCTTTCTTTCTTTCTTTCTTTCTTTCTTTCTTTCTTTCTTCTTAAGTTCCTGCTATAAGGTGTATGCACTCTCCAGAGAAAGACAGAGAGAGAGACAGAGAGAGAGAGAGAGAGAGAGAGAGAGAGAGAGAGGAAAAGTGAGAAATCACCCCCCAGAGGGAAACTGCCAAGCCTCGATCCCTTCTCCATTCTCCTCTCAGGATTTTGGGCACACATGCACATGCGCCTGGTGTGATTTTCAGGCTGCCAGATCTGGGACTTAACTGCACAGTCTGCCCCTGGGATGCAATGCCTTAAACCCCAAGCCACCCGCTGGCTCCCAGAACCTGCATTTCGAGCAGATTTCTCGGGAGGTCCTGAAACAGTCAGCCACGCCTCTGAGACTTGATCCTGCAGTGATGTTTGGAAAGCAGTGATTTCTCCTGTCGGTGTGTGTGGGTTGCAGAACCTTCTAGAGAGTGGATTTCAGTGGGGTGGGGGGAAGCTACTTGTTCACAAAGAGCCCATTCTCCTGCCCACTCCCATCTGCTCGGCGTGCTGAGCGAGCTAGTGGTTCTCTGCCTCTTCGGAGGCCTTCTTGTCGCTCGGCCTGCTCTTTGGCTCCCGCCACATCGGCCTTGAAGGCGGAGTGGCCTGTCAACACCAGGGCTGTGTCTGGAGCTGGAATGAGCTGTATTTCCTCAGCTTTAGACTCTGTCTTGTGACTCCAGGCCAAGAGGGGACTGGTGACTTCCGGTTAAAAGGACACAGCTAGGAGAGACTTCTTCTTCGGCCACAAAAAGACACATTGCTTTGGGGAGTTGTCACTTGGTCTACAGAGATTGTGGCTGGTGCACTGGGTAAAGTTGGGGACTGTTTTCTCACCTACGGGAAAATATGCAAGGCGTGTGAACATTTTTCAAAGCAAAATTTGAACGTGAATATTTGTTTATTTTTTTAAATTTATTCACACAACAAATATTTATTGGGCATCTCTGATCTTGTCCTTCACAGGTTGAGTATCCCTTTCCTGAAATGCTTAGGAATAGAAGTGTTTCTGATTCCAAATTTCTTTCAGATTTTGGAATATTTACACGTACATGGTCTAAACATGAAATTCACTTAGGCTTCATTCAGGCCTTATGCACATACCCCGAAGGCAATTTTATACAGCGTTTTTAACAATTTTGTGTGTGAAACAAAGCCTGTGTATAGTGAACCATCAGAAAGCAAAAAGCATCAAATTGTTGCTCAGAATTTCGGATTTGGGAACGTTTCGGATTTTGGATTTTTGGATTAAGAATGTTCAGCTTGTGTTCCTCTCTTGCTTAGTCAACTCCAGCTCCACTGGTCTGTCTTAGCCTGGAGCATTCTTACCTGTGGTTCTGCTGGGCTGACTCTGAAGCCTTCCAAGTCTTTGCTGACATCTCCCTTTCTCAATAGGGCTTAACTTGACCACCCCCTGAACCTAGCAGTCAGCTTCCTGTCCTCGCCTGGCTCCACACTTTCTCTTTACCATACATCTTTTTTTTTTCTTTTTAATAATTAATTTAATTTAATTTATTTATTTTAATTTGACCAGAGAGGGACAGAGAGAGGGAAAGTGAGAAAGCAAGCCACCAGGTTCGGGACTCAAACTGTGGTCGGCCATGTGAGAGTCCAGCATCCTTAGCCACCACGCCACCTGCTGGTCCCGACCATATATCTTTTTACCTTTTAACACACCATGTACATTACTATGTTTGTCACTTTTAAAAAATTTGTTAATAGGCATGTGCATTCATTGGAGACAGAGAGAAAGAGAGACAGAGAGAGAGAGAGAGACAAAGTAAGAAATACCTCCACCCCAGGGGAGATGCCCACACCAATCTTTTCCCTCCATCTTCCTTTCAAGGATTTTGGGCATGCACACACATGTGCCTGTCCTGTTTTTCAAGCCACTGGGTCTAGGACTCGACCCACACAGTCAGCCCTGGGAAATCCAGGTGCCTTACCCACCACACCACCACTATGGGTTCCCAAAACCTCACCTGGAGGTGCCTCTCCTTCTTCTCAAAGCAGATAATCCAATGAAGTTTCTAAACCCCTGCAAACCATTTATCTTACATGAGAGCCAATCTCTGATCATCAGATTCAGAAAATTTCTCCTGCTACAGATACATATTCTTTGGAGAGTAACGCTCTTGGTCTTCGCAACATCTTAATCAGATGAAAACAAACATGCATAAGTAAGTTTTCAGACCTTATGATTGGTCCACTGAATAAAGTTTACATATTCTCAGAATGAGCCAAGAGTTTCAGCGATGTTGTCTCAAAACCGAAACCACATCGAGGCGGAGGCACGTGTGTTTCCTACGGCGAGGAAAGCCTCTGTGGACGAGATGAGTACTTCGCTAAGCACCCTTCCATCACTCGGGAAAAAAGCTACTCGGCCCCAGGCAACTAAAGAAAATGGCTGGGGACCAGCAGTTAGTGTAATGGCTATGTTGCTGGACTCCCATGTAGTCAACCGTGGTTCACGTCCTGGACCTGGTGGCTTAAACTCACGCCGGGTGCGTGTGCGTGTGTGCCCAAGATCCCGAGAGGAGAATGGAGGAGAAGGGATTGCGGTGTGACCATCCCCCCTGGGGGGTGATTTCTCGCTTTCTGTCTGTCTCTCTCTGTTTTTCTGGCAAGTGCACGTGCCCTATAGCTAAAAACCTCTCCAAAAAAAGAAGAAAAAATTCACTTGGGGGACCAGCAGGTGGTGTGGTGGTTAAGGTGCTGGACACTCCCGCATGGCCGACCATAATTCGAGTCCCGGACCTGGTGGCTTGCTTTCTCACTTCCTCTCTCTCTCTCTCTCTCGTGTGTTTGTGTGTGTCTCTCTCTGGTCAATTGAAAATAAACGAATGAATAAATAAAATAATTAAAAAAAATTCACTTGGACCTGGCAGGTGGTGTGGTGGTTAAGGCACTGGAATCCCATATAGCCAATCACAGTTTGAGTCCTAGACCTGATGGCTTTCTTTCTCACTTTCCTTCTCTCTCTATCTGGTAAAATTAAAAAATAATAATAATAAATAAAGTTAAATAAAATAATTATTAAAAAAAATTCACTTGTTACTTTTCTTCTGGGAACTCAAGCTTTGAACTGGAGATAGGCAATAAAACAACATCCTCTGTTTTTTTTTAAGAGAGAGACTTTTGCTATGTGTGTGCTCACTGGAGAGACAGAGAGACAGAAAGTGAGAAATCACCCCCATGGAGAATGGGGATTTGGGGCACATACCCATACATGCTTGACGTGAGTTTTAAGCCATTGGGTCTGAGATTCAAACTGTGGTCTACTACGTGGGAGACCAGCAACGTAACCACTAAGCCATCTGCTGGTCCCAGCCACATCCTTTCTTGAGGACTTTGTCCTCATCTTTTTTTTTTTTTTTTTTTTTTTTTTTTGAGATGTTTTTGCTATAGGGCACATGCATTCGCCAGACAGAGAGAGACAGAGAGACAGAAAGCGAGAAATCACCCCCAGGGGGGATGGCCATGCCGCAATCCCTTCTCCTCCATTCTCCTCTCGGGATCTTGGGCACGTATGCACACGCGCCCGGCGTGAGTTTAAGCCACCGGGTCTGGGACTCGAACCGCGGTCAGCTACATGGGAGTCCAGCGACATAGCCATTACGCTAGCTGCTGGTCCCACTATGTCCTCATCTTCAGAGCTGCCCAGGAGATTAAGGCACACATGGTACCCAAGAACCAGGCTCAAAGCCTGCAGGAGGTCTACAGTAATACCACCATTAATAAAGCCCCGAGGGGCTCTACGTTTTACTTCATTTCTTTGTTTTTGTTTTATTTTGCTGTTGCTCAGTTAGCCGGGTTATGGAGGGAAGTGGATGATCTAACTTAAGGTGAGGGTTGTGATTGTTGGGAACACTTCAGAGGAAGTAGCAATGTCATCTCAGGGTTGAGATGTCAGTCAGCAGAGGCCAGGCTCCGCTGCTATAAGAAATAACCCCAGACTCTCAGTGGTTTCATACGCGAGAGGTTTCTTTTTCACTTACTACTACCTATTTAGGGTTGGGCAAGAGGGATTGCCTCCTTATACTGAGGAATTTCTGCTGCTTGAGCAGTCGCTGTGTGTAATACCATGGATCAAAAGGTCAGGGGACAAAGGGCTCAGAGGACTTCCTACTGGCAACTACTTGGTTACAACTCATCACACATAACTAGTTACGTGACCCCACCTAAGCCCAAGGGGCTAGGAAGGACAGCCCTACCATATTTCTGGAAAGGAGAACCAGAAATACTTGGCGAACAGTGTCAATAGTTACAGTGCCAATGTCAACTTGGCCATTTGTCACTGGGTGTAAGCCCCTCTCTGAAAGAGATGGGAGCTCTCTGCAAGGGTCACAGAGCCTGGAAACCGTTCTCCCTCTGGTACACACGGAGAAGCATGCAACGTCTCTGCTGAGTCATGCAGGGAGTAACAGGAGAGGGTTCAGGAATCCACGCCCTGTTATAGCTCCGTTATTTTCATTTCTGATGAAGACTCACACTGTGGCCACCCCGCCTTCTCTGTAATCCAGTGACTACCCTGATTCTTGCCTGTGGTGTGTGGAAGGCTAGACTGAGTTGGGCTATTGTTACAAACAATCCCCAGATCTCAGGCGCTTAAGGAAAGCTTGTCTCTCGGTCAAGCTGCAGGTCCACTGCTGGGAGGCTCTGCTCACCTTGCTGGCTCAGAGACCCAGGGTTTCTGAGGCTCCGCCACCACACAGTCCCACAGTCACCTGCAGCTGGAAACGAACATGGCGGTTCTTCTCATAGCTCTTCAAGTGTTTTCCTGGAAGGAGCACACATCACTTACGCTCAGAATTCGCTGGACAAAGCAAATGACATGGGCACCCCTAACTTTGAGAAAGCAGGAAGTGCAATCTTACCATGTGCCCCCAGAGGGAGAAAAACCATGAAACGTTGGTGAATCCAAAGACTATCCTACTACCAAAGGGAGAAGACCCTCTCCTAAGCTTTACCCAGGCCTGGTGTTGGGGATTTTTAACAGGGAGTTGGGCGTTTGGGGGAAACTTAACTGTCCCAAGTTAAAGTCTAAACCATTTCCATATGCCTTCTTTCTTTTTGTATTTACAAGGAAGCAGTGAGATAAGCCATGAGTTATCCCTATTTCAAAGAAAAAAGAGGCCCGGAGAAATGACTTGATTTTCCCAGAGTGCACACTGCCCCTAGTGGCCAGGTCAGGACAAGCACTCGGCTCTGGGGAATTGTCTCCCACCGGGAAAGCCTCCTGGGCGTCGCTATGGATTCCTGAACCAATCCAACCCGTGTGGCAAGACCAGGAGCCCTGTGGGAGACTGGCGTGAGTAGCTAGAAAACAGTAAGTCCGGCAAGTAGCTTGATGCTTTAAGTGCAATGATGCCAGGTTTACTAGTACGTATTGGGGTCAGGTAAGAGGGGTTAAAGTGAAATCAAAGTGAAATTAGAGGGGTCAGGTGAGTGTGCAGTGCTTGTGCCCAGATCCACAGAGGAGAGGTTCTGGAGTCATTTTCTGGGACCTCCCTGAGCACACTGGGTACACGGTGCTGTCGTCCAGGCCAGCTGAGCCTGAAGGTGGATTGTGGCATAGGACCTTCCTGGGGGACCTGTCTCTCTATTCCTCTCTCTCTCTCTCTCTCTTTTTTTTTTTTTTAAGAGATTTTTGCTATAGAGTGCGTGTGCTCGCCAGAAAGACAGAGAGACAGAAAGCAAGAAATCACCCCCCAGGGGGATGGCCACGCCGCAATCCCTTCTCCTCCATTCTCCTCTTGGGATCTTGGGCACGCACGCACACGCGCCCAACGTGAGTTTTAAGCCACCAAGTCCGGGATGCGAACCGCGGTCGACTACATGGGAGTCCAGCGACAGCTGTTACGCTAACTGCTGGTCCCTCTCTGTTCCTCTCTTGCTGTCTTTCTTACTCCTGAAAGAAATAAATATATAAACTTAAAATAAGACAGGAAGAAAAAGAGAAATCACCCCCAAAGGGATGGTCACGCTGCAATCCCTTCTCTTCCATTTCTTTCTTGAGATTTTGGGTGCTCACACGTTCCTGGCATGACTCTCAAATGAGTTCAAAGACTCAAGTCTGAGACTCAGACTTGAAGCTGGTCATGTGGGATCTAGCGCCTTAACCTCCACACCACCCCCAAACCGTCGATGTTACTTTTAAAAATGATTTTTAGATTACCTAAGCAATATATGGCCATTATAAAAACTTTGGAAAATACAAAACACTATTCAGACAAAAACAAAAACCACCTACCCAGATATAACAAATTTTAAATAAATTAAAGAAATTTCCATCCCAATGGGAGAGAGTAGCTTTCTCTCTCTCTTCTCTCTAGAGTGTGCACACACCCTCCAGCAAAATTAAAAAAAAATTCCTTATTCAGTGTTTGCTTTGACAACTGATATGATATAATTAGAATGATTCAGAGAAGATTAGCATGGCCATTGTGCAAGGATGACATGCAAATTCTTGGAACATTTCATATTTTTTAAAAAACAAACTTCTTGTTCAAGTGAAAATTTTAGTCATGTAAAAATATATGAAAATTTCAAAACACGAACTCAAGAGTACTTGCCTTGAATTTAAGTACAGCTTAAAAAATAATTATAATTGTAGTTGAAGTCTTCGCTATAGCTTCTTTTTTAAAAAAAGAATAATTTAACTTTATTTATGTATTTATTTATTTATTTTTAATTTGACCAGAGAGGGACAGAGTGAGAGAGAGAGAGAGAGAGAGGGAAAGCGAGAAAGCAAGCCACCATGTCTGGGACTCAAACCATGGTTGGTTACGTGGGAGTCCAGCACCCTTAACCACCATGCCACCTGCCGGCCTGCTCTATAGCTTCTTATTTTATTTTCAATTGCTAGAGGGCACGTGCACACTAGAGAGTGAGAGAGAGAGAGAGAGAAAGCAACCTCCCAATGGGATGTGGTCATGCCAATCCCTCCATTTCTCTATCTTATTGGGATTTTGGGCACATATGCCTGTGGTATTTTTCAAGCCAACAGAGCCAGGATTCAAACTGCAGTCAGTCATGTGGGATCCAGCTTCTCTTAGCACTTAGCCAGGGGACTGGCCCTCTATAGCTTCTTTAAAAAAACAAACAAAAATCAAATAATCTTTTTTAAGAATTATTTATTTAATTTGATTTATTCATTCACTTATTTTAATTTGATCAGAGAGACACACAGAGAGAAAGGGAAAGTGAGAAATCAAACTATCAGGTCTGGAACTGGAACCATGGTTGGCCATGTGGGATTGTCCAACACCTTAACCACCACACCACCTGCTGGTCCCCCCTCTATAGCTTCTTATTTCTCTTCTGATCCCTCTAGAAGTATCCAGTATCCAGAAGTTGGTGTCTATAAAATTGCCTTTATGTCGTATCTAGTACATATGAATCTATTTGTTCGAAATTGCATGACGTTTTTGTTCATGTTTTCAGAATTTATGTAAATACTATCATACGATCCTCACCTTTAGAAACTTATATTTTTTTCTCTCTGAATGATAGGTTTTTAAGAGTTATCCAGGTTGACACAAATAGTCCTAGTTCATTCATTTAACTGCCTGCAACCGTGCTTCTCAAACTTTACTTAGCACACTAATCACCAGGAGATCTTGTTCAAGGACAGATTCTGATTTGTTGGGTAGGTCTTCAGTTCTCAGGCAAAGCCAACTTTGCTGGCTGGGGATCACACTTGGGGGAGCAGGGCTGTATAGCATTTCCATGAATGACATGGCACAGTTTCTTCATCTAGTTCTATTGATGGGCTCTGCTCAAGGGTAATTTTTTTTAAAACCATTACATAGCATTACAAATTTTATAGAGAGCCTTCTTTTGTCTGTCTCTTAGAATATCCATACATGAGTTCTCTAGGGTATATACCTAGGAAGGCAATTGCTGCTTCATAGGATATACAACTGCTGGGTTTTACTAAGTTCTCCTAACTTGCTCTCCAAAGTGGTAGTTTTTACTGACCATTCTACTAGCTCTTTAAAAGAATTCCTTTTATCTCACATACTTAGAACTGATGAGCCAAAAAGGACAATTAAAAAGCAAAAGCTTTAAGGGAAAAGAGATTTATTGGCTTCACAAAGCTTGCATTAAATAAGGGCCAGAGCTTGGGCACATGGTTGGATCCACACAGCGTCACAGGCTGATGGAAATGACAACCCAAACCTACCCTGAAAAGGCAAGGGCCTGTCCTGCTAGTAAAAGGGTTATGCTATGTGTAACTTGTTCTCAAAGAACTCATGTTGGACAAAGATAACAGAGCAGGGTCTTCTGCAGAGTAGGGGCAGGACTGGGTGAGATCTATTAGCAGAAGCTGTTCTAAGCAACTGATGGCAGTTCATTCATCAGGATGTATGATCAGCCTAAAAAAGACTACAACCCTGGAATTATCTTGAGAAAGAGCAAACACAGCTGATAAGCAGGCTGGTCAGTCACCTTTTCTTCCTCACAGTAGTCTGGCCTGTATCTATGTAAGTATGGATAGTAATCTCTTTTCTAGATAAACACCTGATACTGTCCACAGTAGATGTATCTTTTCCTATACTTTTTTGTATCTTTAATTTCTTTAGTCTTCCTAATCTTATATGGTAGGTTCTAACCCTAGTGCATACCTTGAAAATAGGATTCTTCACTTGGCCTAAACACAATTTCATTTGAATTTCTAACTTGTATTTTGCTAGACTGTTAAGTAACAAATCTTAGTTAGTTTGGGGTTTCCTCATCCCTTCTTCTCCTTGAGATTAAATCTAAATTCCCAGAGATTTATGTAGCTCCAAAATATTAGGGAATAGCCCTGGTCCTTTGTCTGTACATTGTTGTTGAGATGTCCCTGGGTCCTGCCAACCTGGCTTCTCTGTGTCAGCTTTGAGTGCAGCTGAACCACATACTCTTCATGCCTGTCGGGGTGAGGAAGTATTTGCAAGACCCTCTAAGAGCCCCAGGGTCTGGATTCTGGCCAGTTCCTCCCTGAACTTTGTGCTGTCTGCTTCCTAAGGCGAGCAGGCCAGTCTTCCAGCAATGACCTTCTGAGTCCCTTTGACAGTTGTCTCTTCTCTCCTCTCTGGTCTCTTGTTCTCAAACCAGCCCGAGAGGAAACTTTTCTTTGTGTTAAAGATCAGGGTGGAGTGGAGTGAGGGAAGGCCTCGTCTAATCCCCTTGTCTATGCTGTGAGCCTCCATTGGTCCCCTGAGGGGGTAACCTTTTGGAAATGAAAGTCAGGAGCTCGCCTTTGTTTCCTCTTTCAGCCAGTCACATCCTTTCCTTGAGGCAACAGGAAAAGAAAGACCTAGATGCTTCAAAGGAGAGGCGGGGAAGGAAGGGGACATTGTGGCAACGTACAATGGAGCAGCCAATTTGGAAAACAGTCTAGTGGTGTCTCAAAAAGTGGGAGTTACCATATGACCTAGTAATTCCACTCCTGGGTATATTCTCGAGAGGAATAAACATATATGTCTCCACAAAACCAAATATTCATTGCAGCATTATGCATCATAGTCCAAAGTGAAAGTAATTCAAGTGTCCATCAACTGATGAAGAGAGAGATAACATGCTTTATATCTATGCAATAAAATATTATCTGGCAATAAAAATGAATGAAGGGTTGGTACACGATACAATCTTGGATAAGCCTTGAAAACATTATGGGAAGTAAAAGAAGCCTGATAGACCTCACAGTGCATGGTTCCATTGTTAAGAGTGTCCAGAATAGGTAAATCCCTAGGGACATACTAGATTAGTGGTTTTCTAGGTTGAGACTGGGAGGGATGGGAGCGACTGCTAATGGGTATAGGGTTTCCTTTCAGGGTGATGAATGTTCTAAAATTGATTTGGAGATGGTTACACAACTCTGTTAATATAGGAAAACCATGGAGTTGTGCACATTAAATGGGCGAATGGTATGCGTGTGATTTATATCTCAGGAAAGCTGCTAGAAAACAGTAAATCAAATGAGAAAGTACTGCTTACTCTCCCCGAACTGTTTTCCAATTACATGCATGTCGTATATATTACAGATATTTTAAAAATTGGAAGCAGACTGTACATGCAAGTCGTCCCTCCAAAATATGTTTTAGGCGCCTGCTTTGATCCAAGGATGATGGTAAGATACTGTGGAAAGACATTGATGAACAAGGCATGTCTTTTCCTTTGAGAAACTTACAATATGATGGTTTCCATCTGTTTGACTTCTAGCTGTTGTAGCTGAATGTGGTATCAATTATTTATTTCACCTGTCTAAATTAGCATCACAAACGTTAGTAAGTTGAGAGCAGCAGTTAACATAAGCAAGAAGTTAGAAGGATTCTGTAAGAATTCATACTAAAAAGATTTAAACTTTTTAGTCAGTGAAGAAAAATGTAGAGAAGGGCTAAGTTGACTTGAACGGAAATGTCTTTTTCAAATCTAAGATTTCTCAACTCTGGGGCCTTTGAAGAATCCCCATTTCACCCTGTACTCATTAAGCCAGACTCTGGAGATGAGATGCAAACATAGGTAGGTCTTTAAAACTTTCAGCTTCAGGTGGAAGATGGTAGGATGCCACACTCTGTGAGGCTGGCCTACTTGGGAAGTGTTTTGTGAGTTTTTTTTTCCTCCTCTGACGGGTGGATCAAATAGAGATTCAGTGAATTGGAAAAAGATGTGAAGCGCTAATGCCACATTCTTTATTGGCTGAGTTCAGTGAGCTCTCGGAGCTCTTAGTAGGCTCGCAGAGCCCATAGCAGTGCTCGCACGTGCTTCCTCCCTCGTGAAGCTAGTATTTCATGAGGAGAATGCTCACAGAGCACTTCTGTCCCTCTTGGAGCTCACAGCATGGAGCTGAGCTGAGCCAAGCCCATCAGGGCTCACCAGGCTGAACCAAGGCCGAGCAGAGCAGGACTAGCTAGCAGGCCAGAGCAGCACAGAGCAGGACTAACTGACTAGGTACTCCTTTCTCTTGAAGGGGCTGCAGATAATAGTGGCTCATCGCCAAAACCAAACTGTCACACACACACATGCGCTTTACATTCAAAAGTGTAAAACGGCAACACCCTAATTACATAACAAGTGTGCAAGTGCAGTACATAAGTTGTTTACCCTGTGGCCTTCAAACATAGTAAGGTAGGAGGTGAGTGAACCAGACGAAACCATCCTGACTCCATCTGCAATACAGGAGGGTTCCAGGCTTACATCTGGAGACCTTCGTAAGAATGTGATCTGAGACTGGATGAGGGTGGGGCTGCACCATGGCATCAGGTGCCTGTTAGGGGGCTGTCTCTCTTTCTCTTTCTCTGTCTCTCTCACTCAAGGGAGAAATCAATTTTTTAAAAAATTAGAAAAATACCAAAACTTCCTACTTGATTCCTATGTAAGGCCAAGATCGAAAACCATTGGCCTAAAAACTTGAACTAATAGTTTGGCACAAATAAGAGAAATGCGACATTATGAAGGGAGAAGGAACCTGGGGAATGTTTCACAGCGGTGGGCATGTGTGGAACTTTGTGACCTGCCTGGTTCAAGTGGCACTGCCAATATACCAGGTGACTCCCCAGTTGCTGTTTGGGATAAAGAACTGTCAGAGGGACATTGAAATTTACAAACCTAGAAATGGAACAGTGGGCTAGAACCTAGAAGTGGCAGTTGCAGTGCATTAAAATGAAGGGGCTAAAAAGTATTTTGAAGTATATCTGAGGGGGACTTGAATCAGAGAGAACAAGAAAGGAGAAAATGCAGGCATTAACTCCTTGAAGCCTGAGGAGCTGCTGCACGCATCCCCTGGCTGGGTTCACGGTGGGCATGTCTATGACAGAGCTGGGCTTGAGAGGACCTTCAGACTGTAACGAATGCTAATGAGAGCTCCTGGGGTCCGTTGCTCCCTTCGGGCTTTATATCATGAGAGACAACCACATCTTCCAAAAAATGCTCATTAGTCTCCACTCTCAGACACGAAATATTGGACTGAATGAATTGCTCAGTGGTTCCAATATTCTAATGTCTTATATATACACACACACATATATATGTGTGTGTATACGTGCAAATACATACACACATATATACATGCAAATATATACACACATACACATACACATGCACATATATACGCACATACATACAAATATATGCGCACACATGCATACATGAAAATATATACATGCAAACATGCATGCATGCAAATATACACGCATACATGTATACACACAGATATATACACACATACAAGTATACACACATATATATACATGTGTACATGCAAATATATACACATACATACATGCAAATATATACACACATACATATATACATGCAAATATATATGCATACATACATATATACATGTATCATATAGAAGAGAAGATATATATATCTATATATCTATATATAGATATATAGATATATATACACAGAGAGAGAGAGAGAGAGAACACACACACACACACACACACACACACAGGGAGAGAGAGAGAGAGAAGAGAATGATGACTGGAAGTCTTTGTACACTGTGTTTCACCAGCGGGGACAAAGGTCTCTGTGTTTGCTCATGGCCTCATGCTGGACAGGATGCACGTTAGACATCACCGCCCGCATTTGCTGAGCATCAGCCCCTCTGCAGTACTGAACTTAAATACAGCACGTCCCACTCCACACAAATGGGGTCTTGGCACTAGAGCTGTTTCCGGGTGCAGGAACCTCGAGGAACTGCTTTGCTGCTGTGTTTCTGCTGTCCGGTTCCACTATCTTCTCTCCCGGGGGATGGGGAAACCCCACCCAGCTTTAGGCCTGATAGGCAAGGTTTACCAGGGCAGAAAGGACATCTGCAGAGCAAGAGGGAATCAATCAGTATGTGGAGGCCCCGGGCACTGGGTTGGGCAGCTCCATGGGCATATGCTTAGGATCAAGCCAGAATTTTACAGTGCAGGTTCACTTAAGGTCCAATTGCTTATAGGATCTAGCCCTGGTACGTTAAAAGACTCAGGGTATTTGAGATTAAAAAACTCCCCGTGTGCTGAGAAAGATAAGGAGTTGTAGAATTTTAGTTCTGCTAACACAGTCACAGGGTGAGATTGTAACTTTTCCAAAAGAAAATAGGTTTTTTGCCAGGTTTGATTTTGATGGAATGGATTGATTCTTGATATTAAAGTTGGATAAGTGGGTGAGATTTCGATATTATGGATCCTGGATTTATGTTATCTGTGGTATTTGTTCTGATATCTCTTTATTTAACAACTGGTCAAATATTTGAGTTGCAAAAGCAAAATTGTTAAGAGTTGGGACCAGCAGTTAGCGTAATGGCTATGTCGCCGAACTCCCATGTAGTCAACCGTGGTTCGAGTCCTGGACCCAGTGGCTTAAACTCATGCTGAGCGTGTGTGCGTGCCCAAGATCCCGAGAGGAGAATGGAGGAGAAGGGATTGCGGCGTGGCCATCCGCCCTGGGGGGTGATTTCTCGCTTTCTGTCTCTTTGTCTCTCTCTGTTTTTCTGGCAAGCGCACGCGCCCTATAGCAAAAACTTCTCCAAAAACAGTTAAAATTGTCTCGATTTTGCTTTTACTTTTATATGTGTTTCATTAAAGCTTTGCACACTGCTTATTTTCTTAAAGTTTGTTACAGACGCAATGAAGTCCTGCATGTTTGTAAAGAAATTATATCTAACTGGAGAGCCAGGTTACCTTCTTGAGTGAATCATATCAACATCAGCCGAAGCTTTAAATAAACATGTTAGAGAAGGTTAAACAATTTATTCTCCCCTTTATAACAAGTCCCTTGGGCATTTCATTTCACCCTTCAAATTTCTATTTTACTAAAAAAAAAAAAATCATAAGAACAAAAAATTTTCAAGATCAATCTTAGTAAAAACTAAGCAAAAAATTAATATTCCTTGATATCAAAGCATCTTAATCTCTCACTAATCACTTAATCTGAACAAATCCTTTAAAAGAATGACTTCCCTTGAAGTGTTACAACATAAAGATTGTTTGCTAGAAGTATTTTGTCTTTAACACACCAATAGGAATTCTCTTCAACACACCAATAGGAATTTCGATTTTTAACTAAGTTTAAGGGTAGAGTAGGCCTTGATGAAAAAAGGAATAAATAAAGGAATTAGAACACTGAATTTCCTTGATGTGCATAGTGAGGGCTGCTGCCCATAACTCTATTTCTATAATAGAGCTTATCTGAACACAGGGGTTGACGAACAACCCAATATGGGCCAATCACATTCCCACCGTCCTCTTAGCTTCAGCGATTGGGCCAGAGTAGACACGTGATCCCTACTGGACCACTTTTTTTCTTCTCTTAGAATTTTCTACCAGAGGCTAGAAATAATCATCCCTTTCTTCTTTGATCACGGAGCTACTGGGGTGTGGCCACCATATTCCTCTTTGCCTAGAGAATATCCTTCTGGAATGTGAGAGAATTAGACCAATAGGTGGATAATAGGATGGAGAAATAGAGATGGTTACAGTCATAGAACTGGAGAAAATACAAAACACAGGGGCCAGCAGGTGGCATTGTGGTTAAAGTGCTGGCTTCCCACCTGGCCGACTGCAGCTCATGTCCCAGACCTGGCATCTTGAAAATCACAACTAATTGGGAACCAGCAGTTAGTGTAATGGCTATGTCGCTGGACTCCCACGTAGTCGACCGCGGTTCACGTCCCGGACCCGGTGGCTTAAAAGTCACGCCGGGCACGTGTGTGTGCGTGCCCAAGATCCTGAGAGGAGAATGGAGGAGAAGGGATTGTGACCATACCCCCCGGGAGGTGATTTCTCGCTTTCTGTCTCTATGTCTCTCTCTGTCTTTCTGGCGAGCGCACATGCCCTATAGCGAAAAACCTCTCCAAAAAAAAAAAAGAAAATCACAACTAATAAATAGATAGCTAAATAAATCAATTAGAAAAATTTGAAATGGAAACACAGGAGTTACAGAAGTCCAGATTGAGGCTTGGCAGTAGTGTTCAGTATGGCAGGAAAATGTTATGTCTATTATTGGGGTGCTCTTGAAGATGTTTGTTCAGGTTGGTGTCCACCTTCGGAGCCAGCCTGCTCCTACCTCTCAAGAATGTTCTTTCACGTTCATTTTTCTCTGCTCTGTGCTTTCATTTTATTCTGCTATAAAGCTTCGTTAAATAAACAAAATGAAAGCAGGAAAAAAGAAAGGAAGAAAGAGAACCAGCAGGTGGAATGGTGGATAGGGCACTGGCTCCCACACGGCAACTCCATGGTTTGAGTCCCAGGCACACACTAAGCGTGTGTACAACACAATGCCCAAAATACTGAGGAGTATGGAGGAGAAAGGATTGCAGTGTGGCCATCCCCTCGGGAGGTAATTTCTCACTTTCTCTGACTCTCTGTCTCTCTCTGGCGAGCACATGCACCCTAAAGAAAAAAAAAATGTTCATCTGTGATATCATTCAGGGTATCCTTTGGGAAGGATCCATTCCCCATTCTTTCTGTTTCTTTGCAGAGGTCCCTACTGCCACACTCCCGGCCTCTCATGCCACTTACCTCACCCCATGGCAAATTGCAGTGCCTGGTTGAGGTGGCAGACGGAGGTGGACATGCCCAGCTAAGTTCCCTCTTTCCTCTCTCTCGGGAACTGCCTGCCTCCAAAGAGCCTGGGCTCTGGTCTGACTGGGTGATGTGCATGCTCAAGTATTTCAGGGGGAGAAAAAAGATACATTGGTGGACAGGTGGGTTCGATGCATGCCTGAGTGTAGAAGAAAGCAAGAATAGTAGAATGTTAACGTAGAATTTAGGTAGTGGGAGTATAGCTGTTAATTAAAAAATTCTTCCCACTCTGCTGTACGTTTGAAAAATGTCATAATAAGAAGTTGGAAAAAGCCATTATGCATATGCTAGTCTAGCTCGACACGGGCTTTTGGTGTAAGTTGGGAAGCAGAGAGATGATATTCCACGAAAGAACAGCATGGCAGGTATTGTGTTTGCAGATCACGCTGCTGTTACAGCAAGCGTACGTCTAACTGTGCAGCTTCGAAAGTGGCCAGACAGGTCGTACGAGTGACTGTCCACGGCAGCAGGTCCTCCTCTTCCTGTCACTGCTGAGAGCTGTTGCTTTATTCACTGGCAGGAATTCTGAAATGCTACTCTCTTTAGGAAAAGTCAGAGTAATGGAAACTGGGTATTCGGGTGTTTGAGGGAGATGGAGGAGAACGGGGTATGGGAAAGGCAGTTTGCAACCTAATTGAGATAGTGCTTATAAAATACTTAGCATGTTACCCAATGCGTTGTCAGTAAATCTTCAGTACGATTGTAATTAGCTTCTTATCAAAAAAGTAAATTATATATAGGCAGACTACTGTAGTGGATTGCGTTATAACCCTGAAAAATCTATGTCTAAGTCCTAACCACGCCATCCCATCCATACCTGTGAGTGCAGCCTTATTAGAAAATAGATTCTTTGTAGATGTAATTGAATGAAATAGCTCAAGATCAGAACATTCTGGATTCAGATTCTAAATCCAATGACTAGTGTCCTTTTAAGAGCAAGGAGACAGACATGAAGGTATAGGGAAGGCGGCCGTGTGAAGATGGAGGTGCAGATAGAAATTATGCGGCTTGGGATCAGCAGTTAGCGTAATGGCTGTGTCACTGGACTCCCATGTAATTGACTGTGGTTCGAGTCCCGGACCCCGTGGCTTAAAACTCACGCCGGCTGGGAACCAGCAGTTAGCGTAATGGCTATGTCGCTGGACTCCCACGTAGTCGACCGCGGTTCGCGTCTCGGACCCGGTGGCTTACAACTCACGCCGGGCGCGTGTGCGTGCGTGCCCAAGATCCCAAGAGGAGAATGGAGGAGAAGGGATTGTGGCGTGACCATCCCCCCTGGGGGGTGATTTCTCGCTTTCTGTCTCTATGTCTCTCTCTGTCTGTCTGGCGAGCGCACGCGCCCTATAGCGAAAAACCTCTCCAAAAAAAAAAAAAAAAAACAACTCACGCCGGGCAAGTGTGCATGCATGCGTGCCCAAGATCCCGAGAGGAGAATGGAGGAGAAGGGACTGTGGCGTGGCCATCCCCACTGGGGGGTGATTTCTCGTTTTTTGTTTCTCTGTCTCTCTCTGTCTGTCTGGCGAGCGCATGTGTCATATAGCAAAAACCTCTCAAAAAAAAAAAAAAAAAAAGAAAGAAAAGAAATTATACTGTTATTGGCTTAGGCAGGCTGAGACCTTCTAGATACTGAAGGAGGCAAGAAAGGATTCTCTCCTAGACTGTCAAAGGAGCATGGCCTTCCGAACACCTTGATTTTGGAGTTCTGGCCTCCTGAACTGTGAGAGAATAATTGTGTGTGTGTGTGTGTGTGTTTTTGCCATAGGAAATATGGACTCGCCATAGGATACATGGGCTCACCAGAAAGAGACAGAGAGAGATAGAGACAGGGAAAGTGAGAAATCATCGCACAAGAGGGATGGCCACACCACAGTCCTCTCCTCCAATCTCCTCCTGGGAGTTTGGGCACACACGCACATGCACCTGGTATGCTTTTTAAGTCACTGGGTCTGGGACTTGAACTGTGCTAAGTCATTTGGGAGAATAGTGCCTAACCCTCACGCCCCCTGCTGGCCCTGAATTTTTTTGTTGTTTTAAGCCTTCAAGTTTATGGTAATTTATTATAGCAGTCCTGGGAAATAAATACAGATACCAAGGGTCTTCCAAAACTCCAAGGAAAATGTGTATTATGAAAAAGACTACGATTTCAGTTCTTTTTGCACCAAAATAAGCTTGTACTTCAATTTTATGTTTCCACAAACTTTTTTTTAAAGAGAGATTTTTGTGGGACCAGCAGTTAGCGTAATGGCTATGTCACTGGACTCCCACGTAGTCGACCATGGTTTGAGTCCCGGACCCGGTGGCTTAAACTCACGCTGGGTGCGTGTGCGTGCGTGCCCAAGATCCCGAGAGGAGAATGGAGGAGAAGGGATTGAGGCATGGCCAACCCCTCTGGGGGGTGATTTCTCGCTTTCTGTCTCTGTCTGTCTCTGTCTGTCTGGCGAGCGCACACGCCCTATAGGAAAAACCTCTCCAAAAAAAAAAAAAAGGGAAAAAAATAAAAGAGATTTTTGCTATGGAGTGTGCGTACTCTCTAGAGAGACAGAGATAGAAAGTGAGAAATCACCCCCAGAGGGGATGGCCATGCCACAATCCCTTCTCCTCCATTCTCCTCTTAGGATTTTGGGCAAATGCACATACGCACCCTGCATGAGTCTTAAGCTTCTGGGTCCAGGACTTGAACTGTGGTCGACTAGGTGGAAGTCCAGCAATGTAACTATTATGCCATCTGCTGGTCCCTTTGCAAACTGTTTGATGTCCCCTTATGTTAAACTGAAAAAGGGAAATAAGATGCCAGTGGGCTTTTCATCCCTTTGTCTGAGAAGCTCCGTCCACAGAGTCTGCTGGTGCTGCAGTCCCCTCCCTCCAGTCTTCAAGGCCGTTGGATCCTCAGCACTTCCCTTGGTGCCCGGCATGTTTCAGACTGATGTGCCCAAGGACTTGAACCACGGTTCTCTTGCGGGACAAGGCTTCTCCCGAGCAGTGCATTGCCACTGCACCAAAAGCTTGGCCCATGTGAGTTTTTCCAGCAGTAGAATCTGGATGAATTAGACCTGGAAAGTTTGGTGGAGACATCCTAAAATCACCTGGAGAAGGTGTCAAGCTTCGAGTCCCTCCTTTTCAAGGAGGTGGCCCCAGACAGGAGTCACGCTCTGCTATGAGAACTACGAGTTTGCCTGGGGAGCACACGTGGGCCCCCCTCTGGGCTGTTTTGCATGAAGTAGGAGAGCCAGGGGTCTAGGGAGCCGTTGTGCACTGGCTGGAGAGCGGACGCTATTCGCCTTAAAGAAATGCCACGCTGTGTTTTGTTGCCTAGGCAACACAGGCAAAGGAAAATAAAAGATCTGTATTGGAGCTGTTTACACGAGAATAAAAATGTTAAGATGGGCTCTCGTATTAATTCTCAGGGTCTCTTGATACCTGCTGTGAGAAATGGCTTGATCACATTCACAATCATGTTAGTTATTTCCCGCACGCTGGAAGGGATGCCTACGTACAATAGACAGGACAAATGTCAGTGTTGGCGCTTGCGATCGGGGTCCCGGGTGTGTCTCCATCTCCAACCTTGTCACTCATCTGTGGTCAGCCTGACACCCAGGGAAGGCAGACTGTGGGTTTCCGCTATCCTCAACTACGTTCTTGTGCTTAAATACGATGACGAAAATAGCAACACAAAGTAATCCACGTTTGTTGTGGAATAAGTAGAAAATACAGAGAAGTCAGATAGGAACAGAATTTAATCACTCATAATTGGGTCAACCCAAGATTGTCACAGTTAACACATCGTGCAAAGCCTTACAGCCATGCAAATATAAATGTGTCATCCCTAGCTATCCACGGTGGGTTGGTTCCAGGACCACCCCCACTCCCTTACCAAAACTTGAGGTTGCTGTCCTTTATATAAACGATATTTGTGTATAACCTAAACACATCCCCCAGCATAATTCAGATCATCTCCAGGGTTTTTATAATACCCAATATGATGTTAATACTGTGGAAATAAATGCTACATTGTACTGTTTAGGCGACAAGGACCAGGAAAAAAAAACTGAGCATGTTCATTACAGGGGAATCCTTCAGAGTGACCTAAGTGCATTTTCAATCTGCAGTTCATTGAACTTGTAGCTGTGGGACCCTCGGATAAAGGCTCTATGTAGTTAGAAGAATTTGATCATAATATAGAGACCATTTGGAAGCTTGCCTTTTTCCCTTTAGTAAACAAAGAATTATACACCTCAATCATTTTCTTTCTTGCTCTTATTTTATTTTTTGCTATAGAGAATGTGCACTTACCAAATTAAGATAGAGAGACTGAGAAATCACCTCCCAGGGGGATGGCCACACCTCAATCCCTTCTCCATTCTCCTCTTAGAATTTTGGGCAGGCATGCACACGTACCTAGTGGATTTTTCCAGCTACCAGGTCTGGGACTCAAACCTTGCAGCTGGCCATGTGGGATCCAGCTGCCTTAACCATCATGCCACCTGCTGGCCCCTGGAGTCATTTGAAAAAATGATTATTTATTTAATTTTATTTATTATTATTTAATTTTCTATAGGGCATGTGTGCTCACCATAGAGAGACAGAGAGAGAGAGAGAAGGAAAGTGAGAAAGAAGCCACCGGGTCTGGGACTTGAACATAGTTGGCCATGTGGAAGTCCAGCACCCTAATCACCATGCCACCTGCTGGCCCTCCCAGTCAATTTTAATGGCTATATATTGTTCCATTTAAATACTTTATTATAAATTATTTCACAAATCTCTTACTGCTGGACAGGTATGTTTCTGTACTTATTCACTATTATAAGAACATCAAAATGAGAATTTTCATATGTTAATCTTGAGTGTACATCGGTTGCTTTTTCATTTTTTGGGATTGGTGCCAAAAGGCCCTCAAGAGCATTTATGTTGGTTTACTCCTCACCAACAGTCTTAGAGATGCCTACTTGCCCACGAACTGGTAATTACCAGCCTGTTTAATACTTGTCAATTAGTTATGCAAGGCATGTGTATATGTGTGCCCAAGATCCCAAGAGGAGAATGGAGGAGCAGGGGTGTATTAATTTAAAAATTAATAAAAAGAGACAGTTTAGGGGCCAGCAGGCGGCCCGGTGGTTAAGGTGCTGGACTCTCACATGGCCAGTCCCACTTTGAGTCCTGGACTTGGAGGCTTGAAAATCACACTGGGTGTACATGCGTGTGTGTCCAAAATCCCGAGAGGAGAGTGGAGAAGGGATTGAGATATGGCCATCCCCCTGGGGGGCGATTTCTCACTTTGGCTCTCTCTCTGGTGAGTACACAGGACCTACGGCAAAAACCTAAAAAGAAAGAAAGGGAGAGAAAGAAAGAAGAAAGAAAAAAGATTTAAAACCCAGTACACCTAAATAAAAAAGATAAATAAGAAGTAGTTGTTTAATGCACAGGCCCTAGAATTTGGACATCATCGAGCAAAGCTGGGGTTCATTACTATGGCCTTGTGACTTTGAGTGACTTATTGACCCTCCTAAGCCTTGGTTTTCTCACCTCTAAAGTGGGGGACATTGTAAGGACTTGACAGATAGTGGCTGTAAAGCACAGTGCCGGCCACAGAGGAAGCCAACTCGTTCCGGCGATTGTCATTACGGACCATGATGACATGGGCCACAGAAAAGCCAGCATGCCTACAGTCTTCTATTGGGTGGTCGGAAAGTCTTGCCACATTTTAGCATAGAAAAGTATTTTAAAAAAAGAGACCAGCAGTTAGCGTAATGGCTATGTTGCTGGACTCCCATGTAGTCAACTGCGGTTCGAATCCCGGACCCAGTGGCTTAAACTCATGCCGGGCACGTGTGCGTGCGTGCCCAAGATTCCAAGAGGAGGATGGAGGAGAAGGGATTGATTGCTGTGTGGCCATCCCCCCTGGGGGGTGATTTCACGCTTTCTGTCTCTCTGTCTCTCTCTGCCTGTCTGGCGAGTACATGTGCCCTATAGCAAAAACCTCTCCAAAAAAAATATGTCACGATTTTTCTGACAACGCAATTCTTTGCCCTTCCTCAAGCCCTGGCAATGACTTAAATAAAATAATATAAGCTAGAGAAGCAAACAAACAAGATTCATTTTTATTTTGCTGCTGTGTGTGTTAGGTTGGTAAAAGCGCTGTGTTCTGAGAGTTAGCAGAGCTGGGAGCGTTATGGTTTCTGTCTTCTTTCTGAGGAACTGGCATTTCCTGAGTTTACGAAGCACTGTGAATGCAAATGTCACAGAGACCAGCTACCACCAATGAATGAGGCCCACACCTGTAAACGGATAGTGACAGGGGTCAGACAAAAGGGAGAGACACACCCCTTCCACAAGGCAGAGCTGCGGAGTTCTGACCTCAGTCATGCAGGTTTGCAGAGCTGGCCGTATTCTTTAAGTTTTCAAGACAAGGTGGAAAATCTAGAGGATTTCTTTTTGTTTTCATGACGTTTCCTAAACTTCAGAAGTTGGCAGTCACTTCAACTTGTTTGTTCATTTGTTTTTACGTTTTCGCCATAGAGCATGTATGCTTGCCAGGGAGAGAGACAGAGACAGAGAGACAGAGAGGGAACATGAGAAATCACCCCCTGGGGGAACGGCCACACCATCACAATCCCTTCTCCTCCATTCTCCTCTCGGGATCTTGGGCACACACGCTCACACATGTCCGGCGTGAGTTTAAGCCACCGGGTCCAGGACTCGAACTGCAGTTGACTACACGGGAGTCCAGCAACATAGCCATTACGCTAACTGCTGGTCCCAATATTGGTTAATTTTGAAAAAGAGTTCATGTCGTTTACTTAAACTCCTTCATTCTTCAACTAATTCAGTACCCAGGTTTGGGGGCATCTGTTTGCAATCTGGACCTCCCGAGGAAGCAGCCCAAGGAGTTCCTAGTAAACTCCACTCTCCTAACAGGAGGGACCCTGCAGCTCAACAGGCAGACGGCAGTAAGAAATTAACTTGAACTTCAGCAGGCTGAGGTTTCCATGGGAACGGAGGAAGCAGCCACACTGCCTGGCATTCGAACCAAATAGGAAACAGGCGGCCCGGCAGTGTAATTGT
The DNA here is from genome assembly GCA_026018925.1 of Tupaia tana. Taxonomy (NCBI): domain Eukaryota; kingdom Metazoa; phylum Chordata; class Mammalia; order Scandentia; family Tupaiidae; genus Tupaia; species Tupaia tana. The sequence continues at coordinate 12,271,931 of JAKSZU010000025.1, read as the reverse complement.
GAAAATGGCTGCCGGTTTCACCACTCTTCCCGGATGTACTTAGCTTTTCCCTTCTAAAATGGCTTGCTTTTAGCTACTAACAGGATAATAAATGATAATCTAATTACAAGCTTATGTAGGTTGAAGTGTCTGTGAGTATCAGATAGGAGAGCGAAAGTGTAAGCCTTTCTAATTGCTAAAATCTGAAAATTATTAAAAGGGCTTTAGTTATCAGGTGGTGAAGGCACTGGATTCCCACATGGCTGACCATGGTTCGAGTCCCGGACACAGTGGCTTGAAAAACCACACATGGTGCATGTGTGTGCATGTCTAAAATCCCAAGAGAAGGATGGAAAAGGGGCCATCCCTACATGGGGGTGATTTCTCACTTTCCCTCTCTCTGTCTCTCTGGTGAGCATATGCACCCTGTGGCAAAAAGTAAAAAAAAAAAAAGAGAGAGAGAGAAAAAAAGCTTTAGTCGTCTTCATCCCAAAACTATATTCTTACTAAATAAGGCATGAGACTCAGAAAGATCATTGTTTTAATTTTTGCTTGCTATAAGGACTCAAGTCAATTAGATTTCTCTGTCAATGTTATTTTCCTTAAAGGATAAAATATATCATTAATAAACATTTTGTCTGAATTTCCAGGCACTCAACAGGTAAAAGACTAAACCACTCCAGAGAGACTAAGTGCGTCTGAACCAAGGATTGAAGAGCATTGATCTCACCATCTGCCTCTCATCCAGAGACCATTTAGGGAGAAAACTAAAGAAGTTTAAGCTTCATGTCCCCTCACTTGAACTGGCTTCTTTCTGGACCCTCTTTCTAGACCCTTCAGAATCCTCACATGGCCATCTATTTTTTTTTTTTTTTTTCAAACTTTGTAAATGATATTTTCACATTCCTTGGCTAAGACTGCTGTCACTTTCCACTCAGACCACCCCTCCATCCCAATTCCCCACCTGTTGGTGATAGGGAAATGGCGGCAGGGATTGTTGGGATCTGGGGAAGAAGACGTTCAGCTGGGGTTCGCTAAGATGTATTTGTAAGGGTCACAGCTTTGTGTATGGGATGGCCAGCCGTTCTGCGGCAGGAGTAACTTCGAGTAGTATTGACACCGTCCACTGTAATGATCGTCATGGTGACGGAAAGGTGCTGGGTCTGAGGCCAGGTGGAGATACACACCTGGCACCCTGGGGTGTGGATGTGGGGGAGAAGCAAGGATAAGACAGAGTCAAGAGGTGGTCTGTAGGATGCTATTTTTATCATCAGAGATGTAACACATATATATGTATATAGTGTGTATACATATTTATGTATGTGTATATATATATATATATGTAATTATATGTACCTATACTGTGTATTATATATAAATGTATATATATATATAACATGATATATACCTATACATCACATTATACAACATACTGCACACGTATATATCATGTTAGATATATAAAATATGTTAGGAGTGTATTTTACTTCACTGTACATTGGTTCAACCACTTGTTCCAGATTGCACATGGCCATTGTCACCCATCCCTCCATCTAGCATGCACCTGGCGCTCAGCCATGAGAGTGACACTCTCAGAGGAGAGAGACTGCCCGAGAACCTTCTCAGCACAGCACAGAGTAGTGTATGCCCTGCTCAGGGTGTAAGGGAGCAGGTGTTTCAGTGTTTCTTTATTTTGGACTTATCGTGCTTTCTAAATCTAATGACTCATGTATTCATTGATTCTGAAAAATAGCAACTATAATATGATTTCTCAAAATACTGCCTCTCTCATTGTTTTCCATCCTCTCCTTTGATAATCCCTAATCATTCTTTCGTCGGGTCTTCATGTGTCCTTAATCTGTCTTTAATGTTTTTTCCTATGTTTCTGAGCTTCATTCCATGTAATTTCCCAAGATGTGTCCTCCACTTTACAGATTCTTCTTGTACATGTGCCTAATCTGTACTGGAACCCACTCCTTGAGTTTGAATTTATGACGACATATTTCACTTCTAGCTGTTTTCTTCATACACTTTCATATCTGTGTGTCCTTTGTGTTGCATCTTGGTTTTTTCTCTTGCTGAGTCACCATACTGTGTCTTTAATCACTTCAACATTTATTTTATAATTTTTACCTACTGACTCTCTTCAATGAATTTCTGGGGAGTCTAATTTGGTCCCCTATTGTGTCTCCTGGATTTTGCTTAAGGTTGCATCGTTATTGCATTTTGTACTTTTGGACTGCATGCTCAATTCCAGCAGGGTTTATCATGGGAATCTGTGAGATTTCCACTGAGAGCGCATCTTTCAAACTTACCTTTGCTTCTCCATGAGGTCTCTGAGGCCCTAGACCAAATTCGAAGTGAATTTTGTAGCTGCTTGTGGGGAGGGGGGTGGTGACTGGATCATGAATAGTTTCTCCATAAAAAGAATTAGGCTTACATTTGCATATTCTCAGGGGAGGGTCACCCCTTTTCTCTGAACCAACCCCCAGCCCCCTGCACACTCAGAGCTGAGTCAAGACAAAAAGGCTTTCTTACTGTTTCTCTGTGGAGGGAATATTTTCTGATGCATGCTTTCTGTGGGAGAGTTGCGTGTGTGTGTATGAGTGTGTGTGGTGAGAATGGGGGGGTGTGGATGGGTAGGAGATTGGTGAATTACTGCTTATTTCCAATTTTTCATGCGACACAGGCCCAGGGCTTCAACCTCCAGATGCAAAGCCCCAGCTCTAGCTGTGCATGTCTGAAGAATATTATTAATACTTTGTGTGGCATCTATACGAGCTTTGGAGTAGAAAAGTTATCCAGTCTACCATAGTCTAGGGAATTAAAATTGGTCTTCATGTTATTTTAAAATGGCTTTAAAAATCATAGCAATGATGAATTCAGGGTATTTTTCAACACCTTCCCAAAGAGTTTCATACCTACTCTCTCATGTTGAGAATCACTGTTATGGGAACACAGAAGTGACTAATAGCGACTGATGGCTGAGGAAGTCTTCATGGCCATGATGGTGTGCACTGGGAAGACACTGCTCCACATGGGAGGCGCAGGTTCAAGTCCCGGCCACACTAACACCCAGCATGGTGGGAAGCTTGGAGTCCTAAGTGACTCAGGAGACTACAGCGAGAGGATCATAACAGAGTAAAATTATCTTATTTATTTATTTTTTTATTTATTAAAAGTGACATAGAAGCCAGAGTTTGGCAGATGAGAAATTTAGCAAACACTTATTTATATCCAACTGTAAGTTTTCAAAGTGCTACACATGATGGGATTTAAGTTTGTTTATTTATTTGGAGAGAGAGAGACTTAAAAGGCTCCTCAGGCCGTGATCCACCCCAGTCTCAGCTGACTGAGGCATGGGTGCATGTAGGTGCTCAGGGAGGTCCTGGGGCCATTCTCAGTATCTGGTGACATTTAGAACTAGCCCAATTGATTCACCTCATTTTACATAGTAATAAGTATGCATATTTTAAACGTTTTTATAATTCATACAGGGTGCCTATGCACCCCAGAAGGACATAGAAAAAGAGAGGGAGAGGGAGAAAGCACCCCTAATGGGAAGGTCATGCCACAATTCCTTCTCTTCCATTTCTCCACCATGTTGGGATTTCAGGCACATTGGCGCATGTGCCTTGTGTGGTTTCAAACCTCCAGGGCTGAGACTCAAACCACAGTTGGCCATGTGGAAATCTGACTTCCTTAGCTTCTAGGCTATAAGGCTGTGCATCATTTAATAAGAGTTGTAGGGAAACTTATGATGCATTTTTTCACAGAAAAAAATACATCATGACTTTCCTGATGACCTAATATAATCTCATCACAGTTATTATTAACCACTGATTTCTAAGTGCCAGGCAAAGAAATAGATGCTTTATCAATAAAACTGAGACTCGGAGAGGTTAAATAACATTTTTGTTCATGTAACATAATAAGTCAAAGGGTTGGATTCATGCATAAACGTGGCAGTCCTGAAATGTGTCCCTCAGGGAGCTTCCGTAGCCAAGGACATCAGCTGTGGTGCCCTGAAATCCCACTGCCATGCTTGCATCGAGTCACCATTCCCACTGCGTTGTTCCCAGCCAGTTACTGAAAATGGCAGGGAGACTAAGCAGACCCATTCCTGGGAGATCTGGGACTAACTGGGCTCAAGGACCTCCTGGTGGCCTCGTTGAACTTTTTGTGGACTGAATGGCACTCGAGAATCCCTCTGCCTGACCTTCCTCCTATCTTTTTTACTCCAGATCAGACTTGCACTATGCTCTGACTGTGTTCCCAGTACTTCCTGGCTCTCTCTGCATTTTCTTTCACTATCATTTCCCTAATAAAACCCTGAAACTTAATTCTATCTTGGTATCTGCTCCTCAGAAAACCCAGACTCTCATGCTAAGTTTGACCTCAAAACCTATACTTAGTCAAAAGCCAGCTGAAAATGGGTCAAAGGCTTAAATGTAAGAGCTAAAACTATGAACCTCTTAGAAGAAAACATAACTCTTCATGATCTTGGGTTATTCAATGCTCTCTTACATATGACACCAAAAGCAGAAGCAACAGCAACAACAAATTAAATTAGACTTCATCAAGATTTGAAACTTTTGTACTTTCATGCTTCAAAGGACATCAAGAAAGTGAAAAGTCAACACACGGAATGGGAGAAAATATTTTCAAATCATTTATCTGATAAGGGACTTGTATGTACAATACATAAAGAACTTTTATTGTTACTTTATATTTTCCAGGGAGAGACAGACAGAGATAGATAGGGAGAGGTACCTTCATGGGGCATGGTCATGCCACAATCCCTTCTCCTTCATTTCTCCCTCCTTTTAGGATTTTGGACACACACATGCACACACACACATACATATGCACCTGGTTGTCCACATAGGATCCATCATGTGTTGGCCCTAAAGAACTCTACATATTTATCCAGAGAATATGTACAAATGACCAGTATGCCCATAAAAAGATAATCGGCATCATTAGTTATCAGGGAAATACAATCAGATTCCACTTTATATGAACTAGTATGGCTATAATAAAAAGGTTGGATGATAATGAGGGTTGGCAAGGAGGTAGAGAAAATGAAAATCTCATCTACTGCTGTTGGGTATACAAAATGGCCCAGCCACTGAGGAAGTAGTCTGGTAGTTTATCAAAAGGCTAAATAATACAGTTCTCATACGACTGAGCAATTCTATTCCTTGGCATACATACGAGAGAAATAAAAACATATGCCCCCACAAAAACTGATACCTAAAGGTTGATAGCAGCATTATTCATAACAACCAGCAAGTGGAAACAATCCAAATGTCCATCAACTGATGAATGGAGACACAAGGTGGATAGCTTTCCACTGGCATATTGTTTGGCAATAAAAAGGATTGAAGAGCTGTTGCAGACTACATCGTGGTCAGACCTTAAGAACACTGTGCTGTGGAAAGGGAGCCACAGACAATGGGCCATTTTGCTTACATGACATGTCCAAAATAGGCAAATTTATTAGGCCAGAAAGTACATTAGTGGTTGCTACGGAATGGGAGCAAGGGGAGGTCAGGGAGTGACCATTGATGAGAATGGGGGTTTCTTTTTGAAGAGATAAAAACGTTCCAAAATGAACTGCTGTGATGGCTGCATGACTCTGAGTATAATAAAAACCACTGAATTCACTTTAAATAAGTGGATCATGGGGCTGGCAGGAGGTATGGTGGATAAAGAAGCTGGACTCCCACATGGCCGACCACAGTTTGAGTCCTGGACTTGGTGGCATTCTGTGTGTGTGTGTGTGTGTGTGTGTGTGTGTGTGGTCAAATAGAAAAATAATGATAATAAATAAATACATAAATAAATAATTCTTTTAAAAAACAGGCTGATCATGTGGTATGTGAAATATACCTCAACAAAGCTTTACAAAAAAAACGAACAGACAAGCCTGGCTGGCTTGGTGGTGCAGTGGTAACATGTGCTCTTAAGCAATGCTGGACCCATATGGGAGATCACCAGTTTGGTTCTCTGACCTGTCTGCACACACCAGGCATTTATGCCCATGATAATGGTAGGCTGGGAAGGCTGACTGTAGCATGAGGCCCTGTCGAGGGTGCTTGCCTCTTTCTTTCTCACTCTCATGAAAGAAAGAAGTGAAACACCATCACCAAAACTAAGCAATAACAAAACAACCAACCTATGTGCTTTGAATAAACTATCTATTGGGTCATTTGGAAAGTCATGACACTTTTTTTGCATAGAAAAACATAGAAAGGGACCAGCAGAGGGACCAGTAGTTAGTGTAATGGCTATGTTGCTGGACTACCATATAGCTGACCGCGGTTCGTGTCCCGACCCGGTGGTTTAAAACTCATGCTGGGCACGTGTGCGTTCGTGCCCAAGATTCCGAGAGGAGAATGGAGGAGAAGGGATTGCGGCGTGGCCATCCCCCCTGGGGGGTGATTTCTCGCTTTCTGTCTCTCTCTCTCTCTCTCTGTCTGGCAAGCGCACGCACCCTATAGCAAAAACCTCTCCAAAAAAAAAAAAAAAAAGAAAGAAAAAGCAAGGGACCAGCAGATGGTGCAATGGTTATGTTGCTGGACTCTCACATAGTGGTTCCAGTACCGGATCTGGTGGTAAAAACCTCGCTAAAACTTCATGCTGGATACATGTGCATGTGTGCCCAAGATCCTGAGATGAGAATGGAGGAGAAGGGATTGAGGCATGGCCATTTCCCTGGGGGGTGATTTCTCACTTTCTGTCTCTCTGGTGTGCACATGTGCCCTACAGTAAAAATCTCTCTCCCAAAAGAGAAAAAAAAAAGCATAGAAAAATATATCATGACTTTCCTGGTGACTGAATATATATTTGGCATTTATCATATAGTACCTTATCCTTTGGTTATTTTGTTACAATAGAAAAATTCCTTCACAGTCCCTAAATAGTGATGAACTCTGAATTGTGCGATTTCTTCCAGATTTGTTTTCTTCATTATGTTTTCTAAAATTTCTCCAATGGACACATTACTTTTATACTTGAAAGAACTACATTATGTAGAAACAAAAGAAGTCATTTCACTAGCAAAATTATTAGCTTCCGAAAGGGCAAAGTCTCTATCCTTTTGTGGATTCTTCTGATGCCAGCATCATATCTCACATTTATCATCTTAACAGTGATGGGACCAGCAGGTGGCGTGGTGGTTAAGGTGCTGGACACTCCCACATGGCCAACCAGGGTTCAAGTCGTGAATCTGGTGGCTTGCTTTCTCAATTCCTCTCTCTCTCTCACTCTCACCCTCTGTCTCTCTCTGGTCAAACTAAAAAAATAAAATAAAATGAATGAATAAATAAAATAAAATAAATAATTATAAACAAACAAACAAACAAAAACAAACAGTGATGTGTGGGGCCAGCCCGGCAATGCAGTGCTTAAGTGCTGTGTATATGGACCAGGTCCCACACGGCCTGCTGTGGTTTGAATCCTGACCCCAATGGGTTGAAAAACACTCTGGGTGTGTGTGCAAACATGCCCCAAATTCTGATGGGATGGAGAAATGGAGGAGACAGGGCGCCCACCCTCATGAGCATGTGTACCCTCTGGCAATAAAACAAACAAACAGAAAAACACACAGTCCAGTGTCTGGCTCAGTGCCTGTTGTACAGTAGGTGGACGATAAATATTGGTTGAGAGAATCAACAGACTAGGATGGATATCTGTGCTGACTGGTGGGTATCAATGATAATGGCGCTGGCTTTCAACTACTGTGGTGGTAAGTTTCTAGTAACTTCTGTGAATTTGTTACTGGTAACAGAATTCAGGAAAAGCAGGCATTACTTTATGATTATAAACCTTAGAAATATAAAAAGTGGGCCAGTGGATGGTGTGGAGGTTAAGGTGCTAGATCCCACGTGGTCAACTTTGTGGTTTGAGTCCCAGACCCAGTGGCTTGAAAATCATGCCAAGAGCATGTGTGTTCTTACCTACAATCCTGAGAGAAGAATGGAGAAGAGATTACTGTGCGGCCATGCCTCCTTGCCTCCTTGCCTCCCGTGGGGGCGGGGGTGGGGGAGCATATGTTTCTCTCTTTCTGCCTGTCTCACTCAGGTGAACGCACGTGCCCTATTGCAAAAACTTAACATAAGAAAAAAAGTAAAAAGTATTTTAACTGATTGGAAAATATCTTAGTGTGAATGGTGTTTTCAATATTAAGTATCTTAGAGAAATGGTAGACTTCATTTTCATGGGCATTTTCAGAGGGATCCAGATACGCCATTTGCGTCAGCTGGCGCCCCCTCCTCCTCATACTCCCTCTGTGGAAGCTGCCAAAGTGGCATCTCCTGTGCATGTCCTGGAGTCATCAACAAATTATTCACATGGCCATGCTTCTTCAAGAGGATGGGGAGTCATCTGCCGCCATTTAGCCCGTTCCCGCTGCTTGCCGTTGGTGTCTCTGTAAGTTCTCTCTTCTTCCTCTTACCGACAGCAGGGTGGAAGGGCAGTGAGCTGGCCAGCCCTTCGGTCCCTTTGCATTCGGTCATTGCTCGCTCCTCACAAGGATTCTGCCAGGTAGCCACCTCAACTCAGTTTGAAGTGAGGAAACTGAGGCACAGTTGGAGTGGCAGAGCCTGGGTGGCAGTTGAGGCAGCTCTGCGAGCTATTCCAAGCAGATCTGCTGCCAGGTATTCTGGCCTTGAACCCAGGCCTCCCTGCCTGACGGCCCAGGACCCCCTGGCTTCCTCGTGGCATGGGGACAGCTCTCCCACAGGGCTGGAGGGCAGCCGGGCAGGGAGTTATTTGCAGTGTGCTCAGAACGGCACCTGGCACAGCAGCTGCCACCTGAGTGCTCTCAGGGTAAATAAACTTTAGCCCGTCTGGCTCCGAAGCTGGGAGGGGGAGTTTCGTCTGGCAGCAGGACTGGACACACGGTAAACTCAGACTGTGACCCGGGAGCAGAGGCTCTGCTGCGGAGGCACCCACGGGCATCCTGGCCGCATCGGCCATTGCCAGCACCCATTCTTTTCTTCCTTTTTTTTGGAGAGACTTTTGCTATAGGGCACGTGTGCTTGCCAGAAAGGCAGAGAGAGACAGAGAGACAGAAAGCGAGAAATCACCCCCCAGGGGATGGCCACGCTGCAATCCCTTCTCCTCCATTCTCCTCTCAGGATCTTGGGCACACATGCACACGTGCTTGGCGTGAGTTTAAACCACCGGGTCCGGGACTCGAACTGCGGTCGACTACATGGGAGTCCAGCGACGTAGCCATTACGCTAACTGCTGGTCCCTGCCAACGCCCATTCCAAAGAGGCCCGTCCACGCATTGCAGGTCAGCCAGACCTGAGCTGCCAAGACCCGCACTGGGCTCCCCCGACAGGGCTCCTAGTGACCTGCCTGTGGGGACCAAGGCACCAGCGGGTCCCTTTCCCAGTCTAGGCCTGGACTGCCCTCTGGGCTGGCCATTCCCACCTGGCTCTCTCCTCTCACACTCCAGGCCTCCTCCACGCCTGCGGAGCCCACTCCTACCCCGACAGCGTGGCACCCACAATCCTTATGGTGAGGGCCTCTCCTAGAAACCGCACTGCATCTGCCCTGTCTTCAGAAAAACCTGACCTCCAGCTGGGCTCTCATGCCCAGGAGGGGCAGCTGAGGAGAGTTAAGAGGCTATTAGAATGGCATCATAGTCAAGGGGCTGGACACTCCCACCTGGCCAACCACAGTTCGAGTCCCAGACCTGGTAGCTTGCTTTCTCACTTTCCCTCTCTCTCTGGTCAAATTAAAATAGATGAATAAATTAAATTAAATAAATAATTCTTTAATTAAAAAAAAAGGAAGGAAGTGGCCTGGTCAGGAAACCAGAGCGAGGTCCCTAGGCCTGGTGCATGCGGGAGGGGGCGTGAGTCAAGAGGAGGCAAAGCCTTCAGGGACCCCCCAAAGGAGTAGTTGTGGGTTGGGGGCTGACAGCGCTGCAGCCCACACCCTAGACCCTTGTGGGTAGAGGCGGGATAAATACCCCACTTCTCAGTCTTCCAGCCACTACCCCGAGTCCCGTTGGTGGGACAGGACACAGAGGTCTCCTCCCAGGCCAGGGTGGAGAAGCATGGGGAACAGCCAGCGCTTTCTCTTCCCAGCCTCGCCCACCTTCCCTTTCATCTCCCCAGCAGATAGCAGGCACAATTATCGCCTTTACATTTACAGCTCTGCTGCGGCCCGCCCCACCGCCCTGTGAAGTCGGTGCCGGGGGGGGGGGGGGGGGGGGGGGGGGGGAGGGGGGGGGGAAGGACTCGAGTTTCCTTTCTCCTCTCTGCGTCCGGCGTCCAGCTCAGCGCCTGGCGCACAGTCAGTGCCCAATAATCACTGACTGAGAGAATCAGCAGACGAGGACACCCATAGCTTGTCTGGAAAAAAAGCAGTTTATCAGGGCCTTTTTCCCCCTTACGGAAAAACCGGGCTGCCCAACTCTTCCTGGCGCCAGGTCAGGGGCTGTCCCTCGGGTCCCCACCCCTGCGGCCGAGGGACAGCAGGTGCAGCGGCCGGCGCGCGCTCCTGGCCGGCTGCGGCAGCGCGGGCTCCCCGGGGACGCGTGCGCCCTGCTGGGCGCGTCTCCCCGCGGCCCGACCCGCCACCGCTCGGCGCGGGGACGTGCGGGGCTGAGCGCGTCCGTCTCCCGGGCGGGTGCGAGCCGAGGAGCCACCCGAGCTAGGGCAGGTTATTTTTAGCGGGCAGCCGGGCCCTCCCCTCGCCGTGGGGGCGGAGCAGCGAGCAGGGGAGAGGGAGCCCCGCGGCCCGCGCTCGCTCCCGCCCGGCAGTCGCGGCGCAGCGCAGCCCGGGCGGCGCAGGGAGCAGCTGCGGCGGCGTCCTCCGGCCGTGCGCGCCGCTCTCCGCCGGGACCTGCGCGGGGCAGGGGAGGGGACAGCGGGCGGGCGGAAAGGGGCGGGGAGCGCGTCCTGCGGCGGCGGCGGCCGTCCTCATCCCGGCGGCCTAGCGCTCGAGTGGACGCGGGGCTTCGCAAATGGCTTGTCCCGCGCTCGGTCTGGAAGCGCTTCAGCCCCTGCAGCCGGAGCCGCCCCCCGAGCCCGCCTTCTCTGAGGCGCAGAAGTGGATCGAGGTAGGTGCCGGCGGCGGGCGGGCGGGCGGCCTGCGGGGACGCCGGGAGCGCTGAGCCGCGCGCGGGGGGACCCAGGTCCAGCCTCGCTCCCCCACCCCGGCCGCCGGCTCCGCGTCCCCGCCGGGGCTGCGGGCGAGCTGCGGTTTTCGGCGCGCTGACATTGGGGGCCCGGGCGAGGGCGGGAGCGAGTCGGGGACACTGCGGTCGAGCCGTGCGCGGTCCCCGCCTCCATCCCTCCTGTCCTCCAGGCTCTCAAATCTCAGCTCGCTCGGCTTCCCGGCGCCGCTGCTCAGGGAAGCGCAGTGGAGCCGAAGCGCTGCAAAGGCACGGGGGGCGGGAGCCGGAGTCCTTGCCGGCGCCGCATCTTGGGGTGTCCCGCTCCCGTCCCACATTCCGCCTCTTGGCTCCCCTCCCCGGCCCTTCGGAGTGGACTTGGCAGGGTCTCCACCGAGGCGTGTACCCACTGGAGCCTCCTGCTGTATTCCTGGCACAGGGTCAGGTGTGAGGCTGGCACAGCGCGGAGGGCCGGGGGAGCCTGCGGGACCCGACGCGAGCGCGCCATCCGCATAGACGCTGCCCAGCCATTGGCAGCCCTCGTTCCAGCCGGGAGAGGCAGGGGGCCTCCGAGGCACGGGGTACACGGCCCAGTAGGCGTATTCTGCTTCTACATGACTCGGTGGCAGGCCAGGGAAGTCACCGGAGCCCTGGCGCAGTCCAGGAGGCGCTCGCTGGGCCATCCGGATTCACGATGTCTATCTGCAGATGCAGCGTGGTGGCCCTGCGCTCCCGAAATGACCAACCTGCCTGCGGGGGGGTCAGGATGATTGGAGGACGCGGGGGCGGGTGACCCTACGGTCGCTGCAGGGAGTCTCTGCTTCAGTGGGTGGCCTTCCTTGAGCCCTAGCGGGAGGTGGACGTTGGCCTCAGGGACAGGCAGGGTGTACCTGGTAGGGAGTTCAGAGGCGAAAGCCAGGCCCAGTCCTGACTTGGCGATGATGACACTCCTTGGGGTCTAGAGTGTCGCTGAGTGGCAGCCCCTCTCCGTGGCACGCAGATCTCCCCATGCTGCTGGGGTAACCCCTAAGCAATGACTGCAGAGCCCCAGCCTCAGTGTGGTTTTGGGGAGACTCCCAAAGGAAACAGGGTTAACCTGCTTCATGTAAGTAAGAGCCTTAGGAACCTCAATTTAATAATAGGGTTCAAGAAACAGCAGACCAAACTCGGGCTTTCTTGCTCCAAGCCTCAGGCATGTCTCATAATGTGAGAACTCACTGTCAGATGAGAACAGGACTTTGGCTTTTTTCTGTTGGGTGTGTGGCTGGAAGGGTCTGGCGGGTGACAGGTGCCCGCTCTAATGCTGTATGTTTGGGCGCACAGGGGCCACGGGCGACCTTTGTGGCCCCTGGCTTAGCGGAGGGTTCCCATAACTCTTTTTCAGATTCTTGAACTTGAACATTCTTGGGAGAGATTTGGGATGTGGGTGGGAGGGCCGGGAAGATTTAAGAGCAGGATAGTTTCACTGTTCTAAAAGGCAAGTGATTTAGTCCCGGTTCCCTGAGTTGGGACGCTGCCCTACTCAGCTTCTTCAAAAGGTGCTGTGGTGTGAGTTCTGAGCCCGGGAAGAGTGCACAGGTCTGAAGTGGACACCTCGGTGTTTTTTTTCCTTCCTTTTTTTGGAGAGTTTTTGCTATAGGGCGCGTGCGCTTGCCAGACAGACAAAGAGAGACAGAGAGACAGAAAGCGAGAAATCACCCCCCAGGGGGGATGGTCACGCCGCAATCTCTTCTCCTCCATTCTCCTCTCTGGATCTTGGGCACGCATGCACACGTGCCCGGCGTGAGTTTAAGCCACCGGGTCCGGGATTTGAACCGCGGTCGACTACATGGGAGTCCAGCGACATAGCCATTACGCTAACTGCTGGTCCCACCTCGGTGGGTTTTGACACACATGGTTATTACCGTAGAACCCATCTGGGTCCAGATACTCACACCTGCATCTGCACATTACCGTATGCTTTTCAGTAGTAAACGGTCTATAGCACAGAACGCCAGCTTTCATAGTGGGTTTCCAACAAGACAGAAGGGTTTCCACGAGAACGTGGAGCCCCGTTGGACCCTGTAGACAGTTCCGTGTTATCCTTCATACTCGCCCGTTTATGCTACTTTGAGAGTCGGGCGCGCGTGGCTGGAGGGCGAGGCTCCTGGGCATGCTGCCGTGTGCATTATTGACGGGGCCTATCCCCTTTCATTTGCGGGGTTTGGTTTCATGGAAAGGAGAGCTTCTGCCTCCCAGGCTAAGTAAAAGGGTATTTGCGCTAAGGAAAGAGAGAGACCTCCCCCTTCCTTGCCGGAGGTCCCCCTTGAAATGTAAATGCATGATGTGTGTCTGGGGGGGGGGGGGGCAGGAGCCCTAACAGATGGGTTTGCGGGGCTGTTGCCCTGTGAACAAAGCTTTTTGACTAATGGAGTCCTCCACGTGAGCGGGTTCCTGGGAGCCATCGGTGTTATCTCGGGACAGCTGCATCTTCTGCAGGGACCTCATTGTCTCGGGCAACATCCTCCTTGGTAAGGGTTTGTTTTTCACTTTTGTTCTTTGCTGATTACATTTCCCACAGGCTTTTTCATTTTTTTTTTTTTTTTTCCTTTTGGCGTAGTCAGGAATTTCACCCTTACAGAAGAATTCTCCCTTGGGTTCAGCAGGTTAATAAACAAACAGGGTTGCCTGCTTCTCCTCTGCAGTCCTCCTGGGTCTTCCTTGAGTCTTGGGGCGGGAGCACTCATCCATTCTTAAGAGAGACTCCGGGATCCCGCTCTGGGACAAAACTTCCTGCAGAGGCGTTTCTCGGCCTGCAGCCCTGACTCTAGGAGGCCGGTGTTACCAGGCAGGAAGTCTGTCCTGGGAATGGGGCTCCCACCTCACCCCACCCCGGCTTCTGCCTTAGCTGGCAGAGGCGCTGGCCAGGATCTCAGACCATGTGGGGACAGCCCGGTCACGTTTCCCATGACTTCACAGCTGGAGGAGCGGGCTGGCTGTTCCAGTGTGGGTTTGGGGAGACTCCTGAAGGAAACGGCAAACTTCAAGTGTTAACTCTGGCTGCCAGACGCAGGGGTGTGGCCGACTTCCTTCCACATTCCTGTTCTAGAAGCCCTTTCCAGGCGAGCCGCGTGGTGGCTTAGCACGGTGGCCAGGAGGTCAGACTTCAGAGTGAGGCCTCCTGGGTTCGAGTCCTGGGTCTGGAAGCTCCTGACCAGGTTCTGCGTGTTTTCTTTGGAAGAGAGCTATATCGTTAACAACAAATACAGCATATTGCTGAAAGCGCCTGTCGTTCACCCACCCCGTGGCAGTGCTGTGAGGAGGGAATAAATAAGTAAATATATTTGAAAGTGCCCAGGACTTAGGAAGTGCTGTGTAAGTGATGGTTGGTATTATTATTAATAATAATAATAGACTTACAAAATTGCTATAGAGTGCATGCATTTACCAGAGAGAAAGAGACAGAAAGAGAGAGAAAGAGAGACAGAGAGAGAGAGAACCCCCCCAGGGGGCATGGCCACACACCTATTCCTTTCTCCTTCCTCCTCTTGAGATTTTGGGCATGCACGCACACATGCTCGGTGTGTTTTCCAAGGTGCCGGGTCCAGGACTCAAACCGCACAGTCAGCCATGTGAGATGCAGCCATCTTAACCATCACGCCACCTAGCAGGCCCCGCTTGGAATTACAGTTTCCGTGGATATTACTATGGCTGTTTCTCTCAGTGCTACCGTCCCATGACTTCATCCTCACTACCACTCTTACTGCGGTCGTTTCTGTTGTTATTTATTAATAACAATAAGGCTGATTCTGGACAGGTCTGCAGCACCGTTTGGTCACTTGGTGACTTCATCCCGTCATCTCACTTATCCACCTGGGATATCTGAACAAGAAGCTAAGTAGATGCTACACGTTACTGGAGCCTGTGTTGAAAGTGATTTCAGGGGCCAGCAGGTGGCGTGGTAGTTAAAGGCACTGGACTCCCACATGGCTTACCACGGTTTGAGTCCTGGACCTGGTGGGTTGCTTTCTTACTTTTCTCTCTCTGTCTCTCATGCTGTCTCTCTCTGGCTAAATTAAAATAAATAAATAAATACAGTTAAATGAAAAAATCATTTAAAAAAAGTGATTTTAAAGGCTAGCAAGTGGTGTGGAGGTTAAGGTGCTGGACCCCACACTGCCAGCTTTGTAGTTTGAGTCCTGGACCCAGCAGCTTGAGAATCACACCGGGGACATGTGTGCGTGAGCCCAAAATCCTGAGAAGAGAAGGGATTGTGGCCTGGTCATCTCCTGGGAGGCGATTTCTCTCTTTACCTCTCTCTGTCTCCCTTTGAGGAGTGCATGTGCCCTACAGCAAAACCTGAAAAAAAAAAAAAAGATTTTGAGATAAAAGAAAAACCTGTCATATCTGCTCATAGAATGCTTCTTAGAAAATCATTCCACGATATTATGTTGAATACTGAAATGGAAACGGGTAGCCGTTGTTATCGGACTCCGACCAGAAGGTTTACCGCTTCTCCTCTTAGACAATTCAGTGTTCAGTCATTACACAGATCATCTCGTCCACATATCTATCTCAAATGGAGTGATGTTTTGTTCAGAGGTCAGGCCTGCTCCTGCTAGGAAAAAGAATACGTTCCCCATCAAATTTGTGTTCTGTTTTGTTTTGAATTTGCCAGAGGGTGTGTGCATTCGCTGGAGAGAGACAAAGAGAGCGTGAGACAGAGAGGGAGAAAGTGATTGTCATGGGGCACAGTTAGGCCACAAGCCCTTCCCCTCCATCTCTCTCCTCTCAGGATTTTGGGCACGCATGCACTTGCTCAACCCAGCATGTTTCTCAAACGGCTGGGTCCAGGACTCGAACTACTCAATCAGCCATGTGGGATCCAGCTGATTTAACCGCCACGCCACTGGCTGGCCCTAGTTTTTCTTTCTTCTCCCTTTTTAAAATTTATTTGTTTTTGCAATTTTCCGAGAGTGCTTACTGAGGTACAAGAGTCCGTTGGTAGGTAGATGATTTTGACTGTCCTGTCTTCACCTTCACTTTGTCACTGTCCCCAGATGCCATTCATCCATTCTGATCTGTAGCTCTCTCCCACGCCAGAGCCTTCCTGGAGAAGCGGGTGGCCCTTCAGCTTGCTTTCAGCTGTGATTTGGAAC
The DNA here is from genome assembly GCA_026018925.1 of Tupaia tana. Lineage (NCBI taxonomy): Eukaryota > Metazoa > Chordata > Mammalia > Scandentia > Tupaiidae > Tupaia > Tupaia tana. The sequence continues at coordinate 12,255,674 of JAKSZU010000025.1, read as the reverse complement.
AGGTCACCAAGCCAGCAAGGAGGGGCTGGAAATTTCAGCCCAAGCCAGCCTCACTTCTCTATGGGAGACGTTCCTGGACTCCATCAGCTTTCATCGGGGCGTGCTCGTGGTCTGGGATGGAATCCATATTGCACAGGAGGGGGACCGAGGCCTGCAAGGGACCCGTTTCTCATCTGGCTTCCTTTCCCTTCCCACATAGTTGTTTTCTTATTCAACTTGGACCCGATTCTGCAGATTAAAAGCACTGGGTGGGGAGTGGGTGGCGTGGTGGTTAAGGCTGACCACGGTTCAAGTCCCGAACCTGGCGGTTTGTTTCTCACTTTCCATCTCTCTTTCTCTGTCCCTCTCTGGTCGAATGAAAATAAATTAAATTATTATTAAAAAAAATAAAGCGCTGGGTGGGGAGTGGGTGGACAGTGGCACAGTGGCGAAGCATGACGCTCTGCTGAGGCTGGCTGGAGTTCACATCCCGAGACCTCGCTGATGATGCTGGGCCTACGTGCACACAGCCCGGGGCTGGCTGAAACCATGGTGGAGTGTGGCCTCTCTTTCTCTCTCTGTCTCTCTGATGGGAACAAGAAAGAAATGAACTTAAAGACAAACAAAAAAAAGCACTGAGGGTACCTTAGCCTTTTAAGACTGAGAGTGGGATTGGTTACGTCACTGGACTCCCATGTAGTCGACCATGGTTCAAGTCCTGGACCCGGCGGCTTGAAAGTCACGCTGGGCATGTGCATGTGCCCAAAATCCCAAGAGGAGACTGGAGGAGAATGGATTGTGGCATGGCCATCCCCCCTGGGGGGTGATTTCTCACTTTCTGTCTCTCTCTATGTGTCTTATGAGCACATACACCCTATAGCAAAAATTTCTCTAAAAACTTTAAGAAAAAAGCAGAAGGGTGTCATGCTGTGTGGTCATAGGGAACGTCTATGAGCAGCTTCTGAGGTGGTGTAGCATTTGGTGGCTGGGAACACATGCCCTGCGTGCTGTGAGGACAGTCACAGAGTCCTTCCAGTTCTCCACCTCTGCAGGGACTCACACTCACGTCTTTGCTTACCGCAGAGCTTTGCAAGCTGCCCTGCAACTCCTCGTGGAGAGCTGACGAAGAGGAGGGAAACCTTTCTAGTTAGACCAAGAGAGGGTGGTGGTCTGAACAGGTGTGGAAACCAGGGCAGGCGGCATCTTCTCACACTGACGCGGCCCTGGTCTGGCTGCCGGTGTACAGAGCTGCTGTGACATAATGCTGTCACATGGGCAGAGAACAGTGAGGTCCCGCCGATTTGGGGGAAGGGGAAGCGGATGGGAGCTGGAGCTAGCACTTGTTACCCCAGCATCTCCCTGGAAACCGATTGCATCAAGCTGGCTCCGAATGGGCCGCTGAGCACTGGCCACCAGGGAGGGCTGGGCGGGGCCTGTGTTCCCAGCGACTGGATCGCATGGCCCGCTCTGCTGCCGGGTGACAATGGAGCCGTGGTGCAGCCCGCTGGCTGGGATTCCAGGGTGGCGGTCAGTGCTAGGTGGGGCTAGGCAGCTCGAGGGGGTGCTGGGCACCGGCCTGGCAGCTTCTCGTGTTGGCTTTAGATTTGCTGTATATTATATCAGAGTGAAGCCGCAGAGTGTCACAGGGAGGGGACTGCAAGATCGTGTCAGGATGGCAGTGACGCGGGGGCCACTGAGGATGCAAATGAGCATTTACGGAGCTCTCTCTGGCTAACGGTGCGTACTCATTGCTCCTTGGAAGTTAGCACTAGCTTATCCGTTCTTACTGAGCATCTCTGGATGCTCAGAGATGAAGCACCTTCCTAAGGTTACAAGTAAGCTTCCGAGCTAGGACTTTAAGCCAAAGCATCTTTTTGTCATTTCTATAATGACATATCTCTCCAAAATTGGTGGTTGAGGAAATTGAGGCTTAAAGGAGTGAGGAAGACTGGTCCAGAGTCACCTTATCAGTAAGTACTTCCTAGATTCAAACCCAGGATAACAGCTCACAGCCTTTCTATTCTTCCCGCATTTAGGACCACATATCCATATTCCTGTAAAGACTGCACTTTCTGGGGTCAGCCTCATAGCACAGGGATTAAGTGCTGTGCACTGGGAGCTGAAACCCACATGTCTGACCATGGTTCAAATCCCAGCCCCCAGAGATTGGAAAACATGCTAGGTGTGAGTGCGCTTGTGCCCTAAATCCCGACAGGATGGAGAAATGAAGAAGGGATGGGGGGGGACTAGCGATTAGCGTAATGGCTATGTTGCTGGATTCCCATGTAGGCAACTGCGGTTCGAGTCCTGGACCCAGTGGCTTAAACTCACGCCGGGTGCGTGTGCGTGTGTGCCCAAGATCCCGAGAGGAGAATGGAGGAGAAGGGATTGCGGTGTGGCCATTCCTCTGGGGAGGGGATGTTTTCTTACTTTCTGTCTCTCTGTCTCTCTCTGTCTTTCTGGTGAGCGCACACACCCTATAGCCAAAACCTCTTCAAAAAAAAAAAAAAAAAAGAACGGATGGGGGCATGGCCACATTCATTGGGGGTTCTTTCTCACCTTCCCCCTCTAGTAAAAGAAAAAAGACTGGGCTTTCTGTTCCTGCAGGCTGTAAGGATAGAGAGGTCTCTCAGCCCCATTCTGACCTCCTCGACCGGGGAGCAGAATGGATTTCAGAAGCTGTGTCTTCTTAGACCTGACCTGTCTGTGTTCAGCTGCAGGACCCAGGGGTCTGCTTATCTGGACAGACTACCTCTGTGTTCCCAGGGGGTGGTACCCTGAGGCCCTTAGGCAGGAAGGGTCAGGCTTCTCACTTTGCTTTCTTCCTTCAGACTTAGCATTATCTCTCTCTCTCTCTCTATATATATATATATTTTTTTTGAGAGGTTTTTGCTATAGGGCGCGTGCGCTTGCCAGAAAGACAGAGAAAGACAGAGAGACAGAAAGCAAGAAATCACCTCCCCAGGGGGATGGCCATGCCGCAATCCCTTCTTCTCCATTTTCTTCTTGGGATCTTGAGCATGCATGCACATGCACCCAGTGTGAGTTTAAACCACTGGGTCCGGAACTTGAACCATAGTTGACTACATGGGAGTCCAGCGACATAGCCATTACGCTAATTGCTGATCCCTTAGCATTATATTTTAAAGTTTATTTTATCTTATCCCTTTTTAGTGAGAAAATGGAGAGATTAAGTACCTTCTGATAGAGAATGAGGGAGAGAAGCACCCCCTACAGAGTCTGGTCACACCGCGGTCCCCTTCTTTCAGCCTTCCAACTTGTCAGGGTCTTGGGCTCACATGTGACCAGGAGTGATTTTCAAAGTGCCAGGGCTGGATTTGAACTGGGTCCGGCATGTGGAATCCAACTGTCTTAGCCACTGGGCTAAGAGGCTGGCCTAGTTTTTAATTTTTTCAAATTTCGCTGATGCATTATCTTATGACTTCTTAGAAGGACAGATATTCTGGAATGTTTTATGTGCATGACATTAGGGACCCTGGCTCTCTTGTCATAGCTTATGTGCAGTGCTTGGTCTGTAGAGGGTGTGAATAATGTGTAGTCTATGTGTGTTCAAACAGGTGCTCATGGACGAGGTGTGTTATTCCATACTTTGCATTTCCTAGAGAGTTTGGATAAAGCCCTTAATCCTGCATGATCTGTTTTGGTTTCTTCTCCAAACATGGGTGCATAGGGATGTCAGAGGGGTTTTTGCTATAGGGCGCGTGCACTTGCCAGAGAGACAGAGAGACAGAAAGTGAGAAATCACCCCCAGGGGGGATGGCCACGCTGCAATCCCTTCTCCTCCATTCTCCTCTCGGGATCTTGGGCACACACACACACGTGCCTGGCGTGAGTTTAAGCCACCGGTTCCAGGACTCGAACCGCAGTCAACTACATGGGAGTCCAGCAACATAGCCATTATGCTAACTGCTGGTCCCTAGAGGGATGTCTTTTCCAGCTCCGATGTGTTTAAGTGTGTTGGTCTGCCTGTCGGTAACCTTTCCTACAGATTTCTCACCTTCACCTGCGAGGTCTCCCTTCTGGAGTTTTCACCTGGGAACAGTTTTGGTTTTGAGTTCAGCCAAGAGGCAGGGTCTTCCCAGAGAGGAGATTGGCATCCGGGTCCCCTCCAGAGGAGCAGAAGGGCCTGACCAAGGGCCTCTGTGACTCTTTGGCTCGTCATTGGTGTCCCTATCACCTACATTCCAGTCTAACCCAATTCGTTTTGCACTTGGCTCATGAAAATGATTTCATGGTTGAAGACTGATTCGGTCAGGCCTGGCTGGGTTTTGACCAAACTTCTTTCACTGGAACTGGGTTTGCTTTATAAACCCAGTTCACTGTGTCTTTTTTATTTTATTTATTTTATTATTTTTTAAAGTCACTGTGACTTTTAAAACTGTACAATTTTGTGATCTTTTCCCTCATTCATTCCTAACTAAGTATGTGTATGTTCATGTCTATTTACATTTAAAGCAGAAGAAAGGTATCGGGTATGATCTTTTTTGGGGGAAGAATAGGGTGGGATAAAGGATGTGTTCAGTGTGATTAAATGAGGAGAGGATAATAGAGCTTTGTTTTTAAGTGACTGAGAAATTAAAAAAAAAGCCTAAATAGAGGGGTACTAGATAATACAGAGATTACAAAATAGGTAAAGAATAAATAGCATTACAGAGTATTGGAAAGACTTCTGCCTGGACATGAGATATTCTCTCTCTCTGCAAGAGGAAACGATGTGATGGAGTTTTTAGTTCCACCGTGTGAAATTCCACATTTGCACGACTGAAAACAGTACTTCCACAGAGATGCCCTTGCACCTTTAACCTTGGTAGGAAGGTCACACTCATCTCAGGGAAGTCGCTTTGGCATCACGGGAAAAAACAAGACTATTTAGTATGTTATATTTACTTAAGGAATAACTTGGCTGTCATTTTTTTTTTTCCTGCTAAACTTGCAATGACAGCAAAACTGCATCCTTACACCTATGACACGATCTTTTTTTTTGAGAGGTTTTTGCTATAGGGTGCGTGTGCTTGTCGGAAAGACAGAGAGAGACAGAGAGACAGAAAGCGAGAAATGACCCCCCAGGGGAGATGGCCATGCCTCAATCCCTTCTCCTCCATTCTCCTCTTGGGATCTTGGGCATGTATACGCATGCACCTGGCGTGAGTTTAGACCACCGGGGCCAGGACTCGAACCGCGGTTGACTACGTGGGAGTCCAGCAACGTAGCCATTATGCCAACTGCTGGTCTCTCCTATGACACAATCTTAAGAAGGAAATAGTGGTCAGGCTGGGGAAGCTCCACGTTCCCTCTGCTCTGCGTGCTGCGTGGAGTTGCTCTGATCTCTGGCTGTGGTAGGGTGCAGCCTGGTCTCCAGGACATACCCTCCCCATCTGTCCCTAAATAGCACATTAGAAAAACATGTAAGAGCACACTTGTACTTGCTTTTCAAATAAAGGTCAGGTCAAGGCCAGAAGGGCCTGTGTTCCCATCCCTAGACCACCTTCCTCACGATCCAACATGGCGGCCAGAGTGCATCACCTTTCCAGAAAGCAGAATGGAAAAGGAAGAGTGCACCCTTCCTTTGCAGGATAGCTTCTGGGAAGTTCTTCCTGACACTTCTGCTTCCGTTTTATTACCCAGTACTTCGCTTCTAGGGCCACTCCTGGTTGCAGGGGACAGCCTGAAGAAGTCCTTTTTCCCTCCCTCAGGTAGCAGTGTGTTCTGCGGACAGCCTGGGTTCCATACCTCAGGAGAAAGTGGGGGCGGCTGTTAGGTTAGGGACACCCTAGAATGCCCTCCACTTCTCCAGGGACAGATCCTTCCAAGCAGAGCTTCAATGCCTGCCTCTGGGGCACGCTTCCAGGTTCTTCCAAGCCCACTTGCCTGTCCCGTCCCTTGTCCACCTGACTCTTGGTCCTCGCTCTGTTAGCTAAGTGGTCGTCTGTCACTGTAGCGAATGTCTCGTGGTGGGGGACCCTCCTCCCGTGATAACCCCAAGCTGCCGTGGCCAAGGACTGAGTCTTGGTCCCTGGCCCATTCCCTCTCCTGCCAGAGGCCCACAGCCCGAGAGATTTCTCAGGGAGCCTGTGCCCAGCCACATCGCCTGACTGGCACTTGGACTCTGCTCTGGCAGAGAAAACCCTCAGTTGCTGCCCTGACAGGAAGCAAAGTATTTTTTTTTTTTTTTTTTTTAATGATTAAAAAAAGCTGCTTACCCACTAGTTGCCTGGAGACAGTCAGGGATTGGACACTCGGAAAGTGATTCCACGCTTGGCCTGCGGTAGGTGGTGTCAGTGAAGGAGGTATTCCGGGAGCCAGCGCTCCTCTTAGATGGGGCCTGGGCAGGGGGCTCATTGCACTGGGGTTCCAGGCTGCGGGCTGCAGAGTAAATGTCTCTGCTCTGAGTAAACACGGCTCTGGCATTTGGCCCTGGGCCCTTGTCTTCTTTTCCTCCCTCTAACTATAGCCAACAGCCTCGTCTCTCACCTGTTGGAGAAGCCCAGCTAATGCCCACCTCTGAGTATGGAGTGATCAGAATACTCCCAGTGACAGGGAATCCAGAAAGAAAAGGCACCGAGGAATTTCTGAGAGTGGTTACCTGTGTGAGCTCTTATTAGATGTTTCTAAAGGGGAAAAATACCCACAGAAACTATGGAGCGGTGGCCGGTATTCGTAAAGGGCTGCGGCTGGCACCGCAGTGGTCATGACCCGTGGTAACCCCGAGGGATGGCCTCCCCTCCGCCTTTCCTGCGGCAGTTGACGTGCTTCGCAGAGCTGATGTTGTCACCAGTCAACAGATGTGCTTGCTGCCCTTCCCAAAGGGACCTTGCGAGATGTCATAAATAGGAGGGGTGGTGACGGGTGGAAGCCTGATTCATCATGTCGCAAGAGTCCACTGACCATGACAGCCTCAAGTCAGAAAGCGGCTGGTTCAGTTCCCAGAACGTCAATATAGTGGTAATAGTCACTGTGCACTGCAAGGACGGGCATGGCAGGCCAGGGCGAATGCGTGCTTGATTTCATTGGAATCTAATCTCTCTCTCTCTCTCTCTATATATATATATATTTATATACACACACACACACACACACACACACTTTATATATATATAATATAAAGCTTCTAGTGGAATACTGCGTTTTTTTTTCCCCCCCAGGCACTTTTCCCATGGGATTTGTGCCTTGGTAGCCCTTAAAGCAGTGCTTTCGTCCTGGAGGGCATCTACGGGGTGATTTATCAGGAGTGAAAAACTCGTAGGTGGAAAGAAAGAAAGGGGTGTGAGGATCCGAGGGCAGAGCACCGTCTGTCCCAGCTGCCGGAATTCCTGCCCCAGTGTAGACAGGCAGTCTGTCTCTGTTCCCTATGTCTCACATTCAGCATGGACCTTACCGAGCACAACCTAGGACTCCGGGTGGCATGAGAGGCATGGTGGCCTTGGGCCCTCAGGGAGTTTGCATTCCAGCAGGAAGGACAGCCTCGGGACAGGACTGCACGTGCGATGCACGAACACGAACCCCTGGCTGTCGTTGGAATCCGCGTGGGACACCTCTCCCGGGGGGTGCTGTTTAAGCCGAGACCCATACAGAGGCCGGGTGTGCACAGGGAGTGAGGCGTGGTATTCTCAGTGTGGAACGGAAGGGGAGGCTGGATGGGTCGTTCTAATCGAGTTGATTGATTGTAGTGCTGGAGGCGGGGTTTCACATCCTGGAGGCGGGGTTTCACGTCCTGGAGGCGGGGTTTCACATCGAGGGCCCACATCTGTCAAGGGCCTTCTTGGGATGTCATGGATGGCAGGAGGCAGCAGGTGGCGAGAGAGACAGAGGGAGGGAGGGGCTAGACTCGCCCTCTTACCAGGAGCCCCTCCTGCAAGGACAGCCCACTCTCACTCTCACAGTGATGCCCTGAACTGTTCCCAGGGCAGAGCCTTCCAGGCCTCACCTGGGCACAGTGAGCCACTGGGGATGGGGTTTCCAGCTCACGGATTCGAGGGCGATGTTCAAGCTGCAGCGAGGCTTAAGGATGTTGAGAGACTCCCACAGGAGAGGTAGAGGAGGGGAGGAGTGGGGGATGGAGCTGGCGTGGGCAGGAGGAGGCTGGGAATGCGAGATGGAGCTGGCCTGGGCAGGAGGAGGTGCTGGGAGTGTGGGATGGAGCTGGTGTGGGCAGAGGGGGTGCTGGGAGTGGGGGATGGAGCTGGTGTGGGCAGAGGGGGTGCTGGGAGTGCAGATGGAGCTGGTGTGGGCAGAGGGGGTGCTGGGGGTGGGGGATGGAGCTGGTGTGGGCAGGAGGAGGGCTGGGAGTGTGGGATGGAGCTGGTGTGGGCAGGAGGAGGGCTGGGAGTGTGGGATGGAGCTGGTGTGGGCAGGAGGAGGCTGGGAGTGTGGGATGGAGCTGGTGTGGGCAGGAGGAGGCTGGGAGTGTGGGATAGAGCTGGCCTGGGCAGAGGGGGTGCTGGGAGTGTGGGATGGAGCTGGTGTGGGCAGGAGGAGGCTGGGAGTGTGGGATAGAGCTGGTGTGGGCAGGAGGAGGGCTGGGAGTGTGGGATGGAGCTGGTGTGGGCAGGAGGAGGTGCTGGGAGTGTGGGATGGAGCTGGTGTGGGCAGAGGGGGTGCTGGGAGTGCAGATGGAGCTGGTGTGGGCAGAGGGGGTGCTGGGGGTGGGGGATGGAGCTGGCCTGGGCAGGAGGAGGCTGGGAGTGTGGGATGGAGCTGGTGTGGGCAGGAGGAGGCTGGGAGTGTGGGATAGAGCTGGCCTGGGCAGAGGGGGTGCTGGGAGTGTGGGATGGAGCTGGTGTGGGCAGGAGGAGGCTGGGAGTGTGGGATAGAGCTGGTGTGGGCAGGAGGAGGGCTGGGAGTGTGGGATGGAGCTGGTGTGGGCAGGAGGAGGGCTGGGAGTGTGGGATGGAGCTGGTGTGGGCAGGAGGAGGCTGGGAGTGTGGGATGGAGCTGGTGTGGGCAGGAGGAGGCTGGGAGTGTGGGATAGAGCTGGCCTGGGCAGAGGGGGTGCTGGGAGTGTGGGATGGAGCTGGTGTGGGCAGGAGGAGGCTGGGAGTGTGGGATAGAGCTGGTGTGGGCAGGAGGAGGGCTGGGAGTGTGGGATGGAGCTGGTGTGGGCAGGAGGAGGTGCTGGGAGTGTGGGATGGAGCTGGTGTGGGCAGAGGGGGTGCTGGGAGTGTGGGATGGAGCTGGCCTGGGCAGGAGGAGGCTGGGAGTGTGGGATAGAGCTGGCCTGGGCAGGAGGAGGGCTGGGAGTGTGGGATGGAGCTGGTGTGGGCAGGAGGAGGGCTGGGAGTGTGGGATGGAGCTGGTGTGGGCAGGAGGAGGCTGGGAGTGTGGGATAGAGCTGGCCTGGGCAGAGGGTGTGCTGGGAGTGTGGGATGGAGCTGGTGTGGGCAGGAGGAGGCTGGGAGTGTGGGATAGAGCTGGTGTGGGAAGGAGGAGGGCTGGGAGTGTGGTGTGGAGCTGGTGTGGGCAGGAGGAGGTGCTGGGAGTGTGGGATGGAGCTGGTGTGGGCAGAGGGGGTGCTGGGAGTGTGGGATGGAGCTGGTGTGGGCAGAGGGGGTGCTGGGAGTGTGGGATGAAGCTGGCCTGGGCAGGAGGAGGCTGGGAGTGTGGGATGGAGCTGGTGTGGGCAGGAGGAGGCTGGGAGTGTGGGATAGAGCTGGCCTGGGCAGGAGGAGGGCTGGGAGTGTGGGATGGAGCTGGTGTGGGCAGGAGGAGGCTGGGAGTGTGGGATAGAGCTGGCCTGGGCAGGAGGAGGGCTGGGAGTGTGGGATGGAGCTGGTGTGGGCAGGAGGAGGCTGGGAGTGTGGGATAGAGCTGGCCTGGGCAGAGGGGGTGCTGGGAGTGTGGGATGGAGCTGGTGTGGGCAGGAGGAGGCTGGGAGTGTGGGATAGAGCTGGCCTGGGCAGAGGGGGTGCTGGGAGTGTGGGATGGAGCTGGTGTGGGCAGGAGGAGGCTGGGAGTGTGGGATAGAGCTGGCCTGGGCAGAGGGGGTGCTGGGAGTGTGGGATGGAGCTGGTGTGGGCAGGAGGAGGCTGGGAGTGTGGGATAGAGCTGGCCTGGGCAGAGGGGGTGCTGGGAGTGTGGGATGGAGCTGGTGTGGGCAGGAGGAGGCTGGGAGTGTGGGATGGAGCTGGTGTGGGCAGGAGGAGGCTGGGAGTGTGGGATGGAGCTGGTGTGGGCAGGAGGAGGCTGGGAGTGTGGGATAGAGCTGGCCTGGGCAGGAGGAGGTGCTGGGAGTGTGGGATGGAGCTGGCGTGGGCAAAGGGGGTGCTGGGAGTGGGGGATGGAGCTGGCGTGGGCAGAGGGGGTGCTGGGAGTGCAGATGGAGCTGGCGTGGGCAGAGGGGGTGCTGGGAGTGCAGATGGAGCTGGCGTGGGCAGAGGGGGTGCTGGGAGTGCAGATGGAGCTGGTGTGGGCAGAGGGGGTGCTGGGGGTGGGGGATGGAGCTGGTGTGGGCAGGAGGAGGTGCTGGGAGTGTGGGATGGAGCTGGTGTGGGCAGAGGGGGTGCTGGGGGTGGGGGATGGAGCTGGCGTGGGCAGAGGGAGTGCTGGGAGTGTGGGATGGAGCTGGTGTGGGCAGGAGGAGGCTGGGAGTGGGGGATGGAGCTGGTGTGGGCAGAGGGGGTGCTGGGAGTGGGGGATGGAGCTGGTGTGGGCAGAGGGGGTGCTGGGGGTGGGGGATGGAGCTGGCGTGGGCAGAGGGGGTGCTGGGAGTGTGAGATGGAGCTGGTGTGGGCAGAGGAGGGCTGGGAGTGCAGATGGAGCTGGAGTGGGCGAGGGGAGGGCCTCAGAGCCCTGATGCCCAAGGCAGGAGTCCTGAGTAGGCCTGGCCTTAGCCCTGGCCATGACTGGCTATCTTAGAGGTCCGTGAAGTGACCATAGTCAATGGTGAAAATCATGCAAACATAACTACCTAGCGTGTCCAGGGGCGTCCGGCCAGGCAGGCCCTGCTCTGAGCACTGCCCTTCCCAGCCGTCCTCTGAGTGCCATACAAACTCCCACATTCCCAGCGTCACTCCCTCTGTACTGAGAAATGAGTGATGGCCGGCGGTGACACAGCGTCGCTGGTGCAGCCGATCTTCAGCCACATGGCCTGGCTGTTGTCCTGGGCTTGGAACCTCCATGCTGTGAGGTTGAGCACCAGGGGGTTGTTCGCCATGGGGGTTCAAGAGGGAGAATGAGGCTGGGACACAGTGTGAAGAGTGAGAGAAGACGGGGTAGGCTAGGAGATCTCATGTTTTTAATATTTTAAAGAAACTCAGATCTAAGTCCCCTCACCCAGTATGCTCCTTGATGGTTGTTGCCACCTACCGGAAGTGCGATCGTACCCAAAGGAGTCTCCCGGCACCTCCCAAGCCCACATGCTAGTGTCTATGGGACTTTGGTGTCCAAGTGGCCCGATGAGCTCTGACATTACTCTGACACGATAGGTCACTGAGTTTTTCTTTTTGCTATTTTTTTCTTTATTTATGACCAAGTTCATGCACCTGCATGACAGAGAGAGAAAGAGAGAGAGAGAGAGAGAGAGAGAGAGAGAGCGAGAGCCCTCCACAGGGACGGTCTGGTCACGCTGTGATCTTTCTCCAGTCTTCTGGCCTTCATGCAGGTATCCAGAGTGTTTTCGGTACAGCGGACCAGGGATTCGAACCATGGTCGCCATGTGGGATCTGGCTTCTTTTGTTCAGCACATGACTACTACTGGTTGTGTCACTTTTTTTTAAAATTATTATTTATTGTTTATATATATCTGATGTTTGTGGGATCCACTGTGGTTTTTCAAAGCATGGATACAGTGTGTACTAATAAAATCGAGGCTATACATATATTTGGGGTCACCGACGTTTTTAAAAAATGAATGATCTATTTAATTTTATTTATTATTATTGTTATTATTTTTAATTTTGCTACAGGGCATGTGCACTCAGCAAAGGGAGGGAGAGAGAGAAAGTGAGAGAGCAAGCTGCCAGGTCTGGGATGCAAACTGCAGTTGGCCATGTGGGAGGCCAGTACTCCAACGACCATGCTACCTCCTGGCCCCAGGGTCCCTAACTTTGAATTTCCATAAAGAGTTCCGAGTTACCTCATGAATTTTAAAATGTATTTCTTACTCCTTTGATTTTCCACCTTGCATAGTATCTAGTTATTTTTCACTCTAAAATTTTTGGTGTGTTTCACTTAGCATTCTTTTGGTTGTAAGCAACAGAAATTCAACCCCAAGTAGCTCAAGATAGAGAGTTTATTGGCTCACTGTCTGGAGATGGAGCCCTACTTCAGACAGGGCTGACTTAGCAGCTCAGTGCTCTCTGGAAGGACCTGGCCTCTCAGCTTTTCCATTGAGCTAGGTGTTCCATGGCTTCCCTAGCCTTATGCCCCCTGGCTTTCCATAGTGCCTCCATATATGTCTTACCCACCCCGGAAGGTCCAGGTTTTTCCACGGCTGGAAAGAGCAACTCCAGTCCTCCCATTCTCGGATGTTCTTAGGGGCAGAGAAGGAGGACACGTGCCTCACTCATGATCACCAAGTGAATACATGAGTTATAGGTTTAAGCCAATCAGAGTTCACGCTGTCATTAGCTTAAGCCAATCAGAGTCCACGCTGTCATTAGCTTAAGCCAATCAGCGTCTGCGCTGGTTCCTCCCTATCAAAGCTCCTGTCTGCTACTGAACTAGAAGCAGGGAATTCCCTAAAGAAAAATGTGAGTCTTTTTGGAAGAAGAATGGAGGGAGTAGAGCCTGTGGCGGCCACCAACAATGGTTACTGACATTTTAATTAAAATGTGACATTATATAGGAACACATACACGGGTGGTGAGGAAAGGAAGGATGTAATTAACATAAAAAGCTTGAAACAGTGGCTACTTCTGGGAAGTGAGCGTTGAATTACTATCTGGGGATGGTTAAGCAAGAAGTATTAATGGATTGTTTTGTCCCTTTTTTTTTTTTTTTAATGTAGAGTAGGAAAGTGTCCTGTTTTAGCGGTATCATTGAATATCAAGCCTGCATCTAATTGGTCCTAGTGAGTCTAAAAATGTGAGTGGCTGAACCAGATTACTTTGGTGCTTGTTTGGAAGAGACAGGGTTCCCCAGTGCTACTCACGTTGGCCACGAGTTTGTCATCTTTCTGCCTTGGCCACTTGAATATCTGGGACTACCAGTGTGTGCGACCATGCCTGGTCCAGAATGATTTTTTTTGTTTGCAGAGTTTTTTTTGCCACAGGGCATGTGCGCTCGCCAGAAGGAGAGAGACAGAGAGACAGAAAGTGAGAAATCACCCCCCAGGGGGGATGGCCATGCCGCAATCCCTTCTCCTCCATTCTCTTCTTGGGATCTTGGGCACGCACGCACACACGCCCGGCGTGAGTTTTAAGCCACCGGGTGCGGGACGCGAACCGCGGTCGACTACGTGGGAGTCCAGTGACATAACCATTACTCTAACTGCTGGTTCCCCCCCAGATTGATTTTTTGAAATGATTAAAATAATAATAATAATAATAATAATAATAATAATAAAATGTCCGGGCAGGGTTCTTTAACTCTCTTTTTTTCCAAATACATGGACTTTTGTATTACAAAATAGCAGTTCAAATAATGCTCGAAATGCAAGTGTCTGACAGCTCTCTGAGGCGTATCCACCGTTTAGTTTCTTCTTCCTCAGGGAAGGATGGATGCTGGGAGCCAGAAGCCCAGGAATAGCAGCCGATGCAGCTGCTGTTTGCTGGACACTCTGGATCCGGAGATTGTGCAGCTCTGTGCCTGAGTCGTCCCCAGGCATGTAGGCCCTTCTAAAAGTGGCTACAACGGCTGTCGCCCACTGATCCTCTGTGTTGCGTGACCCAGATTGGCACAGGGTCCTGTGCAGAGCGTGTCCGGGAAAGAGGAGGGTAAAAATAAACGCCGTTGGACAGCTTAGGGGAGTCAGGGTGCTTGAAAGCTCGCTGGTTGCTTTGCTATTCTTTGGTCAGATTTTTCGTTTCTTTTGGAGGGGGAATATGACTGCTTTCTAGGGCTCTTAGACAGGGCAGCGTGTTTTCCTAAAGCACAGCCCCATGAAGTCAGAGGTGCTTTTTCAGGTTGCAGAAAATGTATTTTCTGTGATGAGAACATTTTTGCCTTTGATGTGAGTTTCTTATGTATGCCATTATTCAAAACTGAAGCCTTTCCTAAACGTTTCCCCAAAGTCATCTCTATTCTGGAGTTACTCTCTGAAATAAGATGTCTCTCTCTTTTTTGTTAATAGAATGAAATGAGGCTGTCATTATAGTTGTGTGTGTGTGTTTCTTTGTTATTTACAAAAAAGAAGAGTAGCAGCGTTTAGGTATGCTATCAAGTTATCCACTGAGAATAGTTTTTCAATCCCTCCCATTCTTCGGCCCTTTCTCTTCTGTTTCGTGGAAGGTGTGTGCACATGGGTAGGAGAGAGAGCCCAGCTATCCTGCTGCAGCCCTCCAGTGTTTTCGACCACAGGCGTTCACGCACGTGCCTGGTGTATTTCAGGCTGACCAGGTTGGAGATTTGAACCAAGGTCAGCACGTGGGAATCTAGTTAGTTAGTTTCTTTCTTTCTCTTTCTTTCTTTCTTTCTTTCTTTCTTTCTTTCTTTCTTTCTTTCTTTCTTTCTAAAAGGAATTATTTATTTTAATTTTATTTATTTATTATTATTATTTTAAAATTTGGAGAGAGAGAGAGGCAGAGAGAGAGAGAGAGAAGGCAAGTGAGAAAGCAAGCTGCCAGGTCCAGGATTCAAACCTTGGTCAGTCGTGCGAGGAGTCCAGCAGCTTAACCGCCATGCCACCTGCCACCCCTGGGATCCAGTTTCTTTTCAGCAACCCTCTTTGGCATTTTGACATTTATATATTTTTCTCTCTCTTTTATTTATTTATTTTTTTGAGAGTTTTTTTGCTATAGGGCGCGTGTACTCGCCAGACAGACAGAGAGAGACAGAGAGACAGAAAGCGAGAAATCACCCCCCAGGGGGATTGGCCACCCTTCAATTCCTTCTCCTCCATTCTCCTCTCGGGATCTTGGGCATGCACGCACACGCGCCCGGTGTGAGTTTAAGCCACTGGGTCCAGGACTCGAACCCTGGTGGACTACATGGGAGTTCAGCTAACTACTGGTCCTGACATTTATATATTTTTTTTTTTTTTTTTGAGAGGTTTTTGCTATAGGGCGCGTGCGCTCGCCAGACAGACAGAGAGAGACAGAGAGATAGAAAGCAGGAAATCACCCCCCAGGGGGGATGGCCACGCCGCAATCCCTTCTCCTCCATTCTCCTCTCGGGATCTTGGGCACGCATGCACACGCGCCCGGCGTGAGTTTAAGCCGCCGGGTCCAGGACTCGAACCGCAGTCGACTACGTGGGAGTCCAGCGACATAGCCATTACGCTAACTGCTGGTCCCGACATTTATATTTTTTGAAATGTGGATTTCCTAATTTTTGAAGCTCTGGTCTTATATCATTTTGAGATTTTTATCTTTAGCATTTGGCCAAGAGTCTTTATTATTATTATTTTTTATTAAGTGCAAAAGCAGATTCTGTCATATTTTCCTCACTAACCGATAGCTTTGAACTGCATGGGATATTTTTTCTCTCTCAAATACTTTGTGGCTTTAATGTAATCATCTCCCTGTGATCTGGAGACTGAAAATTAAATCCCCAAAGGGCTTTGCCTTGCAATAGCAACTAAGAATATTAAATATTTATGTTTAAAATATATGGGTTATGTGGCTATAACTTTACTGTAAAGATAAAATGACACTAAAATACCCTAGTGCATTGATGAACCTAATTTTTTTTCCCACAGTATTGTATCATTGTGTTACTTTGAAATAAGAGGTCTCCTAAGAATGTGCTTACGTTTTTATGCATTAAGTTATTCATTTATTAAAAAAAATCTCTTAAAAGATAATGGATGACTATGGGTTTCTTTTTTTTGAGAGGTTTTTTTTTTACTATAGGGTGCTTGTGTTCTTCAGACAGATAGAGAGACAGAGAGACAGAAAGTGAGAAATTACCCCCCAGGGGGTATTGCCACTCTGCAATCCCCTCTCCTCCATTCTCCTCTCAGGATCTTGGGCACGCACACACATGCGCCCGGCGTGAGTTTTAAGCCACCGGGTCCAGGACTCGAACCGTGGTGGACTACATGGGAGTCCAGCAACATAGCCATTACGCTAACTGCTGGTTCCACTATGGGTTTCTTTCTGGAGTGAAGGAATGCTCTGAAATGAGATAGTTGTGATGATTGATCTCCCATTTATTTATAGCACTTAGTTAAAAAAAATCTCGAACACTTTAAATGCTTTAAAATGGTGACTTTGATGATATACAAATACAATCTCAACAATAAAAATAGCCGCTCCGAGCTTTTAACGTTATAAGCCCTGTTCTCGTATATGAAGACTTGTGAACAGGTGCGTGAAATGAAGACTTCTTGATAGCGTCAGACAGCTCCTGCTATAACAGTGCGGTGTAATAAACCACCCAAATGGCAAGAGTTTGTTTTGTTTTTCTTGTTCATGGGTTGAAAGGTAAGCTGGACTAGGTTCTGCTGAAAGCTCTGGTGGCTGTCGTTGGCTCAAGGCTGTGGGTGGGGTTCAAGTCTTCCTTGTGTGTCTCTGCTCTCCTTGGACCGCAGGAGACCTGGGGGAATGTTCTCTTTATAGCAAATGATGACAGGTGCACCGGAACCCAGCCCAAACCATCCAGTGCATGGATCGAAAGTCTCCACTCACAGCACAGCTACTCACTTTCCACCATCAAAGCAAGTGAAGTGGCCAAGTCTGTAATTCAGGGGCAGGGAAAGACATTCCGCTCACAGCGAGAGGGACGAGGGTGAAATCTTTTCCCAACCACCCTCCTATCTACCGCAGAGTATCAGGAAATGAGTCTGTGAAGGCTTCCTTGAGGCCACAGAGAAGAAGCAAACATTCTTGGGTAGGGACCGAACTGTTGAGAAGACGGACTTTGGGCTCCTTGACGTGAGTCTGGAAACAAGGGCAAGCGTCAGATAGTCTCGCATCTAGTCTTTGGTCCTCATTCAGGCTGCTTCGGTAAATGGAGAGTGTAAGATGTTCTCTGGAGATACATTTTTCTTTTCCTTTTTCTTTTCCTTTCTTTTCTTTTCTTTTCTTTTCTTTTCTTTTCTTTTCTTTTCTTTTCTTTTCTCTTTTCTTTTTTCTCTTCTCTTCTCTTCTCTTCTCTTCTCTTCTCTTCTCTTTCCTTTTTTTTTGGAGAGGTTTTTGCTATAGGGCGCGTGCGCTCGCCAGAGAAACAGAGAGACAGAAAGTGAGAAATCACCCCCCAGAGGGGATGGTCACGCCGCAATCCCTTCTCCTCCATTCTCCTCTCGGGATCTTGGGCACGCATGCACACACGCCTGGTGTGAGTTTAAGCCACCGGGTCCAGGACTCGAACCGTGGTCAACTACATGGTTGTCCAATGACATAGCCATTATGCCAACTGCTGGTCCCTGTAGATGCATTTTTCAAAACAGACCTTTCAAGTGATGACCTTGGAAATAACCAGAACAAATAATGAAGGAATGAACGTGGCCTCCTGCCCGTTCTGGGCAGATCCCTGGTAATATGCACCGTTCTTCCTAACCCTTGTTACTCGGGATAGCTCGAGTCTGGAACTTCTTGGTTAAGACCTTACAGAGAGGTGCTGTTTTCTCAAATTTCATCTTTTAGTAAGCATTCAGGCAGGGTGATGGCCTGCCTGCTGGTGGAGAGCTCTCGTTCAATTCAACTTTGGCTACGCATTGGAGTCACTTGGGAGCGTTGAACTGAAAGCCATCTGGATCAGGGCCTGGTCATTGTTATTTCATCCAAATTCCCTCCAAGTAATCCCAAGGTGCAGCCTGGGTGGAGAACCAAGCAGACCAAAGGAGAGAGGGCGATATTGGCAGAGCGACCACGTTACCACTTATTTTAATTAGTGTTTCTTGGGGTGGGGTGTGACAGGATGTGCCCCCGGGGAATACAGTTACATTTGCTGCCAGTAACAGCATTCTTCGTTCATACGATGGGACACAATAATCAGCATGTCATGGGGGAGCACCAAGGGCGGTCTGGAATTCCAGGGACTTGAGCAAATTGGACAGCGGTTTCTTCGGGATGACCTTCCTGTTTTGTGCATCGAGTCACCGATGTTCCAGGGTGGAAAGTCACATGATGCTCATCATCCTCTGCACACATGCACTCATTGATTCCGTAACCAATTCTCGAATACCTACTATGTGCCAGACATAGTGCTAGGCACCAAATGCCCAAGGAAGAACTTTTTTTTAAGTTTACTTACTTACTTACTTATTTATTTACATGGGCAAGAGAGGCAATGAGAGAGAGAGAGAGAGAGAGAGAGAGAGAGAGAGAGAGAGAGAACTCTCCAGATAGGGTGTTGAAGTGTGATCCAACCTCAGCCTTCAGCTGGCTCCAGACCATGGGCAGGAAGTGTGTGCCCGATGTATTCAGGGAGCTTGAACTTGAACCTGCAACCTGCCCATGTAGGATTTCTTCTGTGAGGGTTATGTACCAGCCTGACCCCAAGAACTTAATTTTATACTAACTTAGTGTAGATTCCAGCACCAAGTGAGTGACTCTGTATCTTGGTAGGGGTGACAAGCAGGCACCCACGTCAGTGGAGGCCAAGGCGATGAAATTTTCACAGCTGTGCAGCACAGTACCAGCCAATCAGAACAGACCCAGCCACGACAGTGCTAACGTAAGCGGCTGGTTCAGCGACTCCTGTCTGTGTGTCGGCCCTGAGCAGAGGTAATACACAGCATAATATATTTTTAAAAGAATGATTTATTTACTTAATTTTATTTGTTGTTATTATTTTATTTATCTATTTATTTATACTTTGATGAGAGAGAGAGAGAGAGAGAGAGAAGAAAAGTGAGAAGGCATGCTGCCAGGTGCAGGACTTGAACTGTGCTTAGTTGGCTATGTGGGAGTCCAGCACCTTAACCACTGTGCCATCTGCCAGCCCCCAAAGTATATTTTAAATACTCAGAAATGTAAACAGAGAGAGAGAATATTTTTATAATTCCAAATCCATCTCTCTTTTTTTTAAAAAAAATTATTTAATTTTATTTATTTATTATTATTATTTTTCACAATTTGCTATAGGGTACAAAGAAAGAAGGCGGGGTGGGGGAGTGAGAAAGCAAGCTGACAGGTTCGGAACTTGAACCATGGTCAGCTATGTGGGAGTCCAGTGCCTCAACCACAACACCACCTGCTGCTCCCCCTCCATTCATCTCTTTTCCTCCCAGAGGACTGAGAGTTAATATGGTGGGTTGTGCCAGTGGTTCCTCTGTCCTGTGTACACATCCTTTGCCCAGGCACTGAAATGCTTCTCACTAGGAGGTGGGGTCTATTTCCTGATGCCTTGGATCTGGGCTTTGGCCAATAGAATGTCGCAGAAGCGATGAAGTGCCCGTTCCAAGGTTAGGCTTAAAACGCTGTGCTTAGTTCTGCTTCTTTTTGCTCCTCTGCTGTCTACAGTTCGAGGTGCCCCAGCTAGCCTGCTGTAGGACGAGAGCCACGGACAGAGCCAGCTTGCCCTGGCGGTCCCAGATCAGCTAACAGTCAGCGACACTTACAGCAGGGTCTCTCTGCAACAGCACTGCTGACTGTAGGGCTGGAGAGTTCTTTGTCGTGGGGAGGTGTCCATTTCAGGGTGTGTGGCATGATCCCTGGTCTCTACCCACTGGATGCCAGTCATTCCCCCTTCAGTTGTGATACCCCAAATGTCCTCTGGGGGCAGAACTGCACCGGTTGAGACTCACTGCTGTGCACTTACAAGTATGTCCAGCCAAGGCCAGTGGCACTACCGAGCCGGTGGCCTCAGACCCGGGGACGACACGCGCCTCGCGCTCAGGCATGTGGTTGGCTGTTGTGTGGCTTTACTGTGGGCTGTCTAGCTAATACAATGAGTAGAAGTGGAAACACGGGCGTGGAAGCTGCAGCTGGACCGTGTTGAGCAGTCCCACGTGGGCGCGTGGCGAGTGGACTTGCAGGTGGAGCTGGGCTTGGTGTGCAGCACCGAGAAGGTGGAGAGCTTGGTCGGACTGTCTCTGTCATCATTCCCGGACTAAGGGGAGCTGTCGGAGGCTTTATGTATGATTTCGTTGTAGCACAGGGAGCAGTTCTCAGTCTACACTTCAGATAGCAGTAGGCAGGAGCCATTCGAGGCAGGAGGGAGGTTTCTGTAGGAGTGAGTTGACTCATGCAGAGGCCTGAACTAGGAGAAAGACTGGAGGTCTGAAAAGGAGGGGATGGCCGCCTGACATGTCTGGGTGTCAATCTGATACAGCCATATGTTGCTGCCTTGGCATGTTTAGTTCTCTTGTCTGAAACGTCCCCTCTCCTTCAGTTCTCTTCTACTTGACCTTCAGTTCTCTTCTACCTGACCTTCTACTTGACCTTTGGTTCTCCTCTACCTGACCTTCAGTTCTCCTCTACCTGACCTTCTACTTGACCTTTGGTTCTCCTCTACCTGACCTTCAGTTCTCCTGCACCTGACCTTCTACTTGACCTTCAATTCTCCTCTACCTGACCTTCAGTTCTCTACCTGACCTTCTACTTGACCTTCAGTTCTCCTCTACCTGACCTTCAGTTCTCCTCTACCTGACCTTCAGTTCTCCTCTACTTGACCTTTGGTTCTCCTCTACCTGACCTTCGGTTCTCTTCTACCTGACCTTCGGTTCTCCTCTACCTGACCTTCAGTTCTCCTCTACCTGACCTTCAGTTCTCTTGCACTTGACCTTCTACTTGACCTTCAGTTCTTCTCTACCTGACCTTCAGTTCTCTTCTATTTGACCTTCAGTTCTCCACCCAGTCCAAATACTGATTCGTTAGGATCCTCAGTACTTCCATGACGTATGAGGCCTGTCTATGTCATTCTTTCCATTGTCTTTTTCACAGGACTGTGGTACTCTTTTTGCTATTGAATTCTCCATCTTACCTCTAATCAGCTGTAAGTCTCTCTCATCTCTGGTGTCAGCTGCTGATTCATTTATTATGCATCTGCCCTGGGTTCAGCTTGGTTGTAGGTGCTTGGAGTACAACTGTGGGTTAGAGAGATAAGGCGGCTGAATTCTTGACACTGAGGGTTCAGTGGAGAGTAAGAGATACATGGGCATTGCTGTCCAGCCTGTGTGTGGGGGGGAAGTAAAGACGGCCATTGGGACATTTCAGAGGATGGACATTTCATCTGGATGGGAGGGTGCCAGTGAAGACCTCTTGGAGGAAGGAAATAGCACAGGGGCAGGATATGCTATGGAAGGAGATAAAGCCAGGAAATGGTGGGGTTTATGGCCCTTAATTAAGAGAAAACAGCACATTTCAAGAAAAGAAGAAAATTCAGGATGGCGTGACCATCAAGGGCCTTGTAGACTATGATCAGAGCTGTGTTGGGAAAAATGACGCCGGCTGGTTTTCAATCAGGGTTGCACATCAGAACTTCCGCAACTTCTAATAACGCAGATACCTGAGCTCCAGGCCAAGCTTGTTGCGTCCCCGTGACCAGAGTGTGTGCCCAGATATGTCTATGTCTGCGTCTTGTCTATGTCTCTGCCTGCTCTTATACTTACGCCTATGTGTATGTCTAAACTCCACGGCTGGTTCTGGGATGTGGCAGCTGGGAGAACTATATAGGGCTACAGTGGAGTGGAAAAGCTGGAGAAGACGGGAAACCAGAGAGACATAAAGTCATGCAGGTGGGAGAATATGGTATCCCCAACTAGAGGAATTCAAGTGGGGTTAGGGAAAACATGTAGATGAAGAGGTATTAACTGGAGAGCCGGCAGGTGGCGTGGTGGTTAAGGGTGCTGGACTCCCCACATGGTCTACTGTGGTTTGAGTCCCAGACATGGCGGCTTGCTTTCTCACTTTACTTCTCTCTCTCTCTTTCACTCTGTCCCTCTCTGGTCAAAAAATTAAATAAATAAATTTAAATAAAAGAATTCTTAAAAAAAATAAAGAGAGAAGAGAGAGATTAATTGGACCAATAGAATTTAGGATGATTGAATATAGGGACATGAAGGGCCACAGTTTAACGATGACTTGCAAATTTCTGGTGAAACCAGAGTGCTGGATAGTGCTTTTCACCCATCTCAGAAATATTCGAGGCAGGGCAGGTTCTTGATAGAAATAAAGCATTTGGTTTTAGGTGAGTTTGAAAGGTTCCTGAAACCTCCACATAGCGTCGTACGTTCGATGATTGGTTTTAAGAGTCTAGTGTTCAGGAGAAAGCTGGTCTGAGGATAGAGGACCAACCAGACACTGGCCTACCCAGACTGGCACTTAGGTCTGTGCGGTAAGATAACATTAACCAGAGTATGCAAAATATAACAGGAGAGCTGAGAACTGTAACATGTGAGAAATAAGTAGAAGGAAAATCTACAGAGAAACAGAGATAGAGAAGTCGAAACGGTGGTGGACCATCAAGAGGGGAGCTTGGGGGACCAGCAGATGGCACAATGGTCACGTTGCTGGACTCCCACATAGCTGACTGTGGTCGACTCACACCGGGCACATGTGCGTGTGTGCCCAAAAGGGCACTGTAGTGTGGCCATCCCCCCTGAGGGGTGATTTCTTGCTTTCTGTCTCTCTGTCTCTCTGTATCTCTCCAGCAAGCACATGTGCCGTATACCAAAAATCTCTCTCTAGAAAAAAAAGAGGGGAACTCATAGCTGTTAGATGCTGGAGATGACAAGGTCTTGGAAGTGAAGGCAAGAGAAGTTTTCAAGAAGCAAGGGCTGATGGTTGTCAAATGCTGCCCAGAGCCAAACACTGAACTGGAAAATGACCACGGGACTTGGGTGGAAAGGGTTGGCAGAGATCTAGGCTGGAGCATTTCAGGGGAGTGGTGGGGCCAAGCCAGACTGGAGGACTGAGCAGTAGGAGGTGAGAAAGCGTGAACAGTGGGGGGCCCTCCTGGTCCCTTCTGCTATCTTGGTCATTATGACATTCTTGACACTCGATACATTTTAAAGAAATGCAAGTGAGTAAGTGAGAGGACGAGGTTAAGGAAATGGAAAATTTGTAGCCTGGCTGGCTGGGCCTGAGATTTGAGGCAAATCAGGAAGAGATGGCTGAGTTTGGTGTTGTGGGTTTTTTTGTTTGTTTGTTTTCAGATTTTTGCCACAGGGCAGGTGCGCTCTCCAGAAAGACACATGGAGAGAAAGGGAAAGTGAGGAAATACCCCCGGGGGAGGACCATGTTGTAATCCTTTCCCTTTCATTCTCCTCTTGGGGTTTTGGGCACGTTTGCACATGTGCCTGGTGTGTTTTTTTCAAGCTGCCGGGTCCAGGACTCAAACCACGCACTTAGCCATGAAGGACCCAGCGCCTTAGCCACCACGCACCTCCGAGCTCCACTTTTGTGTTTTGAATGTGCAAAGGAGCAGATGTGAAGTGTGCTTGTAGATGTGTTGCACTTGATATTCTTTTTCTGGTTTTTTTTTTTTTTTTTTTTTTTTTTTTTTTTTTGAGAGGTTTTTGCTATAGGGCGTGTGCACTTGCCAGACAGAGATAGAGAGACAGAAAGTGAGAAATCACCCCCCAGGGGGGATGGTCACACAGCAATCCCTTCTCCTCCATTCTCCTCTCGGGATCTTGGACACGCTCGCACACGCGCCCAGCGTGAGTTTTAAGCCACCGGGTCCGGGACGCGAACCGCGGTTGACTACATGAGAGTCCAGCAACATAGTCATTATGCTAACTGCTGGTCCCCTGTTTTTTTTTTTTTTTTTTAAGTACAGCATTGTCTTCAAAGTCCATTCTAGATACCACCAGGGTTACTTGAAGTTGATCCAACTAGGATTTTCCCACAACTTTATAAGCTTACAAACGTAACTAAACTTAAAAAAATTTAAAAAAGAAGCAATCTAGGAACTGAAGCACAAGGTATGAAAAACATTATTTCTGGGTCTGAGTGCTCTTGGATTGCTGGGAGGCAATACATCTTCCTCTTTGGATGCGGAAGTAGATTAGCGCTGTCTCTTATTTATTTTCAAATTGCGTGTTTAATTTTTTAATGTGTTTCACTGCTCTCTGTCCTTTTGGAATTGAGAAAATTCGGTTGCACTCTGAACCAGTGAATAATGGGGATCTGGCCCTGTTCCGCTCTGGCGGGCTTTTGTTTCCTTAATGAATGCACTTCCTTCATCTGCTGGCGATAAGCAAGCAAGCGAAGAATTCTTATCTGCATATACGGGTTGGACATCTGTTTCTAGTCCGCTGTGTTTCAGTTTAGACTTTTTTTTTTTTTTTGCTGAGAAATTAATGTGAACCAGAAAGCCACCTCCTCTGTTAAGCCATTTTGGATTGAGAGTATCTGTTATCTGAGTACCTTAACTGGATCAAATTGATCATTTGAACTCTTTTTTCCCCTGATCTTCTGAGTGATACAGAAGATATTCTCATGGGTTTCCCTAATTGTCAGTGACAACCCACTTTTTAAATTTTTTTTTTTTTGCAGAGGTTTTTGCTATAGGGCGCGTGCACTTGCCAGACAGACAGAGAGAGACAGAGAGACAGAAAGCGAGAAATCACCCCCCAGGGGGGTTGGTCACGCCGCAATCCCTTCTCCTCCATTCTCCTCTTGGGATCTTGGGCACGCACACACACGCGCCCGGCGTGAGTTTAAGCCACCGGGTCCAGGACGCGAACCATGGTCGACTACGTGGGAGTCCAGCGACATAGCCATTATGCTAACTGCTGGTCCCGACAACCCACTTTTTAAGAGGGCTCCTCCTGGTGCCCTCCCACTCTGGAGTATGGCTCCTCAGGATAAACTCCAGTAGCAGGTGGATGTTCAGATCTGTTAGAGAACGAGAACGCATTTTATTCCGCATATTAAAAATGTTCCAGAAATGAAAGCAAAATGTCACCATGGAAACTCAGTAGAATGCCTTTATTTTGGTTTTCTGAAAGGAAAATCCCAAACCGGAGTGAGGAGGTAGAAAAGACTGATGCAGATTATGGACCCGGCTTTCAGGAAGGAGCAGGTTTCGTGCCCTGTGTGGCTCCATTTTATTTAGCACTTCATTTTCCTTTTTTTTTTCCTAAGAGAATAACTCTAAAAAGTGTTTGTAGGGCCCAAGAAGTGGCATGGAGGTTAAGGCACTGGACTCCCACTTGGTCAGTTGTGGTTCAAGTCCCAGACCTGGTGGCTTGAAAATCACACCAGGTGTGTGTGTGTGTGCGTGCACCAAATCTCAAGAGACTGGAGGGGAAGGGATTGTGGCATGGTCATCCCCCCACTCTAGAGGGGGATTTTTCACTTTCCTTCTCTGTGTGTGTGTGTTTCTCTCTGAAGAGTGCCCGTGCCCTATAGCAAAACTGAAAAAATAAGACAAAATGGCGTATATATTGGCACTTCCAAACCATGGCTGCTAAATAGCATGATCAACTTTTCTCTCTAATTCATCCTTTTAGTACCAGGGCCAAGGGTGAATGGAGCCCTTCAAAGGTTGGTAGGGGAAGGTCTTTAAGATACCAACACATGATTTTGGGCACCTTTAGCACTCAAATAATGCTACCAGGGTGAATTTTATTAGAACGATTCTGAGAGAGGAAAGAGAAATGTCGAGAAAGAAAGAATACTGCCAGAGAATTGATGCATCGATCAATATGAACTAAAAAGTAGAATCAAGCCAAGCACAATTTTTTCTGGAGAGGTTTTTTTTGCTATAGGGTGCGTGCGCTTGCCAGACAGACAGAGACAGACAAAGAGACAGAAAGCGAGAAATCACCCCCCCGGGGGATGGCCACGCCACAATCCCTTCTCCTCCATCCTCCTCTCGGGATCTTGGGCACGCACGCACACGCGCTCGGCGTGAGTTTTAAGCCACCGGGTCCGGGATGAGAACCACGGTCGACTACATGGGAGTCCAGTGACATAGCCATTACGCTACCTGCTGGTCCCAAGCCAAGCACAATTTTTATAGAGACTAGTAGTTAAGCCAGTCGTCATGTTGGCCTCCATTCGTAGGATCAAACTAGTCACCGAGAACAGCGGTCCCCAACCTTTGTGGCACCAGGGACCCATTTTTATGGAAGACAATTTTTCCAAGAACGGGGGCAAGGGGATGGTTTATGAGAGCGCACAGCCTAGATCCCCCAGGGCACACCCAGCTCACGACAGGGTTTGTGTTCCCGTGAGGATCTAATGCCACTGGCGACAGGAGGTGGAGCTCGGGCCGCCCTGCTGGCAATGCGGAGCACCTGTAAATACAGGTGATGCATCGCTGGGTCACTGCTCACCTCCTGCTGTGCGACCCTGTTCCTAACAGGTCATGCACCAGTTCCGGTCTGTCGCCCAGTGGGTTGAGACCTCTGATCTAGCACTCAGGGTCCTCAGGGTCTGAGCCCAGGAGGCCATGGTATTGGGACTTCGGTGAGTCTTCCTGGAAAAGTGCGCCCAGCCCTGTAGGGACACGATGTGCACATGGAGTAGAGGAGCAATTCAGCGCTCAGGCAGTACCCGCCTAACCAGGTTGGAGTCCCAGCTACTGGTGATGTCACTTGGAAAAGCTCTTTACTCTTCCCCCCCCCCCCCCCCGCCCCCAGAGGTTTTTGCTATAGGGCACGTGTGCTCGCCAGAGAGACAGAAAGTGAGAAATCACCCCCTGGGGGGATGGCCACGCCACAATCCCTTCTCCTCCATTCTCCTCTCGGGATTTTGGGCACATATGCACATGTGCCTGGTGTGAGTTCAAGCCACCGGGTCTGGGACTCGAACCGCGGTCAACTACATGAGAGTCCAGCGACATGGCCATTACGCTAATTGCTGGTCCTGCTCTTAACTTTCTAAACTTCAGTTTCCTATTCTATTAAATGGTTATGAGGATAGCACCAATCTCATAGAGTTGTTTTGAGGAATGCATGAGTTTATATATATATATGCACACACACACACACACACACACACACACACACATATATATATGATATGTATGTATATAAAACATTTAAAAAAGTTCTGGAACACAGTGAGCGCTGATTGTTTGCGCTGATTATTCAAGACTGTCTGAGTAATGCTTTTTTTTGGCCGTGGCGTTTTCTGACTTGGATGTGTTTACAAAATGACCAGCCAAGCAATTACCTTCTGTTGTCATTTGGTAATTACTTTTTGATGAGTTAAAATGAGATGAATAGACACGGGTAGGTGATAGAGTAAGACCACGTTTTCAATCACGTGAAATCACACGGAATACTGGTAAGTGCCACATAGAACATTCTGGCCTCTGGCATGTAGGAAAAGCAGGACCATGTAGCAGAGATGTATGGAAGGGACAGCCTGGGTGAGTACCAGCTCAAGAGGGGGTTTCTTTCTTTTTTTTTTTTTTTGGAGAGATTTTTGCTATAAGGCACGTGCGCGAGACAGAGAGATAGAAAGCAAGAAATCACCCTCCAGGGGGGATGGCCATGCTGCAATCCCTTCTCCTCCATTCTCCTCTCGGGATCTTGGGCATGCACGCACACGCGCCCGGCGTGAGTATAAGCCACCGGGTTCAGGACTCGAACCGCGGTTGACTGCATGGGAGTTCAGCGACATAGCCATTACGCTAACTGCTGGCCTCAAGAGGGAGTTTCTATGTGCTCCGAATCCTGGAACGGGCTTTCTGGTGTGTACTGTAGGAAAATGAATTGTGTCCTATATTATTTCTTCTTTCTCTTCCTTCCTTTCTTCTATCCTTCCTTCTCTCCATCCTTTTTTCTTTCTCTCTCCTCCCTCTATTTTTTCTCTTCCCTCTCTTCTCTCTCTCTCTCTTTTTCTGTCTTTCTGTCTTTCTTCTTCTGTAAAGTGGCCATTCTATTTGTATGTTATGGTGAGATACTGCAGTTTTGGTCCAAAGGAGACCTTTGGATTATCTGGGTTCTCTTTTTAAAGGCATGAAGAAAATGAAGTATGAATAGTATGTGACGTCTCAGACATAATTGCTATCCATGACAACAATGAAACTCTCATGCATCCCGTGTTTGTAAAATGTTAAACAGTATTTATTTTCATTTGCTTATTACAAATTTTGAAAATATAAAAAACGAGAAAAATAGGTAAACACAAAGAATAAAAAAAGTTCATAAAAATGTGCATGGCTTTCACATGGAAGTGTTCCCACCCGAACATTTTCTTGGTACACACACATGTGTTTATTTCAAATAAACACATCACAGGGCTCAGGCAGACCTGTGATGTGGTGGTTAAGGTCCTGGATCCCGCATGGCTAACCGAGTAGCTTTAATCCCCACCCCAGTAGCCTGGGAAACACATCTGGCATGTGCATGTACATACCCCAAATCCCGAAAGGAGGAAGAGATCGAGGAAAAGGGATTGCAGCTCGACCGTGCTGTTCGCACTGTTCCTCATACTGTCTGTCTGTCTGGTGAGAGCTTGGGCCTTCTGGTAAGTTTTTTTTTTTTTAAAGAAGGAGCTCTTGTGATTTCTATTTCAAAATACTTTTTTTTTTTTTTTGAAGAGGTTTTTGCTATAGGGCTCGTGCGCTTGCCAGACAAACAGAGAGAGACAGAGAGATAGAAAGCGAGAAATCACCCCCCAGGGGGGATGGCCACGCTGCAATCCCTTCTCCTCCATTCTCCTCTCGGGATCTTGGGCACGCACGCACACGCACCCGGCGTGAGTTTAAGCCACCGGGTCCGAGACTCGAACTGCGGTCGACTACGTGGGAGTCCAGCGACATAGCCATTACGCTAACTGCTGGTCCCTATTTCAAAATACTTTGTGAACACATTTTCTTTGAAATGTATATACATCTACAACATCATTGAGAAATTCATTTAAAAAAATGATAGACAAAAAGGAGCCAGCAGGTGGCGTAGTGGTTAAGTGATGGACTCCCATGTGGTGACCTCAGTTCAAGTCTCAGACCTGGCAGTATGAAACTTGTGCTGGGAGCGTGTGTGTGCGTGCCCAAAATCCCAAGAGGAGAATGGAGGAGAAGCATTGTGGTGTGACCATCACCCCTGGGGAGTGATTTCTCACTTTCTTTCTGTCTCTCTCTGTCTCTTTGGCAAGTGCCCATACCCTATAGCAATTTTCTTTCCTTAAAAAAAAAAAAAAGAACAAACAAAAAGCCCAAGACAGTATTTAGTCATTATTCTATCATCAACGCGTAGGTTGTTCCCAATGTTTATAAACATTCTTAAATAACAGGACTGAACACTTCTCCGCCCTGTGTAACATGAAGCTCCTTCTACTTAAAGGTTATTTATTTTAACAGAGCAAAAGAAGCAGCTTGGACCTTTGGGAGGATTGTTTCCCAAGGAAAGCATGGATTCATTCCCCATTCGATGAAAAACCCACATGAGTTTTGTGAAAAAGATGTACCAAGTTCACCGAGGACCTAAGTGATAAACAAAGGAGGGCCAGATCATTACTTGGACATCTACACTTGGGAACTAGTTCCTAACTTTTGCCAGTTAAAGCTTGGTGTTCAGTTTCTTATAGACACAGCAGTTCTTGCCTAGGTATCTACTTAAGAAAATTGAAAACACAGGTACACCCAAGAACTTGCACATGAATGATCATAGCAGCATTATTTGTAAGCAGCCCTGAAGTGGAAACAGCCCACGTGTCTATGACCTGGGGGACGGATTGGCAAAAGATGGTATGTCCATTCAGTGGGACACTATGCTACTTTTCAGTAGAAAGGAATAAAGTACTAATGTGTGCTATGGCATGGAGGAACCTCAAAAATACTATGCTGAGTGGCCGGATGGTGGTACGGCAGTGAAACATAACAGTCTGTGAGGCCAACTATATGGGGATGTTCCAGGTTCACATCCAGAGACCTCCCCGAGTACACAGAGCAGGCATGTGTTGAAGCTGGGGGCGTATGATGGTGTCAAGACCCTGTCCGTGGTGCTGTCTTTCTCTCTTTCTTTCTCTCTCTCATGGAAGGAAGAAATTAAAAAATGATGCTGGGTCCAGCAGGTTACATGGTGGTTAGGATGCTGGACTCCCACATGGCTGACTGCGGTTTGAGTCCTGGGCCTGGTGGCTTGCTTTCTCATTTTCTTTCTCTCTTTCTGTCTCTCTGTTTCTCTCTGGTGAGTGCATATGCCCAATAGCAATTTAAACAACAACAATAATAAGTAAAATAATTATTTAAAAAAGGATGCCAAGTGAAAGAAAGCAGATGCAAGAGATTATAGATTATATTATCCCATTTGTATGTAAAGTTTAGAAAAGGCAAGTCTACAGAGACAGAAACCAGATCCCTAGTTGCCTGGGCTGGAGATGGATGTGGGATTAACTACTAGGGGGGTACAAGGGGTCTTTGGGGGATGTTGGAAATTTTCTAAAACTTGTTCGTAGTGAAGGTCTTGCAATTTTATAAATTTATTAAAAATTATTTAACTGGACAGTTATAATGGATAGATTTTGTAGTATACAAAGTATATATTCATAAATATATATTTTTTAAAAAAGATGAGCAGTGTTTATTAATACACTGAAAGGAACCCAGTAAGGCTCTGTTGGTTTCAGGTCAGAGGAGGCCGGGTGCAATTTTCTTTCTTTGTTAGGTTCATCTGACACCAGCTGCCCCAAGTCATGCCATCTCCACCTATGAGGCTAAAAGTAGGTACCCAAGGTGCCCTGGAGGGGAAGCCGGCCTTGTCTGCCCTGGTCTACAAGATTATTCCCCTAGGTTTATCTTCAAAATCGGTTGGTGAGGACATTGCTAAGGAAACTGATGACTGGAAGGATCTAAGGACAGCTAATCTGACCACTCAGAACAGACAGAGGAGGTACCAGACTGAGGTGGGACCTTCTGCCTTTGTCCTGGTCATCAAAGCCCCCTTGGGGAGCTACCAAGAGACAGAAAGAAACAGAAAAACATTAAACTCATGAAGAGGTTTTGGCCTTAGTGCGCATGTGCTGAGATTGTCACAGTGTCCACAGATAAGGCACAGATCCTTAGCCAGAGAACTCTCTAGAACCATTAAAGAGGTCCTGGGGATGGTTCAGTGTGTGGGCTGTAATGGTGATGGTGCTACCATCATGACATCATGGATGACACCAACAGCGGTGTGGCAGCATGCCCAGTATTTAAATATAAGTGAACATATTTCAATGAAGGATCATCTGATAAGACAAACAAACCAATGACAGACAAACAAACCAAAGAAACCAACAAGAGTTCCTGACCAACCTGCTCAGTAAAGTCTTTTTGAAATTTTTAAAAAAAAATTTAATGCTAATAAGTGAAGCAAGCTAGACTATGAAAGAGAGGCATTGTATGTCCCCCCTTAATATATACCGAATGTCTGTTCTCTATGGCAGAAACTGAAATGTTGGAAAGCATAAAGGCATGGAGAGCAACCGTGGATACTAGAGACAATGTGGGAGGAGGGTATGCAAGGGTAGGTGGGAGAAAGAGAAGAGAAAAAAAATTTAATGGACACAGAAATGGCAAATGATCTGTTGATGATAATGTGTATGCTAATGTCTTTGACTGGACTGATATTCATGCTGGGAGGACTCAGTTTGTATGCTGTGGAGATGTACGGTGGTTTAATTAATTAATTAATTAATTAAGTGGTGCACCTGTCCCCAGTCTTAGGGTCTCTGTTTCAATGATCTTCTTAGGTGGCTGTCATGGCCATTGTAGTCGGAAACACTGCTCTGTGTGTGCACTGCTCTAAATCCTGGATTGTTCTACGAAGCACAAAGACACTCATGTAAGCAATAGGTCTGGTCTCTCCTTCCCTCCTGATCCATGTTAAATCATGTAAAATCCCTGTGTTTTTCCTGGTGGCCTTTCTTCCTTGTAGTCACCTTAAAGAACTGACCCACTGCAGAAACAGCTGGGAAACAAACAGGCACACATAAAAAGCATTGGCCAGCAGGTGACGTGGTGGTTAGGGTGCTGGACTCCCACCTCGTCGACCATGGTTCAAGTCTTAGATGAGCTGATTTGAAAATCACGCCAAGCACCTGTGTGTGTGGAACCGAAATCACAGGAGGAGAACGGAAGAGAAGGGACTGTGGTGTGACTGTCCCCTCTGGGGATGTCACTTTCTCCTCTCACTGTCTCTGTCTTAGGCAAACATGTGTGCCCTATGGCCAAAACAAACATTAGTGAAGTCCTGCACATCCCTGGCTGTGGCCCTTCTGCCACCTTGCCCTGTACCCCCTTTTCCACTCCTTTCCAGAGCGTGGGAGACCCTGTGTGGTTTGGTCTGCTCCACTGCTTCTCTTAGAGAAAAAGGCTCTTCTGGCCAGAGAACCGCTCTGGGAAACACAGTTTTCTCTGTCTTGTTGATGAGTTGTGTGTTTCTTGTATTTGTGTATGTGTCTTACTTCACTTGGCTTACGTCAGTCGGATAGTTCTAGAACGTGTGTGACGTGGACGTGTGTGTGATGTCGCTGAGCGCTGGCTTATCAGACAGTATGGAAGCACCTAGGTTATGACGTCCAGCTGGGTTGCTGGACTCAGCAAATAAAAATACAAGATGCTCAGTTAGGGTTGAGTTTTAAATGAGATAACACACTAATTCTTAGAAATACCTCTCTCCATCTATAATGCGAACCTAACTTTATCTCCTTGATGTTATTGGGCGACCCTGAAAGTTCCATCAAACCTGATTTCACTCTTGGCTAATCCACTTGAGCGGTTGGGGATTTGTGAGATGACTTAACATCTCAGAACCCTGGTTTCCTCACCTGGAATGTAGGGGAACGATTACCTCAAAGTGTGTTTTCTGTCTGGATATTGTTAAATAAATGCTATTGATTAAATGCAATGAGTAGAACGAAGGCTAGTGCCCAGTTGTAAGAATCAAGAAATGATTCGGATCATTGCAAAAATTCACAGTATAAGGGATTATTCTTGGATTTAACTCACTTCCTGATTTGTATTACCATCTTGAAAACATATACATACATATATATTTTTTTGGGGGGGAGAGGTTTTTGCTATAGGCTGCATGTGCTCACTGGAGAGAGACAGAGACAGCGAGAAAGAAAGAGAGAAATCTCTCTGGGGGGGATGGCCACGCTGCAATCCCTTCTCCTCCATTCTCCTTTTGGGATTTTGGGCACGCACGCACACGCACGCACATGCACTGGGATTTTGGGCACGCATGCACGCACACATACCCGGCGTGAGTTTCAAGCTGCTGGGTCCAGGTCTCAAACCACAGTTGACTACATGGGAGTCCAGCAATGTTACCATTACACATCTGCTGATCCCCTCTTGGAAACGTATTTTTTAAAATAATTATTTATTTAATTTGATTTATTCATTCATTTATTTTAATTTGACCAGAAAGAGATACACACACAGAGAGAGAGGGAAAGTGAGAAAGCAAGCCACGAGGTCCTGTACTTGAACCACGGTTGGCCATGTGGGAGTGTCCAGCACCTTAACCACCACGCCACCTGCTGGTCCCCGTTGGAAACATATTTTAATACTGAAGTGATTTACTTTTTCGGTGTCTGTGTGTGTGTGATCATACTCTGAAAAAAAAATCTGTGTTGATTGAGGCAACAGAATTAACATTACACTGATGCCTTTTCTACAATTTCAAAATGACGCTTGCATTTTACATACCTCAAAATAATGTGGAGATTGAGCTATAAAGTAGAGGTGCATTTCGGCAGGAATTAGCACACAAAGCAGACATTGTGCATGGTTTCAGGTGCTGAGTGTGGGCCGGTGTAGGGACTCACTTCTCACACACAGGCTCTGGGAAGGGAAACCAGGAACTTCACCTGGAGAAGCCTGGCAGACACCATCTGTATCAGGTCGAAGGTTCGAGGTTAATCTCAGTAATCGTAAGTCATGTCGGCTTCAGATGCACCCTGAAGGGCGCTTCATCTCGTATAATTCTCCCCCAAATTTGTGCCCCAGATTAGCCATGAGAAAGCATCGGGCCAGTCCACATCAAGGGCCCTGCTATCAAATACCTGACCAAGTACTCTTCAAAAGTGTCAGCAGTTAGCGTCATGGCTATGTTGCTGGACTCCCACGTAGTCGACCGCGGTTCGAGTCCCGGACCCGGTGGCTTAAACTCACACCAGGCGCGTGTGCGTGTGTGCCCAAGATCCCGAGAGGAGAATGGAGGAGAAGGGATTGCAGCATGGCCATCCCCCCGGGGAGTGATTTCTCACTTTCTGTCTCTCTGTCTCTCTGGTGAGCACACGTGCCCTATAGCAAAAACCTCTCCAAAAAAAAAAAGTGTTGAGATTATTAAAAACAAGGAAAGACTTAGAAGTTGTCAGATTGGACGAGAAGAAGGGTTCCTGGAAGCTAAATACATTACTGGGGAAACTGGTGAAATCCAGATAAACTCTGTCGTTTAGATAATAGGATTGCACCGATGTTAATTTCTTGGTTTGGATGAATGCACCATGGTTAGATAAGATGTTAGCATGAAAGGAAGCTGGATGAAGGGCATATTTGAATGAGAACCCTCTTTGCTTCTTAAATCTGAAGTTATTAAAAAGGAAGCAAAAGGCTTTTTTCAAAGAGCTCCTGAAATTCTGAGAATGTCCCATGTTGTGAATGAAAACCACGTGCCAGCTCAGAAGAAGATTAGCATGCTCCTTTTCCTTACAGCATTAGGGCGGATTATTGCTTTTTTTTTTTTGAGAGGTTTTTGCTATAGGGCATGTGCGCTCGCCACACAGAGAGAGACAAAGAGACAGAAAGTGAGAAATCACCCCCCGGGGGGATGGCCACGCCGCAATCCCTTCTCCTCCATTCTCCTCTCGGGATCTTGGGCACGCACACACACGCGCCCGGCGTGAGTTTAAGCCACCGGGCCCGGGACTCGAACCGCAGTCGACTACGTGGGAGTCCAGCAACATAGCCATTATGCTAACTGCTATTCCCCAGATTACTGCTTTATCAGTGGCTATTTAACAGGAGTTTTTCTGGTGCAGATGATAGTGAAGAACCACTCAGAGATGTAGAGCTTACCTTCCCGCCGGAGAGAGAACCACTAAGAGTAATAAGCAAAACATATAGCATGCTAAGTAGTGTTGAGTGCTATGGAAAAAATAAAGAGGAAAAAGAAAAAAGAAAGGGTTAGGGGGTTGATAAAAGTTTAATTGGGGGCCCAAGGACGTCCTCGCTGAGAAAGCGACTTTACTGTAAAGACTCGAAGACAGTGAGTGAATGAGCCACGTGGAGCACATCGAGGTCTTCAGGAAAAGCTTCCCAGAGGAGCTAGCATGTGCAAAGACCCTGAGGCAGCAGGGGCTTCCTCTGTTTGAAGCAGCGAGATGCTGCTTGTTTAAGCTTCAGATAAAGCAGCTAATTTTCACTGGGGGTCATGTTGTAGGAAAATACGTACTTCTAACTCTTTTCTTCTTCTTCTTCTTCTTCTTCTTCTTCTTCTTCTTCTTCTTCTTCTTCTTCTTCTTCTTTCTCCTTTCTTCTTCTTCTTCTTTCTTCTTCCTCCTCTTCCTTTTTTTGTTATGGAGCACGTGTGCTCGCCAGAGAGAGAAAGAGAAAGTGAGAAAGTGCCCCATGGTGGGATGACCAGGAGAATGGCCACGCTGCCATCCCTTCTCCTCCTCCATTCTCCTCTCAGGATTTTGGGCATGCATGCACACTTGCCCAGCAGGGTTTGCAAGCTGCCAGGTCTTGGACTTGAACCATGCTGTTGGCCACGTGGGGTGCAGCCACCACAACCTCTATTGCATTTGCTGGTGGCCAGCTCGTCTTAGATACATTCGTAAGCAAGGTGGCGAGAGCTCCTGGGGAAGGCTGCTCACCTGCGGGTCGCTCATCTTGCTGGCTTCTCTCTCTCGGTGCTTCTCTTCCTCTTACCCGTGTGGGAGGGGAGTGGCCTGAGGAGGGTGCCGAGGGTTTGTCCCTGTGGTGACTGTGGCTGTCGCCGCGGGTACTAAGTCAGGTCGACCCGCTCTGCCCTTGTGGATGGCAATGAAGTGTGCGTTAGTAGGGTCTGTAGGGTGGCTGTACCTGGGTTAGGGATGTCATGTGACAAAGGATTCCTCTATTTATTTATTTATTGGACGGATTTTTGCTATAGTGTGTGTGCACTCGCCAGAAAGACAGAGAGAGACAGAGAGACAGAAAGCGAGAAATCACCCCCCAGGGGGGATGGCCACGCTGCAATCCCTTCTCCTCTATTCTCCTCTTGGGATCTTGGGCACGCACGCACATGCGCCCGGCGTGAGTTTAAGCCACCGGGTCCGGGACTTGAACTGTGGTCGACTACATGGGAGTCCAGCGGCATAGCCATTAGGCCAACTGCTGGTCCCCAAGTTAACCTCTTTAACCTTTAACAATGGATCTCCTTCTTAATAGTCTCCAATTGCACATTGGAATAGAAATCATAAAATTGTGAAGATCTGATGAGACGTGTACACAAAGCAATAAACTCCTTTCATCCAAAAACAGCTTTCAGCATCTGGCTCAGACTTTTTCGTTTTTAGGGTTTATGGGACCTTTTCCATCCAATAATCTCAAAACCAATTTTTTTTTTTTTTTTTTTTTTTTTTTTTTTTTTGGAGAGGTTTTTCACTATAGGGCGCGTGCGCTCGCCAGACAGACAGAGAGAGACAGAGAGATAGAAAGCGAGAAATCACCCCCCAGGGGGGATGGTCACGCCGCAATCCCTTCTCCTCCATTCTCCTCTTGGGATCTTGGGCACGCACGCACACGCGCCCGGCGTGAGTTGTAAGCCACCGGGTCCGAGATGCGAACCGCGGTCGACTACGTGGGAATCCAGCGACATAGCCATTACGCTAACTGCTGGTTCCCAAAACCAATTTTTATAGTGTCGTTAGGGAAAAAAAAATGATAGTTTTGGAAGAACCTAAAATAGCCTTGAGTCTGGGACCAGCAGGTAGCGTGGTGGTTAGGGCACTGGACACTCCCACATGGCTGACCACAGTTCAAGTCCTGGACCTGGTGGCTTGCTTTCCTCTCTTTCTCTCTCTCATTCTCTCTGACTGATCAAACTGGAAAATTATAATAATAAATAAAGTTAATAAAATAATTATTAAAAACATACCCTTGAGTCTGAAGTATGTGTTTAAGTAGAAGCCGTATCTGAGGGCAGTTTTTCATTTTTGCTTAGGGACTGAGTTCTTTGTCTATGTCAACATAGTTCATGTAGTTTTAAAGTAACTATGGGAAGAATTTTCCCTCCATTTCCATGGTGTGCTGTGCCCAAACGGGCTCTGTTTTATAGATCATGGACAGTTTGTGATTGAGTTTTGCCACCCCTGCTGGGAGAAGACTTGAATGCGTGGCCGTGGTACGTTAAGGAATGAGCACTTTCAATACGACCCTGGTGGTGCCTACTGATAGAATCAGAAGCTGGAGTTTCTCGGGTTACATTTCAACCCTCCCAATGAAAAGGACTTTTTATTATGCTATGAAACGAGAACGAAATATTCATGTGCTTGGAAGCTGTTAAATTCTTAAATTTCATATAGGAGTTTCCGAAGAAAGACCTATTGTTGATGAAAGCTAATCTGAAAATCTCGATCATACTTCTCTGCAAGCTGTCAGAGCTCTGCCTGCCGTACTCCGGGTCCTGGTATTTAAAACCTTTAGATTTCCTGAGATTGGTTCGTGGAAGGGAGTGTGGAAGGAAAATGCCTGGGAAATGCCTGCCGTTCCTGATCTGGGATTGGAGGTGCCGCCGTGCCCTTTAATTCAAGCTGCTTCATCGTGACTCACCTTCACGTTGCCCTGGAGATCACATGTGTGGGGAGCACCTAAATAGCTCTCTGGGTTCTGTAACGGGAGGATTTGGGGCAGGGCAGATGATTCACAGGGCAGCTTTTGTGGCTGCAGGGTCTGCTGGAGCCCTTGCTGTGAGGTGCTCAGAGCGAGGGGGTGGGTGCCGCCTGGGGCCCTGAGAGCCAGCCCACTAAGGACCTGGCCTGAGGCTCATGCAAACCCAAGGAGCCTGAGTCATTCTGCCCGGGCTCACAGTCATGCTTTTCCCTTTGTGCAAGACGTACAGCTCGACGCTGCAGAAGCGGAGCACAAAGGTGTTGAGGATGGTGTGAGGAGCTGTCGGCTGGGGCTGCTTCGGGCGAGCCAGGCATGTGCTCAGGGTTCTAGCACCTTCACCATTCCAAACCAATTTCTCTCTCTCTTAAAGAACGTTTATTTAGGAGCCAGCCTGTAGTGTGGTGGTTAAGGCAGCTGGGGCCCGCATGGCCAACTTCACGGTTCAAGTCCCAGACCCGGTGGGTTGAGAAACATCCCAGGTGTGTGTATCTAAAAGGATTGTGGCATGACCATTCCCACTTGGGGGGTACTTCCCCACTGTCCCGCTCTCTTGCTTTCTCCCGTGAGCACATGCACCCTCTGGCAAAAAAATTTCTTAAAGTTGATTTTATTTGTGATAGTGTGTGTGTGTGTGTGTGTGTGTGTGTGTGTGTGTGTATACAGATGAGAGAGAGCAGGGTTACCGACAGGGTCTCACCTCAGCACAGTCCCCTTTCTGTAGCCCTCTAGCTTCTTGGGATTCTGGACATGTGCTCCCACAGGGCAGCCTGGGGTCTGAACCAGCAGGTGGCTGCATGGATTCCCACGCTGTGGTTCAGTTTCCAGCTGGCTATCCTAGGCTGGATCCTAAACCAGTTTCTCTTAAAAAAAAAAATAAAATAAAAAAAATAAAATAAAAAAAAAAGAGCAGAAAACAGAGAGAGAAAAGGGGAAGGAAAAAGTTTGTGTATATTGTATGATTCTTGGGCATTCAATGTTAATTTAGCAAAATGATTGGTTTCTTTTCCAGTTTATTAAAATACAGCTGACAGATAAAAGCCATACGTATTTAAAGTATACAGTGTGACATTTTGATACATGCATACACTGTGAACTATTTAAAACGCTCAAGTCAGTGAACATACCCATCAATACACATAATTAGCATTGTGTGTGTGTGTGTGTGTGTGTGTGTGTGAAATATTTAAGATCTGCCCTTTTAACAGGTTTCAAGTGTGGGGTAGTTGTTTTATTATAATGACATGTTGTGACATGGGATTCCCTAGGAGCTACAAACGTTCCTGATACATACTAGGTGCTCAATACATTTTTGCTAAGTGGATGAATGTGAAAAAGATGAGACCAATACCAAAAAAAAAAAAATATATATATATATATATATATATATATATACACACACACACACACACACACACACACATACACACACACATATATATACACTCAAGACTTTTTTTTTGAGAGGTTTTTGCTATAGGGTGCGTGCGCTTGCCAGACAGACAGAGAGAGACAGAGAGACAGAAAGTGAGAAATCACCCCCCAGGGGGGATGGCCACGCTGCAGTCCCTTCTCCTCCATTCTCCTCTCGGGATCTTGGGCACGCACGCACATGCGCCCAGTGTGAATTTTAAGCCACTGGGTCCAGGACGCGAACCGCGGTCGACTACATGGGAGTCCAGCGACATAGCCATTACGCTAACTGCTGGTCCCTACACTCAAGACTTTTATAAAAGTATGCCTAAAAGCAGGGAAATAGAAAAGCATTTTAGTAGAGTAGCATTGTATTATTCTGACATGTCGTGCGTATGTAAGGGCAGTGTGGTTTTCAGAACGTGTATCCGTTGAGTACCGTTCAGAGCAGTGAGAAGCCACCCTCTCCGCCTTGGCCCTTACTCCTTGCAGCTTACTGGCAGAGCTGTACTTGGGGATACTGATTTTTGCTTCTCAGTGGATTTTTCCTTTTTATCTGCTGGACTTGCAGAAGTGAATATCCTCACGAGTGGTGTAATTTTTTGCTCTTGCCTTCAAGCAAGAAAAGGAAATATGCTACTCTATTAAAATGCTTCTCAGTGCATACATATCTATTTCCCTGCTCTTAGGCATACTTTTTAAAAAAGTCTTGAATATATATATGTATATATATATATAGTATTGGTCCCATCTTTTTTTTTTTTTTGGAGAGGTTTTTGCTATAGGGCGCATGCGCTCGCCAGAAAGACAGAGAGAGACAGAGAGATAGAAAGCAAGAAATCACCCCCAGGGGGGATGGCCACGCCGCAATCCCTTCTCCTCCATTCTCCTCTCAGGATCTTGGGCACGCACACACATGCACCTGGCGTGAAGTTTTAAGCCACCGGGTCCGGGACGCGAACCGTGGTCGACTACGTGGGAGTCCAGCGACATAGCCGTTACGCCAACTGCAGGTCCCAGGTCCCATCTTCTTCACATTCATCCACTTAGCAGAAATGTATTGAGCACCCAGTATATATCAGGAACTTTACTAGCTCCTAGGGAATCCCTGCCTTCTGGGAACTTAGATTCTAGAGTATAAAGACAAAAATGAGGTAAAAATATTTGTCAGTGGTGGGGCTGGCAGGTGGCATGGTGGTTAAAGGCGCTGGACTCCCACATGGACGACTGCAGTTTGAGTCCCGGACCTGGCAGCTTGCTTTCTCACTTTCTCTCTCTTTCTGTCTCTCTCTCTGTTCCTCTCTGGTCAAATAAAAATAAATAAATAAAGTTAAATAAAACAGAGGAGGGGGAATCTGAGTAGAGATCTGAAAGGAACAAGGAATGTTTCCCATAGAAACACCTAGGAAGGGCCAACTAGGTGGTGTGGCGGTAAAGGCAGCTGGAACACACATGGCCAACTGCATGGTTCAAGTCCTGGACCCGGCAGCTTGAAAAACACACGGGGCATGTGCGTGTGTGCCCAAAAATCCCAAGAGGAGAATGGAGGAGAAGGGACTGTGGTGTGGCCATTCCCCCTGGGGAGTGATTTCTTTCTTACTCCTTCTCTCCCTAGTGAGAGCATGTGCCCTATAGCAAAATTTAAAAACAAAGACCCAGGAAAAGACGCTCTGGTAATGGGAACAAGAAGGCCCATGGGAGTGGAGCTAGCCGATGCACAGGTACCAGGAGGAGTCAGAGAGCTGGGGCCCGTCTGCAGCACCTCGGAGCCAGAGCCGGGAAAAGGATTTTGGGTTTTTCCTTGTGAACTGTGTCCCAGCGTGATTGCTGTCCCTGCTGCCCATCACCATCTTCCTGGACCATCCGCACGCGTCTCCACGTCCAGACTGGCCAAGTTTTCACGTGCGAACACACACAGCCCACATAACCGTGTTAATGCCAGCGGCTGAAATCTAGGTGTCTGTTACTGTTGAAACGCTCTTTGTCACGTGTGGCATTTGCCGGGGAGCAGCGTCTGCTCCTGACCTAGTTAGACCTCTCCGCTCAGTGCCGCTCCCCGTCCAGAAGGTCCTCAACCCCGAGGGACGGTACGAGCCCGACTCCGACGGTTACCCGCATCTGGATGTTTCTAGAAAATAAGCTCGGCGAGGCGGCCAGGTGGGAGCGCAGCAGTGACACAACTGGACCTTCATGGAAGGTGCCCGTGTGGGCTCCAGGGCCTCCCTGTACAAGCCGGGGGCATGCGCATGCCTGCGTTCCCGGCTGGCTGAGGCCAGGGGTGGATCGTGGCGTGAGGCTCCGGTTGGGGGCGCCTCTTTCTCTCCCTCTCTTTCCTCTCTGTCTCTAGAAGAAATAAGCAAACAAGCTTTAATAATAAACAAAGACAAAGTAAGCTCTGGGAGTACGGGTGTGTGCATGATGCAGCGGTTCCCGTGGTTCATCCCCTGACACCCAGCCACCCACCCAGGGTCATTTTTGTGGACTCCCATGTGTCCACTCCATCCTAACTCAGGGCTTTTCCTGCACTCCTTGCTGGTGGCTGGTTACAGAATGGGCCGGTGGTTCCGTTGTGGCCCGTGCTGGGGTGGCTTCTGTGAAGGGTTCCCTGCTTCGAAGACAGACATGAGATGGTCGGTCTTCCTGGTCATTGCTATGCCCCTTTGTGCTGTCCCAGCTGTGGTAGCCATCTTGCCATCGGCCTGAGAATGGCGTTCGCATGTCCTGGGCTACAGAACCCTGCAGCTCTGGGGCCCACCCCCCTTTTATTGGTTTTAAATGATTTATTATTATTATTATTATTATTATTATTATTTTTGAGAGGTTTTTGCTATAGAGCGCGTGCGCTCGCCAGACAGAGAGAGAGAGAGACAGAGATACAGAAAGCGAGAAATCATCCCCCAGAGGGGGTGGTCACGCCACAATCCCTTCTCCTCCATTCTCCTCTCGGGATCCTGGGCAAGCACGCACACACGCCCGGCGTGAGTTTTAAGCCACCGGGTCCAGGACGTGAACCGCGGTCGACCACGTGGGAGTCCAGTGACATAGCCATTACGCTAACTGCTGGTTCCTTATTATTATTATTTTTAATATGCTATAGAGTATGGGTACTCAACAGAGAGAGAAAGAGAGAGAGAGAGAGAGAAAGCCACCAACTCTGGGACTCAAACCATGATCAGCCATGTGGGAATCCACCACCTTAACCACTATGCCAACTGCTGGCCCCGCCCAGCCACTTCTTATGGTGGGAGGTACTATTATATCCGACTGTCTAAGGCAGAGTTCTTCATATCACCTACAGCCCAAAGCATTCTGCTAGAGGTTTGGTAATTCCCGTCCTGAATTACTGCCGAGTGCATTATCTGGATTGACACGTGGCGTTTTTCAGTAATACTTAGTCCCTCGGATTGGACTGTAGTCAAGCCACAGATAAACGCCTGGGGTGAAACTTCGCTTCTGAAATAGGGAGTGAGTAGGTACAATGAAAAGTTTGGCTGAGACCCTGGGAAAATACAAACAGTGAGTGTCTCTTCGTCCGTACTGAAGTCTGAGTGGTTCCGAGGTTCTACACGAGGTAGGTTTTGCACGTCCCTGAGCACCGAGCTGGAGGGAGCGATCTGACAGGCCCCTGCCCATTGGCTCTGACGCGTGCTCAGTTCTCCTTCAGACTCTCGTAGGGAAAGGTGGACAGAGTGTGAGTCCCTCACCCCAAGTGTCACGTTGTGGTGGGGTATCGACAAACCCTTAAAAACGCCCATCTCTCTCTGCTTTTTTTATCCCTCATATAGGACTTGTGGACTTTCTGGAGAGGGAGACAGAAGAAAAGTGAGAAATCCACTCCTGCTCCAGGATGGCCTCACTGCAATCCCTTCTCCTCCATTCTCCTCTCGGGATTTTGGGCATGCATGCACAGGTGCCTGGCGTGAGTTTCAAGCTGCCGGGTCCAGGACTTGAACCACGGTCAGGCATGTGGGAGTCCAGCACCTTAACCAGCATGCCACCTGCAGGCCCCCACCCATCAATCTTGCCCCCTTTACCTCCAAGTACAACAAAAAGCAGACCACTCCAGATGCCTAGGAGGAAGACAGCTCCTTTTTAATTTTGGCAACATCTAAGAACGCCTTGCGTTGTGGCGTCTAGAAACATAAAAAGAGAGTTTAATGAAACATTTTCAGCTAATTACCATTTCCAGGGTGCTCCTCGTGATGCTAC
This sequence comes from Tupaia tana, assembly GCA_026018925.1. Lineage (NCBI taxonomy): Eukaryota > Metazoa > Chordata > Mammalia > Scandentia > Tupaiidae > Tupaia > Tupaia tana. Next base: position 12,212,300 of record JAKSZU010000025.1, on the reverse strand, counting down.
CACGCGTGGTGTTATTTGAGCTTTGTAGAGATCAATTAAAACTTGCTTTTTGTCTCCTCGCCTGCTTCAAGGGAAAAGCAGAAGCGTGAGGTGTGGGCGAAGGCGGAGGCTGGTTTCATCCGCCTTTCTGCAGATTGTCCTATTATTTATTCTGGAAATCAGACTGCTTCACACGGCACAGACACGTTTATTTGCTTTTCTTTGATATTTATTTATTTATTTATTTATTTATATTCCCATGAAAGGGACAGAGATAGAGGGAGAAGGACCACACTAGGGTTTCCAGCTTCATCTGGTCCTAGATCTCCGGCATGCGCATGCCCATGTGTCCAGGGAGGTTTTTGGCTACAAACCTAGAACCTTCCCATGGAAATGAGCCTCACAGAAAGTTGTCTTACCGCTGTGTCACTGCCCACCCTCCCTGCTTATTTCTTATATTGATTGTTCAGTAGACAAATAATACTTACAAGCCACCATGTGACTAGAGAGGATGGGGCCAGCAGATGGCATAGAGGCTAAGGCAGCTGGATCCTACATGGCTGACTACATGGTTCAAGTCCCAGACCTGGCAGCTTGAAAAGCAGGCCGAGAGCCTATGCCAAAAAAATCCCGAAAGGAGATGGAGCAGACGGGATTGCAGCATGGCCATTCTTCCGTGGCCTGTGGGGGAGTGGTCTCACTTTCCCTTTTTCTCTCTCTCTCTGTCTCTCTCTGGCAAGCAAACACACCCTACAGCAAAAGCTGAAGGGAAATAAAAACAGAGAGAGGGTGAAGGGGCAGGGAGAAAGGAGGGAACTTAGGAGAAGACATAAAAGAGGCCTTTAAAAAGTCCACGGAAAATGTAGATTATGGAAAACTTACGCATTTCAACTTTTTTTGCACCAAAATAAACTCATGTTTTAATTCCATTTTTAGCAAACTTTTTGAAGTCCAGTCATATCATGGTTTGCCTGATGGAATTGGAAAGAGAGGAGGTGGAAGAAGTGGAGAGATCCATTCAGTTAAAATAAATGAAGGCATTGGGACCAGCAGATGGCATAATGGTTACATCACTGGACTCCCACGTAGTCAACTGTGGTTTGAATCCCGGACCTAGTGACTTATAGTTCAAGCCAGGCATGTGTGTGTGTGTGCCCAAGATCCTGAGAGGAGAATGGAGAAGAGATTGCAGTGTGTCCATGCCCCCGGGGAGTGATTTCTTGCTTTCTATCTCTGTCTGTCTTTGTCCGGTGACCACATGTGCCCTATAGCAAAAAATCTCTCAATAAAACAAGACAAAACAAAATAAAATAAAATAAAATAAATGAAGGCAGTTGTTGGTTGAGAGAAGTAAGACTCTCTAATATAGTCTTGCATGTAGCTGGTCACATATGGTAGGTTGTAGACACGCATGTCAAGAGGTGCATGATGGGGGGACCAGCAGGTGGCGTGGTGGTTAGGGGCACTGAACTCCCACATGGTCGACCATGGTTTAAGTCCTGGACCTGGTGGCTTGCTTTCTCACTTTCTCTCTCTCTTGCTCTGTCCCTCTCTGGTCAAAATGAAATAAAATAAATGAGTAAATAAATAAAGTGAAATAAAATAATTTAAAAAAGAGGTGCATGATGGGAATGTTGGCTCACGGTTAATGCCGACTTACCACGCATGTGCAGACCCTGGTGGGCAGTAAGGCTACACATCTGCTATTCAGCTGATTTTACTTATAACAATCCTACCAGGTGGTATTCCTTCCATTTATTTTATATTTTTGAGAAGGGAACTGATGCTTAGATTGAATTTCTTCAAGTCTCAGTAAGTGAGTAATAAAACCAAGGTTCAAACCAAGACTGCCCCTCACAGCTATGCAATACTGCCTTTGAATACTTGAGGAAGGAAAGCAAAATAAATGACCGAAGCTCTACATTTGTTAAAAGTAGTAGCACTGAGTTTTTTTTTTTTTTTTTTTTCTTTTTCTTTTTCTTTTTTTGGAGAGGTTTTTGCTATAGGGCGCGTGCGCTCGCCAGACAGACAGAGAGAGACAGAGAGATAGAAAGCAGGAAATCACCCTCCAGGGGGGATGGCCACGCCGCAATCCCTTCTCCTCCATTCTCCTCTCGGGATCTTGGGCACGCACGCACACGCGCCCGGCGTGAGTTTAAGCCTCCGGGTCCGGGACTCGAACCGCGGTCGACTATGTGGGAGTCCAGCGACATAGCCATTACGCTAACTGCTGGTCCCAGTAGCATTGAGTTTTAAGGGTTGAAAGGTCTTTGGAGGCCTGTTTATACAGAGAAAGGGCAAGTTCAGGGAGAGGGTCTTAGTCTTAAACTGAGCCATGCGGTACCTCAAAACATGGCTGCTCTTCTATTCTACATTTGCAAAAAGAAAATACATAATCCATTCTGTCATTTTTTTTCCAGTTTGTTGTTCATTATGAACGTCAGGGCAGGTATCTATTTTAAATTGGACGCTGTCATGAGTAATGCCTGAAGAATGGCATGTTCTTGGCACTTTGCACTGACTGCAAAGATGGGAGTAGGCCATTTTTCTCTCTCGCACCCCCTCTTTCATTATGTGTGTGGGGGGAAGAGCAGAGTCTTCTTGCAGTTATTGTAGGAAGTGTAGAATACCAACAGTAATTCAGATGATTATGTTATGTCAAAGGTTTTAGAATCTGCTTTACATACTAAGTGGATTTAAGAATAGGTTTTTTTTTTTTTTTTTTTTTTTTTTTTTTTTCTTTTTTCTTTTTTTTGGAGAGGTTTTTGCTATAGGGCGCGTGCGCTCGCCAGACAGACAGAGAGAGACAGAGAGATAGAAAGCAGGAAATCACCCCCCAGGGGGGATGGCCACGCCGCAATCCCTTCTCCTCCATTCTCCTCTCGGGATCTTGGGCACGCACGCACACGCGCCCGGCGTGAGTTTAAGCCGCCGGGTCCAGGACTCGAACCGCGGTCGACTACGTGGGAGTCCAGCGACAAAGCCATTACGCTAACTGCTGGTCCCAAGAATAGGTTTTAATAGAAAACAAAAATGGGATGTTCCGAAAATTAACCCTGGAATATTGATTCTAGAATCTATTTTGGTGAGAATAGGAGAAAGTCTACACAAATCACCCCTTCCACCTTGAAATTTGCAGTACAAATTTGAAAGCTAAGTAGTTCCGTGTCTTTGAACCCACCGTTGGTTTGATTTTAAGACCTATCCAAATGCTGAAAATAAAATGATCAGGAATTATAAGAGGATGAGTTAGTTCCTGTTGAGGATTACATAGTTTTGCTTTTTGTCTTTTTTTTTTTTTTTTTTTTTTTTTTTTTTTGCCATAGGGTGTGTACATTCCCTGGAGAGAGAAAGAGAGAGACAGAGAGAGACAGAGAGAGGTAACGTGAGAAATCACACCCCAGAGGGAATGGCAATGCTGCAATGCTCCTCCATTGTCTTCCTGGGATCTTGGGCACGCATACACACATGTGTGTGCCTGGTGTGATTTTCAAGGTCTAGGACTCGAACCATAGTCAGCCGTGTGGGAGTCCAGTGCCTTAACAACCTCATCACCTACTGGCCCTTGTACATATTTATCATGGCCTGAATATCTCCCAGTCCAAAAATCCTACTGAATCGAATCTAGGAAGACCGACTAAATGCTGTAAAAATGCTTCAGCTGTTTGTTAGATGTTTTATCACTGTATTTTCTCCTGGGGGTGGGGATGGGAGATGAAATTGTCTGCTTGATTTATGACATAAAATTTAAGATGTAAAGAACTGCATTGCTCTTTTTATGATAAGATAATCACTAGAGTCTTTTGTTTGGTTATTCTCCAAAAGTAACTGTAATTTCCACCAATTTCCTGCATTGATCTTACAAGACGTATTTCCAACCCGCTACATTTCAGTTGACCTGTACACTGGGTTCCCAGAGCTAGCTTTATGATTAATCTCATGAAGGTCATACCCTGGTCAATTGCTGGGATGGAAAGTTGGGGTTGCCATGGATTCTGCCCGTTGGTGAAGAGATGGGATGGTGGGAATCACCTTCCTTTTCCACTATCTCTGTTTTTTTTTTTTTTTTTGAGAGGATTTTGCTATAGGGCGTGTGCACTTGCCAGAAAGACAGAGAGAAACAGAGAGACTGAAAATGAGAAATCACCCCCCAGGGGGGGATGGCCACACCACAATCCCTTCTCCTCCATTCTCCTCTCAGGATCTTGGGCACACACGCACATGCGCCTGGCATGAGTTTAAGCCACCGGGTCCGGGACTCGAACTGTGGTCAAATACATGGGAGTCCAGCGACATAGCCATTACGCCAACTGCTGGTCCTTCCACTGTCTCTGAATACTTTCCTTTAAAGGAATATTATCTAAAAAATTAACTTCGTGAATCTGAAGGATAGCACGTTTGAGACTTCATGTGTAAGGGTGCCTGGGAGGTGTTTGGTACACGGGTACAGGGGAAATGGGATTGGAATTTATTGGTATCATAGTGTGACTGAGCCAGGCTAGGCTAGGTCACGCGTCAGTCACAGACACCCCCACATCTCAGAGGTTTGCACCGTGGACATTCTTTCTGTCTCTCACCCAGTAGTTGGTACTTAGAAGATAGAGAGTTCCCGTGCAGTACTTCCAACCGCAGTCACCCTGACAGTGGGAATGGGAAGTAGCTTTCTGGAGGGGTGACAGTCACAAGGCAAAGCCAGTCCTCCATCGATAACTCCTTGCAGAGGGGCAGGGCAGCGCTGTAGACCATGTGTCTAACAGGGACGTGTACAGCCAGGACTACCCCTGCGTTTGCTGAGGGAGAGCGGCCTCGGGAGAGGATGAGGGTGCAGTGCCAGCCACTCGGTCCTGCGCTGCCCTTCCAAGAGTGTCTTTGTTGTTCGACATCAATAGTGCATATGAAGGCGGTGGCTGACCAAGTGGTCCCAGGGCACACTTGTTTATTCATGACTTTCTTCGTGTCTTTGTCCCTTTGTCCATTCAATGCATGTTTACCGACCTAGCCAATAGCAAGTTTGTGACGTCAGCATCTATTTACTGATTTGATTGGTTTAGGTTTTGCTTATATAATCTTTGGGGGTTGTTTCTTGAACCTGGTTTTCCTGCTTTGTCAATTTTTGGTTGCATTCAAGTATAACTCAAATGTATTTGTTGTATTTCGAGTCTATTATTATTATTTTTTAAAGAATTATTTATTTAATTTTATTTATTTATTCATTCATTTTAATTTGACCAGAAAGAGACACAGAGATAAAGAGACGGAGGGAAAGTCAGAAAGCAAGCCGCCATGTCCGGGACTCAAACTGTGGTCGACCATGTGGGAGTGTCCAGCGCCTTAACCACCACGCCACCTGCTGGTCCCACAAGTCTGTTATTTTTAAACTTCCTCCAGGGTGTGCACCTGATCTGTTTTCTTGACTATACTCTCCAGATGTGTTCTTACTAAATATTTGATAACCAAGGTGTAAGCAGAGTATATTGGTTGTATTTTTTATTAAATATTTTTATAAAGCAGTTTCCCTTTACACACACACACACATATACACACACACCCCAACCAACCAACCAAACAAAAAATCCTATCCTAGTTTATTAACTTTCTTTTTAGAGATTTTTGCTATCAGGCATGTATGCTTTCCAGAGAGACAGAGAGAGACAGAGAGCTAGAAAATGAGAAATCACCCCCAGAGGGAATGACCAGGCTGCAATCCCTTCTCCTCTCGGGACTTTGGGCATGCACACACACACGTGCCTGGCGTGAGTTTCAAGCCACAAGGTCTGAGACTTGAACCACAATCAACCATGTGGGAGTCTAGTGATGTATCCATTATTGCCATCCGCTGGTCCTATTAACTTGTTTTTAAGTTTTTGCCTTAGGGCACGTGCACTTGCTGGAGAGAAACAGAGAGAGGAAAAGCTAGAAATAATCCCGCAGAGGGAATGGCCATGCTGCAATCCCTTCTCCATTCTCCTCTTGGAATTTTGGACATGCGTGCACACATGCCCAGTGTGATTTTTAAGTTGTCGAGTCTGGGACTCGAACCATGGTCAACCACGTGGGAGTCCAGCACCTTACCCACCATACCACCTGCTGGTCCCAGTTTATTAACATTTTAATTAACATCTTACAATTTTATCTATAGTAAATAGGTATAATTTTCCCCTTGCTGTTTTACTTGTAGAATCAAATAATTCTATAATAGTACATGGCATTTGGGTGACTCAAAAACCTCTGCACCATGAAGAAAATGATTCTAGGGGAGGGATCTCATTTAGACAGTGAAACACGGCGTGGTCCTTGAAAGCGACTAAACATTTTGTTCTCAGTAATCACTGCTTCCTTGGTTCATCTTGGCTTGTCCTTTCTGTTCTCATTGTGTGAGCCACTGGGTAAAGTCACTTCCTTGCTCAGAACTGGTGGAGCACAGGAGTGACTTATTGGCCCAGTACCCACCATTCCTTTCCTCAGTCCACGGACCGCATACACCAGGGCCATGGTAACTGTTCAATAAAAGCGTGTTCCATGGACTTGGTTCGTTTGCTTGATTTGTTTTTGCTGTAGGGCATGTGCACTCACTGGAAAGAGACAGAGAGAGACAGAGGAAGGGAAACTGAGAAATCACCCCCCTGGGCGGATGGCCACACCACAGTCCCTTCTCCTCCGTTCTCCTCCTGGGATTTTGGGTACATACACACATCAGGTGTGATTTTCCAAGCTGCCAGGTGAGGAACTCGAACCACAGTCTGCCATGTGAGAATCCAGCGCCTTAACCATCATGCTGCCTGTTGGCTCTTGGGTTTTGTTTCCAAAATTAAAAAATTTCTCTTCTTTCTTAGTCTGTGGATGTGTTTAGCTAGTCAATCAGTGGATCTATTAAGAGACAGAAAAAGAGGATGAGAACTGAGCATCCCCAACAGAGACTGGATACAGAGACCCACCTCCAACTTCAGCCAATCCTGGGTCATGAGCATGCATGCGCCTGGCACATGTAGGGAGGCCTCTGGATGTAAACCCAGAGTCCTCTGCATGGATCAACTGTGTAGAGTGTTGCATTTTATCCCTGACCAGTGTCTGGTCCCCGTGGAGCTGATTTTTAATGATGACAGGGATTGAACTTTTGATGCAATGCAATAGTAAGAATGAGGTCATAGTTTTATGCAAAACACAGTTGCAGAACTAAGTTTGAGGAGAGTGGGACTAGAGAGATTGCAGGAAAGCTTTTGCGTATGGAATGTTCTAGCTTGTTTAGATTGTCAACTTGTTTCAAGGGAGTCCTTTTTCCACCTTGCCTCTGTAAAATGAGCCTTCCTAAGATTAAAAAGCAAAACAGAAAGAACAGAAAGAAAGGGCTTCCTGACGTCACACAGCCTCCATCTATCACTGTCCTTCCTACGTAGTAACCTTCGCGTGTCCTTTCGGGAGCACAGTCGAACTGGATTCTTCTGGGACCAAGTCCAGTGTCTCTGCCTTGAAGAAACATAATTAAGACATTTTAAAAGCTGCTTTTATAGGCCTGTCCTGACTCTGGGCAAAGAACATTACCTGATTTATAGTTTATGAGAAGTCTGCTTTCAGAATTGGGCTGGTTTTATGGAGGTGCTTTTAGTTGATTACTTTCACTTTTATTTGGTGACTTATCTAGAACAACTGCAGGGCTGTATCAGACGCTGCTTCCCTGGTGTCCGTGGACTCTGTCTCACGGTGAGCGGCTCTCCATCCCACTTCCTCCCCAGGAGCCAGTGGCAGTTGCCATGGATTGATTTTGCCCTTTAGTGCAGAAGCCAAGGGTTTGGATCTTAATAGGAAAAAATGATTGAAATGTCAAGGGTTTTGTTTTGTGGCTTGCATCCCTGAAGTCTTGTTCTAAGATTCCAACGATGGACTACACTGTCACATTCTAAAGACACCAACAAGACTTTTGTCATTAAAATAAAAAAAGATTGCAGTAGAATGCCTGGAAAATCAGACCTTCCTTTGGTGTGTGGCGATAATCGATAATCCTTAGTCAAGTGTAAATCTAGTATGAACTGTGTCAGGAAAAAGCTTTCTTCAGAGTTACCATGCTTCAGGACGTAGGAGTAAGAGTCGGTGATGTTGGTTTATCAGCGATGGCCATTCTGGTTTATTATTTTTAAAAAATAATTATTAATTTAATTTATTATTATTATTTTCAATTTGTTTTAAGGATCATGTAATCACAGAGAGCAGGAAAAAGATAGGGAAAGAGAGAAAGCAAGCCCCCAGATCTGGGACTCAGACCACGGTTGGCCGTGTGGGAGTCCAGCGCCCTAACCACCATGCCACCTGCCGTATTCTTGCCCCTGGAGAGCATAAGTCCATCTGGTCTTCAGACGTTCACGACTGTCATTTCCGGGTCTTCTAAGGGACTCATCTGTGAATTCAGCTCCATCTGTCTGGTGGCTTCAGATCCACTGGAGTCCACTTTCATGATCATGTACCATCTTTTAGCTTTCTAATAAAGAGACTTTGCGTTGGCCCTTGGGACACAGGTAAGAGAAAGGCCCTTCATGAGCCCAGAGTCTACCCTGGGCAATTCCCTGGCATCTGCACCTTCCACGTGACAAGTCCTGGAGGGAGCAGTCAGTGTCCATAGGCCAGTGGTGTTGCCATTGTCATCTGGCCAGAGTTCCTTAATATGCAGCCCACGGGCTGGTACTGGTCCTTACCATTTCAATGTAATAACAATAAAATAAAGTATATGAGAAACGCAACGCGCTCGAATCATCCTGAAACCACCGCACCCCACCCCTCGCCCTGATCTGTAGAAAAATTATCTTCTCCAAAACCGGTCCATGATGCGGGGATCGCTGAGCCTATCGGTGACCTCTGGGGAAGGTGCCATGCTAAGAAAAACGAAACGTGACTGCATGAAACCAAACAACACAAACGTCACCTGTTCTACGGCCGCTGGGCCCCCCCTGCCTGCTTCTCATCACCTGTCCCTCCCTGAGCCCGGGTGGGGTGAGCCACAGGCTAGACTTGACTATGTAAGTGTTAGAAGCCAAGAGGTCAGGAGATGGCATAGCAGTTACGTGGCTGGATCCCACATGACTGACCGTGGTTCGAGTCCAGGACCTGGTGGCTTAAAACTCACTGCGTACATGTGCATGTGTGCCCAAGGTGCTGGAAGGACAGTGGAGTAGAAGGGATTGTGGTGTGGACATCCCCCGTGTGGGGGAGGGATTTCTCACTTTCCCTCTCACCATCTCTGTCTCTCTCCAGCGAGGTCACATATCCTAAGGCAAAACCTCTTTAAAAATTAAAAAAAAGGCCAACAGTTGCTACATTCCCAGTTTCTTGTGATCGGTTTCTTGTGATTTCAGCTTTGAGCTCCGTAGTGCTGGATATTTAAAATGAGTTGCTGGATGGATCTGTTAAGTGTCTATTGCCAGTTTGTTTTTTTATTTTTTTGGAGAGGTTTTTCGCTATAGGGCGCGTGCGCTCGCCAGACAGACAGAGAGAGACAGAGAGACAGAAAGCGAGAAATCACCCCCCAGGGGGGATGGCCACGCCGCAATCCCTTCTCCTCCATTCTCTTCTCGGGATCTTGGGCACGCACGCACACGTGCCCGGCGTGAGTTTTAAGCCACCGGGTCCGAGACGCGAACCGCGGTTGACTACGTGGGAGTCCAGCGACATAGCCATTACGCTAACTGCTGGTTCCCTCTATTGCCAGTTTTTGAGGGTGCATTTTCCAAAACTCCTAGAAACCAAATAGACAGGAAATACTCATAAAGTGGTTAGCTTTTTGCCAGTACACAACGCCATATAGAATACAAAACTGTCCTCATTTCATACCTCGTCTTGTCTGTAGTAGGTGCTCAAAATACCAGACTGAGTGGATGCGGAGTGAGTAGCAGGAGATTTCCTAATGGAAGGCAGAGAAGTGAGCAGAGTCAGTGGGCAGGGGCAGGGGGACTAGCCTGGGACTGCTTTACGGACACCAGAAAAATACAGAGGGTTTTGGGCTGGTGAGATAAGGAAGGTGGAATGGAGCTGGCTGAGATGGAGAGACAGATCCTCACCCAAGAGGCACCCATCAGTGCAATAAGGTTCATCCTAAGACGCCCTTGGGGCACTCCCTGTGGCAGCTGCGTAGTTAGAGTCTCTAACTTTATGCAAATAGGACATTTGCGTAGCCGGATGTTACTGTGCATTTGTTGGTGCAAAGCCCCCTGTTGCTATACCACTTACTCTCAAAGTACGCATCTTCCCGTGTTAAAATAAAGTCAGGTTTTCTCATCTTTTTAAAAATTTTTGAGTTTATTTATTTTTTTATTTTTATTTTTTAAAGATAGATTTATTTATTTATTCATTCATTCATTCCTTCATTTTAATTTAACCAGAGAGAGACACAGAGAGAGAGAGAGGAAACTGAGAAAGCAAGCCACCAGGTCCAGGACTTGAACCCTGGTCGGCCATATGGGACTGTCCAGCACGCCACCTGCTGGTCCCTTGAGTTTATTTATTATTATTATTTTAATTTGATGAGAAAGAGGGAGAGAGAGAAAGTGAGAAAGGTCTGGGACTCAAGCTTTGGTTGGCCATGTGGGAGTCCGGCATCCTTGACCACCAAGCCACCTGCTGGCCCTGGGTTTTCTAATCTTCTTCCTGAAGCCAACTCTGTTATCTTGGGCAAAAATTGGGAGGTGGTGAGAAACAAGTAAGATAGTTTCTTGTGCGATTTTTATGGAATGAAAAAGAGCAGTTGAGCTAGTAGGTTCTGCTTCTACCTGAAATAACATATTTTCTTTGCTTTGGGTTTTTGTTTGTTTGTTTGTTTTGTTTTTGATTTTTGCTTTTTTGCTATGAAATGCATGTGCTTGCCAGAGAGAGAGACAGAGAGACAGTGAGAAAGCACTTCTGGTGTGTGGGGGACATGCTGCATTCCTCTCTGGATTTTGGGCAGGCACACACATGCACCTGGTGTTTTTCAAGCTACCAGTTCTGGGACTCAAACCACACCCTCAGCCATGTGGGATCCAGCCACCCTAACCACCATGCCACTGGCTGGCTAGAACCTTTGCTTTAACATCTGCAGTGATTGGAACTTCTGGTGGTTCGTTTGGACCATCCTGAGGGTGAGCTTTCAAGAGGGGACGTTGTTGGCTCCAACAAATACTGCACTAGAACCTTCTAGCACTGAAGTTAGTCCTGATGTTTATGATACATCCCAGGGGTGACCAGCAGTTAGGTCCTGGAATGAAGACGTTTTACCTTAGCTGCAGGAATCTGTGATGCAGAGTACACTGTCTTCACCTATGTCCTGATTAGTTTACAAAATGTTCTAGCGAGGGCTGGCCGGTGGCGTGGTGGGTTAAGGCACTGGACTCCCACATGACTGACCGAGGTTCGAGTCCTGGACCTGGTGGCTTGTTTCTCACTTCCCCTTTCTCTATTTCTCTCTAGTCAAATTGAAGATGATGAAGAAGAAGAAATAAAATGAAGTAAATACTTCTTTTTAAAAGAATGTTCTAGCTAGCTCTGAGTTGGCCTTCGCATGGGCTGTGTATGGATGGTGTGGGAGAATATGCTGGCTTCATCCAGAGGACTTATTACATAAGCTTAGAAACCTGCCTTGAAGTACTAAATAGGACTCATTTCTGAAGCGATGCCAGGACTTGGTTTCTTTTCCATGCCAAATTTAAAACTCTTATTATTTATAAGCAATTGCATATGGCCATGTGCAAGCTGACCATCGACTCATCCCTGCTCATGAGCAGCTGATCTATGGTTTGAGTTTCGAGTCAGTCCATGAGGAGCTATTCAGCCCAGAAACATTTCTTGGGCTCCCCTAGACCCCGAATGTCAAGGGGATTCGTGGAGACAGTTGTTTCCATTGTGACCTTTTATTTGAACACTTCACCATTTAGGGGAGTCTGCAAATGTACCCAGTAATCCCCAGCAATAGCTTGGTATTGGGTAAACATTGAGGGATATGATTCAGCTTTTAAAAACTTGGACATCCTTAACGTAATTAAAAAGCTGTCATGTATACCTCAATGCATCTATTATATTGGGGCCGGGGGACTTTTTGACAGCTGTAAGCTGATTGGATCTTTTTCAGGATGTGTGTTGAAATGAACGGACGGGCGGTCCCTATCAATGATGTCACGTAACACTGTATTTCTCTTTCAGAAGTCCACTCTTGGCTCTTTAGCTCAAAGAATGGTGCCAGGCTTTACAGCTGCAGTGTAATTTGAAACAATGTGAAAATCGCCCTATTTACTCATTCTAAGCAAAAGGGGTGATGCTAAATTAACTTTTCTTGTTCCAAATTGATTGAGTTGAGTCGTGGCCAACTTCATTCACTCTTTCCTGCTCTTTTTTTTTTTTTTTTTTTTGAAGGTCTTTCCCCCTAAGGTAATCATTTCTATTTAAATTCTCCTTTCAAAATCAGAGAGAAAAAACATGACTCCAAGTTATTCCTTCATCTGCCTGAGAATCACTCAGAAAGGTTATTGTGTTAGCATTTCCTGAGAAAGCAGTCATAGAAGGGCTTTATATCTTAGGCTACCAAAATCCTTTTATGTAAACTGGGGGGGCGGGGGGAATTTCAGATTCTGAATGAGAGCACAGAGGGAAAAAAAAAAAAAAAAAAAAGCCAGGGCTGGTGTTCACAGAGTCGCCCTAGAGGATGAATGCATCGTCATTGTATTTCTTGCCTTCCAGAAACAAGGGAGGTAGTGACTGGGCTCAGCCGATACCTGCCGACTTTCCCAGGAGGCTGTGCGTACGATTCCTGGGGTCTGGAGATTGCATCTTGCCCATATTCGGTTCCTCTCACTTCTCTGGATGGCTTCAGCCTTCGCATGCTCCAGGACAGCGTCTTTGGCTCAATTACGATTTGCACCCATCTCCGCTTACTCTCGGGCTTTTCCATTAAGGCCTCTGTTATTGGCTCTGCAGGAAGGAGTGAGTCCTTCCTGCTCCCATGGCTGCTGTCTGTAGCAATGGCCCTTCTTTGACACCCCGTGAAGGATCTGCCCTCACACTGCCCTGCCTCTGACCTGATGTGGCAGCTCTCCTGGGGTGCACAGGAGCAGAGCTCGGTGGGAATCAGGACTCACTGCTTTCCTGCAGGGCTGCAGCCCTCCTGCCTGCAGTCTCCTCTCCCATCCTTGGGATCCAGTGAGATGTGGGTGCCAGACACCCCGGGTTTGTGTTCTGCTGCATCATCGGTCTGTGAGTCCACCTGCTTTAGTCACTCCTGCCTCGGCTGGGGATGCAGTTCCTCAGGGTTTTGATCTTCACTTGTTGCAGAGCTCAAAAGACTCCCTACCCTTGGGACCAGCAGTTAGCGTAATGGCTATGTCGCTGGACTCCCATGTAGTCGACTGCGGTTCACGTCCCAGACCCGGTGGCTTAAACTCATGCCAGGTGCGTGTACATGCGTGCCCAAGATCCCGAGAGGAGAATGGAGGAGAAGGGATTGCAGCATGGCCATCCCCCCGGGGGGTGATTTCTCGCTTTCTGTCTCTCTGTCTCTCTCTGTCTTTCTGGTGAGTGCATGAGCCCTATAGCAAAAAAACTCTAAATAAGTAAATAAATAAGTAAGTAAGTAAATAAATAAATAAAATAAAATAGATGGCAAAAAATGGGCTTCTAAAACAACTAGCTCCGGAGCCGTCCCATGGCATTGTGGTTAAGGGGGCTGAATCTCACATGGCTGACTACTAGGTTTGAGTCCCACGCCTGGTGACTGGAAAAACACACTGGGTGCGTGTGCATGCGTGCCCCAAGTCCCGGAAGGAGGGTGAAATGGGGAGAAGGGTCTGCTGTGTGCCCGTTCCCATGGAGAGTGCTTGCCTTCTCCCTGTCTAGCTATCGCTACCTATTTATACATGTTCTCTCTCTGCCTCTGCCCCCCTACACATATGCACATGAGAAAGCCCTAAACCATGATGCATGAGAAGCGCGCTTTAGAGAGGGAGAACTGAGCCTCGGAGAGGTTAAATTAGTTTACCGAGAGGCTCCGGAGAGGGAGAGCAGAGCTGGGATTGAAGCATGTTCTTCTGGACTCAGGTAGACTTGACATTGGACTTTTGGCCAAATGGATGGCAAGGATTGCTACGTCAAGAGAAAACTGTCAAAATGCCAGGTGTTCACCTAAAGACCGGTGTGGGATAGGTAATTCTGGACTCCAACAGAAGGTCAGTACGACTCTGGGGCCTACTGGCCTTGTTTCTCAGGTAGGTTACTGAACTCAGGGCCTTGTACTTGGAGGTCTGCATAACTACTGAAAGATTGAAAGAAGGTTGTTTTTGTTTTTGTTTTGTTTTGTTTTGTTTTGTTATAGGGCGCATGTGCTCACCAGAAAGACAGTGAGACAGAGAGATAGAAAGCGAGAAATCACCCCCTGGGGGGGTGGCCACGCTGTAATCCCTTCTCCTCCATTCTCCTCTCGGTATCTTAGGCATGCATGCACACGTGCCCGGCGTGAGTTTAAGCCACCGGATCCGGGACTCGAACCATGGTTGACTACGTGGGACTCCAGTGACACAGCCATTCCACCATCTGCTGGTCCCAACTACTGAAAAGTTTTTAAGGATGAACTTACCCACCACCTCTGAGGACTGAGATTCTAGACGTGACAGGTTTATATCCCGGACCCAGCGATTTAAACCTCACACCAGGCACATGTGCGTGTGTGCCCAAAATCCTGGGAGGAGAATGAAAGGGAGGAGATTGTGGCACGGCCAAACACTCTGGGGAGTGATTTCTCACTTTCTATCTCTTTGTCTCTCTCTGTCTCTCTGGAAAGCGCATGTGCCCTATACAAAAATCTCTCTCTTGAAAAACAAAAGTTCCGTGTGTTGTAAGGCGACTTGCAGGAAGTTGTCGTCTAGCCAAGTGGTCTGAAGTCTTGTGGAGCCAGGAAAATGTCCTCTACAATTAAACTTGTGAGAAAAGAGCCACAGTGTAGCGTAGAGACCCCTGGCGAGATACTACACCGAGACCACATCTCCCAGGGCTATGTACCTGGCATGGTTACGTTGCTGTGGAGTGGATAATGTCTCGATCAGTTCCCCATCATGGAAAACTAGCCTCAAGTGGGAGGACCATGAATGGGTTTAACTAGAAAGAAAACAGAACTAGCAGAAGTTGCTGAGGTTTATAAAGAGGAAGCGGTTTGGGGGGGGGGGGGTAAGGATAGCTGGTGCAGGGTTTCGGTCCAGATCTGAAAGTGGAGAGGGGTCCTGCCTCCCTCCTTCCTGGTAGAATGGAAAACATCATTAAAGGGTAATACATATATGTAGTGTAAACCCAGTTCCTTGTGTTTATATGAGAAAAGATTAGATTACAGATTTATTTTAACTCATTCCCCTGCCTCCAAATCTGGGAGCGACAGGAAAGGAAATCATTCTGTATTATTGGTATAGACAGGAGGGGGGAGGCAGGAAGAAGGTGTGTGAACGATAGGGAGCCACGGATGATCCAGAGACCCCTGGCACTGGCAGGATCCCACAGAACCTCTTTCTCTGTCTTCGGCCTGGGTTTCTTGGCCTGACTACATGGGCCTTCACTGAGTCCTTAGCATGAAAGAAAGGCTTGAGAGGTATGCACACCTTGGACATAAAGAAATAGCAAGTAGGGACCAGCAGTTAGCGTAATGGCTGTCGCTGGACTCCCACGTAGTCAACCGCGGTTCGAATCCCGGACCCAGTGGCTTAAACTCATGCCGGACGCGTGTGCGTGCGTGCCCAAAATCCCGAGAGGAGAATGGAGGAGAAGGGATTGCGGCGTAGCCATCCCCCCGGGGGGTGATTTCTCGCTTTCTGTCTCTCTGTCTCTCTCTGTCTTTCTGGCGGGCACACGCTCCCTATAACAACAAGAACAACAACAAAAACAAACAGAAAACCCCAAAAACCTCTCCAACAACAACAAAAAGAAATAGCAAGTTGGAAAGCAATATGGAGAGTGTTGTTTGTATGCAGTTACTAGGTACAGGAGTGCACGTGCGCACATACACACACACACACACACACACACACACACACCCAATGAGTTATCCATTGAGGAATCAACAGGGGTTATTTCTTGGGACCAGATTTATGGGAGAGTTTTTGCTCTTCATAGGGTACTTTTCTATGATTAGAGTTTTTTGTTTGTTTTAAAGAATCATGTATATAATTTTATTTATTGTTATTTTTTAAATTTGGTATTGGGCACATATGCTCATCAGAGAGATAGAGAGTGAAAGTGAGTGAAAGAGAGAGAGAGAGAATGAGAAATCAAGCTGCCAGGTCCAGGACTTGAACTTGGTTGGCCCTGAGGGAGTTTGGTGCCCCAATCAGCACACCACCTGCTAGTCCTGCATATATTATTTATAATAAAATAAAGAAATAAATGATAATTCCAAAAAGGAGCTATTATTTTTACAAAAAAGGAAGTAACTGAGAAAATAAATATTACTATAACTGAAATCTTAATTTTTTTTTATATTTTGGCAATAAAATTGTTCAATTCCTGAGTTAAAGAAATGCATTAGAAACAAGAGAAGCCCAGTATTTCTTTTTTTTTTTCTCCCTTTACCTATTTTCCATGTTTCCTGGATCTAAATTCATCTGCATTTGACTGTCATGTATTACATTTGTGGGGATAGGTCGTTTTCACTAGTAAATAATACAGCATTACCTCTCAGTAGTTGTAAGAAAAAAGGAGACTACAACTTTCTAGCCAGTAAATGCTTCTTTCTGTTAGGAAATAAACTCTGTGTCAAAATTTAATATACCAGATGACTCTATTCGAGAGTATATGGACACTGGAAAATTGAATGAAATCTGCCCTCTCCCTTCATATGTGAAGAGACTCAATCTGGGGGAGCAGCTATACAAGCAGCTGGTGGAGGAACCTTCTGGTCCACCATGTGGGCATGTGGGACTGTTAAAACACAGATTCCACTCCTGGGTATCTACTCAAAGGATAGGAAAATGCTCAGTTGGAAAAGTGCTTGCACATCCATGTTTATAGCAGCATTATTCACAATGGCTAACACATGGGACCAATGTAAATGTCTGACCATACATAAATGGATTGAAAAAATGTGGCACATATACTCTATGGAATACTACTCAGCTATAAAAAACTAGACCTGGGCATTTGATAGAAAGTGGATGAATATGGAAGATTTACTGCTGAGTGAAGCAATCCAGGCTATGAAGGAGAGACATTGTATATCTCCACTTAATTTATACTGACTGCACTCTCTGGTGGAAACTGAAAGATGAGAAGATATAGAAGCATGGAAAATGGTTATAGATACCGAAGACAGTGTGGGAAGAAAGGGGGGAGTGTGAGGAAAGAAATTAAGGAGAAAAATAGAGAGGCAAAAGATTTATGGGACACAGAAATGGATTATTATCTGCTGATGACAACCTCTATAGTATCTTTAACTGGATTGGTGTGAAGTGTATTCACGTTGGGTAAACTCACTTTACAAGCCAAGTGATGTATAGTAATTGAATGTATAAAATAAAATTTTAAAAAGTTGAAATCCATGCATAGTTTTTTTTTCATAATATGTATTTTCCATAAACATTTTGAAGATCCCTCATACATCTAGTTGGACATAAAAACAAAACTACAAATACAGGTTCACCTTAGGAGGCCATCCCTGCGTGTTTATGTGACAGTGAAGTCCCTAGACCTTCCAGGCTATTGTCCATGAGCCATATCAGGGGAAGGACTGTGGCCCCTGTTGTGCCATCTGCTGGAAGGGCCTCCCTGGCTGGGCATCTGCACCTTGCTGCCTGTGGGTGCCAGCCAGTATCGTTGCCCCAGAAACTTTTGTTACCACAGAACTTTCTCACACTCTCTGGCCCAGATGTTTGCTGAATTCCAGGCCTAGTGTGTGGTCAGCCAACCAAATTCCGATTTTAGAATGCCGCTTGTGACCATGAAACTCTGTTAGCTCAGGCTTTTAAAGGGCTGACAGGAGAGAGAGGGAGGGAGTGGAGAGAGAGAGCTGTGTGTTGGGGAGGGGACAGTACAAAGGTCAATACACAAGCACTTTCCAAACAGAGAACAGACACGTATTTTTATTTTCAGATGTTTTGAGATTTAGCAGTGATAAAACAAAGGCGTCTGGAAGGTCGTCTGGCCTGCCATTGTAAGTCATTCACATTTCACAAAAGGTCACACTAAAATTCTTTTAGAATGACACAGGACTTATTTCACCTCTGCATTTTTTAAAAAGATTTATTTTATTATTGTTTTTTTTTTTTTTTTTTTTTTTTTTTTTAATTTGATGAAAGAGAGAAGGGAAAGTGAGAGTCTGGGACTCGAACTGCAGCCAGCCATGGGGGAGTCCAGAGCCTTGACCACCATTGTGAATGACTTCACAACTTCCCAGTGAAATGTCTCAGCATTGCACACCTTCCTAAATCACAACGTCCTCGCTAATCCCTAACAAACCTGCTTCCTTCCGAAGCTTATGAAGGAGCCTCCTTCCTTCTCCTGTCTCCTCTCCCTCCCTAATCTCCCTCCTCTGCACTTTCCTTCCTTCCACACACACTGAAAATGCTGTTCTTTGACGGGTATTGATATTGGTGTTGAGATTCAACTCTGAACCAGACAGACAAGTTCCTTTGCTCCCAAGAAACTGACATTCTAGTAGGGACAGCCAGATAGCAGATAATACTTTCTGATAATCTGAAGTGCTACGAGTAAAACTGAGCATAATAATGTGACAGAAAGAGGGGGCGTGGCACAGAAATAGTGGCACAGAGGTTAAGGCAGCTAGATCTCACACGGCTGTTTCGAATCCTGGACTGAGCAGCTTGGGAATTATGCTGGGTGTGTGTGTGCATACTTGCCCAAAATTCCCAGAGGAGAAGGGATTGTGGCGGGGTCATTGCCCCCACCCCCAGGGGGTGATTTTTCACTTTTCCTCTCTCTCTTTCTCTCTCTCTCCCCGGCAAGTGCACATGCCCTTAAAAAAAAAAAAAAAAAAAAAAAAAGCTAAAAAAAGGGGGTGCCGTGAAGGGTGGCTGGGGGCTTGCTGCTTTTATCTGGACAGTCTGGGAAACTGACCTTTCACCTGGATGATGAGGACTTGCAGACTTGGGAACTCCAGTTCACCATGTGTAAATGGTGGCAGGTGGGGCGGGGTAATCATAACTCTGTAGGTTGGTTGGAATTAACTGAGGTAACATGCAAGAATGCCTAGGCTAATGCTTTGATATACGTAGCCTTAAATTGTAGTAGTAAGGCTTGGGACCAGCAGTTGGCATAATGGCTATGTCGCTGGACTCCCATGTCGTCGACCACGGTTCAAATCTCGGACCCAGTGGCTTAAACTCACACCGGGCATGTGTGTGTGTGCCCAAGATCCCGAGAGGAGACTGGAGGAGAAGGGATTGGGGTGTGGCAAACCCCCTGGGGGGTGATTTCTCGCTTTCTGTCTCTCTGTCTCTCTCTATCTTTCTGGCAAGCGCATGCGCCCTGTAGCAAAAAACTCTCAAAAAAAAATTTTTTTTTTTTTGTAATAGTAAGGCTTTAAAACACCCGCCCACCATGGTTTTTCCACACCCATTCGTTGAAGTTATCGTATCATATGTATAAAAATCTCCTGGCTCTAGTGGCTAGAATGAAAATTCTGTTCGATCCATGCTTTGGATTTGGGGTGTTGGATCAGAGGAGTTGATGCCAGAATCTAGTCCCACCTCGTGAGATTTCCAGAGGGGTTAGTCATTTTCCACTGTTGGCCAACTTTATTTCAGGAGTTGGCAAGGACTTAGCTATTTAATAGATGAGTTGGACATAGGACTGCGTAATAGGAACCCCTCCCTAGGTTTGCTTAACCCTACTCTTCCTCCCCAAGGAGGTGAGTTGCAGGAGCCCTTCAGGCAGGGCCAACATGCTAGTCCCAGGAAACTCCTGAAGTATGCTCCTGCTTGGAAGGTTCCTCCTCGGCGATTCCCAAGTTCTGCATTGCGGAGTGTGGAAGCGATAGCTTTGGCCTGGGAAGATTTCGCAGCAGGTGTTACCTCCCGGCTGCCAAGAGTTAGATGATGGCGATTCCTCCTTGCAGGATTGCCGAGAAAGCACATTCTACTGTAAGTGGGCCAATTTGAATGGATTCTTGTGGTTGGTAATTGTTGTGGACTCCATTTCCAACGCTGCTTTCAAGGTTTGCTCAAGTAAGCCGGTACTAACTAGTGCTCTTGTTCGTATGGCATTCATACCTTGACCTGGAGCTTCAGGGTCGTAAGGCTAGCCCCGAGAATGGAATCTCCAAGCAGCGGTTAAGGGCTGTTGATACTCCGATCCCAGACTTTCAGGTGCCAAATCCAGGTCTTACAGCCTCTGTGAACCCATAGTCACTGCATTGAACCACACCTTGCCATGACTCTTGCTCAGAAAGTAGGCCACCTCCTAGGAGTGCCCAGGATGAAGTGAATTGATACATGCAAGCTCTCCCTTCACACAAACCGAGACTTGGGATGTGGGACACCGAGCCTTGTGGGGCCACATGGCTGGCTTAGGGAGCAGATTTACAGAACCGGAAGTCAAGTACTCTTTCCGGTTTTTTCCTCGTGTTGAACTGCTATTAGTTATCATTGTAAAATGTAAACTCAGAAAGTAATTGGGGCCAGCAGGTGGCATGGTGGACACTCCCACATGGCTGACCACAGTTCAAGTCCTGGTGGTTTGCTTTCTCTCTCTCTCTCTCTCTCTCTCTGTCCCTCTCTGGTCAAATTAAAATAAATAAATGAATAAATAAAATAATTCTTTTTTTAAAAAAAGAAAGTAGGACATCAAGATTTTTTTTTTTTTTTGGAGAGATTTTTTTTTTTTTTTTTGCTATAGGACGCGTGTGCTCGCCAGACAGACAGAAAGAGACAGAGAGACAGAAAGCGAGAAATCACCCCCCAGGGGGGATGGTCACGCCGCAATCCCTTCTCCTCCATTCTCCTCTCGGGATCTTGGGCACGCACGCACACGCGCCCGGCGTGAGTTTTAAGTCACTGGGTCCGGGATGAGAACCATGGTCGGCTACGTGGGAATTCAGCGACATAGCCATTGCGCTAACTGCTGGTTCCTGACATCAAGATGTTTAAAAACCTAGCATAATAGGGGTGCTTTCTCTGCTGTACACATGGGGACACTGAGGTACAGAGCTGGCATTTCAAAGGGCCTCTCGATGTTACTTTTGTCGCTATATGTATTTCAGTTTTTGCCATAGAGCGCATGTGCTCACTGGAGAGAGAGACGGAGAGAGGGAAAGTGAGACATCACTCTGGGGTGATTACGTGCCATAATCTGCAGTAATCCCTTCTTGTCCTGTCACCTCTCAGATTCTGGGCACATGAGCACGTGCCCAGCTTGGTTTTCAAGCTGTGATCTGGGACTCAAATCACGGTCAATCAGGTGGGGGTTCAGCGTCTTCACCACATCACCTGCTGGCCCTGAATAATAAATGTTTTCTGAGCCTGAGTTCTTTCATAGCCCACAACTCTGATCACCCTAACAACCATGACCCAGGTGGACTGGGGTTTGGGTGGGTCTTGGTGTGAAGGCTCTATTGGGATTGTCTTGTCTCTCTGTCTCTTTCTGTCTCTCATGGGAGAAATAAAACAAACTTTGACAAAAGAAAAGAAAAAGCAGGTAAACTAACAATGCAAACGTCACATTTTCCTTTGAAATGTGACGTTTGCATTTTAGAGGCATTTTCCCTTCTTAAATGAGATGATACTTTTCTCAGTGAAGTTGCAATTTATCAGCGTGCCTGAAACTTCTCTCTGGAATTGGCTGAATCGTGGGTATCACCTTATTTTCAAGAAGTGTTTAAGTGTGACCAGTAGATGCGTAATGGTTACATTGCTGGACTCTCATGTAATCGACCGTGGTTCGAGTCCTGGACATGTGTGCATGCATGCCCAAAATCCCAAGAGGAGAATGGAGGAGAAGGGATCGCAGCATAGTCATCCCCTCTGGGGGGGAGGGGGTGATTTCTCACCTTTTGTCTTTTCTCGAGTGCACTTGCCCTATAGCAAGAATCTCTTTCTCTTTCTAAAAAAAAAAGAAGTGTTGAAGGTTAATATTAATTTTAAAAACATACAGAAATTAATTTGAGGACAAATTTAGTAACAAAAACATAAAAGATATCGGTTAATACTTTTTACAGAAGTTGGAATTAAAGCTTCAAAGGTTAAAAACAAGAAAATGGCGAATAATCTTTGGATTAAAAAGGCTGGAGGGGGACAGAGTTGCGATTCTCCTGTGGCTTCAGCTGCTGGGGGAGGATTTCGCATGGAGCCCTGCTCCCAGGGGCAGCCTCAGAGAAGCAGCATTTCCTTCCTGGGGCCTGCTGGGAAGGCTGGCATTCACCGGGCAGGACCAGCATCAGCACCACACAGGACTCCAGGCTCAGGAGGGGAGAGAAGAGTCCAAAGCCCAGAACGGCCTGAAGTCATGGCTTTTCCTTCCAAGAGGAATCACCAAATGGAAAGCCTTTTGGCTTTGACAATAGCCATCCACAAATAGAAAGATTTGCATTTCATAATGACTGGGAGAAAGAGTTTTGGGTGGGATGAGGATCCACACAATCAAGAGGCTGTTAAAATGAATTCTGCAAATGCAGAAAACGATTTTGTTTTAAATAGGAGAACGTTGTTCTGGGTATGAAAGGAATCCGGCAGAGCACTGAGAACGCTAGCATATTGATTTGGGGGTGGAGGTGGGAGGTGAGGTGAGAAGTTATGGTGGCGATCTGTTGGTGGAGGCAGAGAACTGGGTGAGCTGTGGGTTTCTAGAACATTCTCTGAAGGAGACAGAAAGGTGAGTAGGCTAAGGGGAATAAGCGCATCCAGACCAGCTTAATGTGATTTTCCAATTGGCTGTAGGCAACTTTTAAATTGCTGTTTAAAAGATGCCATCATCGTGACCACCATGGACTTGCAGGAAGAGGGGAAGTGGTGCTTGGAGCTATGGATTGGGGAATATCAGTCAGTTATTCGCTCAGCCATTCAGGATGGAACCTTACGACTTAATTCACCTGAGGCAGTGCTCCGCGACTGTACCAAATGTCCTGGAATATTAAATTTGTACTTTCTCCCGCAACTTTTTTTTTTTTTAAGAATTATTTTATTTTTAATTTTATTTATTATTGTTATTTTAAATTTGACCAGAGAGAGAGAGAGAAAGGGAAAGAGGGAAAGCAAGCTGCCAGATCTGAGACTCAAACCACGGGTAGTCATGTGGGAGTCCAGCGCCTTAACCACTACTCCATCTGCTGGCCCGTCTCCTGCGACTTTTATATTAGACATTAAAAAACAAACAAACAAACAAACAAAAAAACCAGGCATTTCTTGGACAGCTGGTATAATTTGGGATTTCCAATTGTGTTAACAGCCAGCAGTGACACTGGTTGTTAACTTTCATGACAATTTATTTCACTAATACTTTAAATGGAGTCTAAGTCTTTGAAAGCATCAAACGTGTCAGTGCATGTCCTATGCAGGATATGGGAGCATTAGGAGATGACTTTAATTTCGTGAGAGATGAGAATAAATAGCTATTTAAAGGTCGACGTCATCGTGACCACACGAGCCAGGACAATGCTGCACAAACATCTGAATTAAAAAGACCCTTTTACGTACCTGCTCCACTGGAGGAAGAAAATTCTCCCTCCGAAAAATGAAACATGAACATCATTATTTCCCCTCTTTTAGACCAGCATCTTCGTTGGAGAGGAAAAAGAGTAGTTACATTCTATAAATCTCAAGTTTCCGCATACCTGCAATAAGTCTTAATAGTGTCGATATTATTGGAATTCCATATAGTTAAATACCTTGCATGTGAACATGCAGTGAAATTCTGTCGCAGTGTTGACTGTGTCTGATGCTGTATTAAGCTCTGCTCTCATAAATCGGTGAGGTGGGTTTTAGTCACCCACTTTCACTCTGAGTAGGTGAGGAGTCATGGCATTCAATTTCTATCTTCATGGCCACATGTTCATGTAATGGTGGGGCTGAGGTCCAAACTCGATTCTTTCTGACTGCAATATATAATTTATATTCTTCTTTTTTTTTTTGAAGAGGTTTTTGACATAGGGAGCGTGCGCTCGCCAGAGAGAGAGAGAGAGACAAGAGAGACAGAAGGTGAGAAATCACCCCCCCCAGGGGGGATGGCCATGCCGCAATCCCTTCTCCATTCTCCTCTCGGGATCTTGGGCACGCACGCACACGTGCCCGGCGTGAGTTTTAAGCCACCGGGTCTGAGACGTGAACCATGGTCAACTACATGGGAGTCCAGCGACATAGCCATTATGCTAACTGCTGGTCCTTATAATTTATGTTCTCACTGCACGTATTCTGATTACTAACCTATGTTGTATCACGGATTGATTAGTAGTTAATTCATTAATTCATAAAAGCCAATGGTTTTTATTAAATAGTAATCTTTGGGTCTGCTATACTTAGCTGAGTAAACTTAGGAAAATTATCCTACCTGTCTGTGCCTCAGGGTTCTTATCTGTAAAATGGGATGAGACTGGTATCTACATTTGGGAAGGTATGAATCTAAAGAGTTAGAAGACGAAGTGCTTTCTACAAAGTCTGGCTTGTAACATGTGCTGAAGGAGTCCCGGTTGGCGGTGACATTAGTGGCAATATGTAGGCAAGATCGACTTAGCAGGGTTTGTGGCCTCTGCTTTTTCTTATCAGCTTCTAGTGTTCCATTTGATTTTTTTTTTAAAGCACATATATTTATTTATTAGTTTATTTAGGTTTTGCCATAGGGCCCTTGTGCTAGCCGGAGAGAGACAGAGAAAGGGAAAGTGAGAAATCATCCATTTGTTCGCAGATGTTTATGTATCAGCTGAACTTGCTATAGAAAGTAGTTAGATCAATTAAGATATTTTGTTAACCAATAAAATGTGGGAGAGGAAAAAAAAAGGAAAGCAACTGCAGATACTAGAGAGAGAGTGGGAAGAGGGTGCGATATGGTAGAGGGTGAAAAATGGGATATATATATATATATATATATATATATATATATACACACACACACACACACACGTATATATGTATATATATACATATATGTGTATATATATATACATATGTGTGTGTATAATATATATGTATGTATATATAATATATATGAAACAAGAAATGGAAAATTATTTGTGATGATAACATGTATGACTAAGCCACTATACAGTGTATTCTGGATGGGAAACTGCATCTTGTATGCTATGAAGATGTTCAGTGAATGAATGCAAAATAAATAAGAAAGTGCATTTAAAACAAAAAAGAAAGAAAGAAATCACCCCCCAAGGGAGATGGTCATGTCACTATCCCTTATCCATTCTCATTCTGGGATTTTGGGAACATATGCACATGTGCCCAGCGTGAGTTTCAAGCCACTGAATCCCGAACTTGAACTGTGGTTGGTCATGTGGGAGACCAGCGCCTTAACCACCTTGCCACCTGCTGGCCCCCGTTTTATCAGATTCATCCTTGGCGGAGATGGTGGTGTCTCTGTACCTCTTCACGTGTCCACACCCACTTCTGTTTTTCTGCCATCTGCCGCCAGACGTGCAAAGGGAGTGAGTGGAAGGAGGCGGCTAGCACATCCTGGGTGTGATGTAGGGTATGCACTGTATTACTCGGGACAGATCTGCAATATGAAATGTGTCTGGCCTCAAGGGTTTCAGGTAAGACTCTGTGGAAACATTAATTTAGGTAACCAATAGGAATTTTTGAATTAGGCTCAGATATTTTTTTCCCTTATAGTTAAATTAAATATAAAATAAAACAATGTTTGAACGAGTAAGCAAGTTTACTGAGATATTGTATCTCGCTTTTACTTAAGTTCTTTAATTAATTCGGTCAATATTTTTAAGCCTCTGTCTGTGCCAGACACTGGGATACACAAACAGGTCTGAGTCCCTGATATTCAAAGCATGCAACTGGGGAGCATGAGGGTGGGGTGTGGGTGAAAGTCTTATCAACAGATCACCCATTTCAATATATTCTGGTGGTTGCCGTGGTCCTCTCAATCTAGGTGAGAGCTGAGAATTGAGAAGCTAAATTTAAAAAAAAAAATGTTTTATAGGTTTTTGCCATGGGGTGTGTGTGTTTGCACACATGTGCATGTGAGAGAGAAAGAGACAGATAGAGATGCAGAAAGTGAGAAATCGCCCTCCTGAGGTGATGGCCACACCATAGCCCCTTCTCCATTCTCTCAGAATCTTGAGCATGAACACACATGTGCCCGGCATGAACTTCAAACCACCAGGTCCGGGACTAGAACTGTGGTTGGCCATGTGGGAGTCCAGTGCCTTCACCACCAGCCACCTGCTGGCCCCAAGAAGCTAAAGTGTTAGGCCGAAGGGCTATGAGGGCATGTGAGGTTGGGGGGAAGGTGGGTGTTTCCCACAGGGCAGGTATTGGAGAAGCTGGGAGGAGGCAGCATGCGGGGGTATGGGGGGACCAAGAAGTAGAGGAGGGCAGCCCCATTGTGTGCTCAGCAGGCAGGGCTGGTCAGTGGGTTACTCTTGCTGTGAGTGTCATTCTGAGCTTCAGCATCACTAGGGGAGGTGCTGTCAGTAGAGCAGTGCCCTCTGTCCCCTCTAAGTCTCATTTTCACACATATGATTAACTCAGACATATTTTATAAACTTTTTATAAAACCAGTTCTGGGGCTGGCAAATGGTGTGGTGGTGGAGGGCGCTGGACTCCCACATGGCCAACTGCGACTCAAGTCCTGAACCTGGTGGCTTGCTTTCTTACTTTCCCTCATTCTCTCTCTGTCTCTCAAATTAAAAAAGAAAATAATGGTGATGATAATAAATAAAGGTAAATAAAAATAATTCTTTAAAAGACAACAACAACAAAAACCCTGTCCATGTGACACAGGGCTTCCCCTTGCTCTCTTTCTTTCTCTCCCCATGAATGGGAGCTCTGTTAGTGATTTAAGTAATGATCATGATGTTTTAAAAAGAATGATTTATTTTATTTTATTTGTTATTATTATTTTTTAAAATTTGACCAGAGAGAGAGAAAGAGAAAGTGAGAAAGCAAGCTACCAGGTTCGGGGCTTGAACTGGAGTCAGTCACGTGGGAGTCCAATGCCTTAACCACCACACCACCAGCCAGCTGCATGATAATGAGTCTTATTCCTGACCTTGTCTTACATATAAGGGAAAGATCAGGCTGAGATGACCAGCCATGGCTGCGTGGGTCTAGGTTGTGTGCCCTGGATCTGGATGGTTAAGACTGGGAGAAGATTGTGGCATGAAGGCCTTTGGGCATGCCTCTTTCGCTCATGAAAGGAAAGAACCTTAAACAGATTGGACTGAGACATTCTGGAAATAAACATGTACATAGCCCAGTACCAGGCAGAGTCAGGTGTTTATTTATTTATTTATTTATTAAATTGGTTGAATGAAAGAACCTGCATAAAAGATAAAGCTGTTTTCATAGATTCTTTATTTCTCCCAAAGAAATTAACTTTAATTTGAAAGGACACTACTTAGACCCCATGTTTTCTTCTAAGAACTCAATTCTACACAATAGCTTGCTTAAACATGGCCCTAAAACCCACATTTCTAATGGCAAATTACACAATTAATTGCTCTAGGTAACAAGGATGGTCTTTCACTTATTAAGGGAATACTTAAAATTTCAGTAAGTTGAACACAAAAATCACACTTTTAGACTGTAAAGTTTAACAGATATATCTAAAAAATAATGTGTTTTTACAGGAGCCCACAACTTTTCATCTCTCCAAAATGACTTAACTTTTAAAGTTTGAAGATTCTGTTCTTCAAAAGAAATGTCCAACTATTTTCTTCTATAACGTCAGTGTTGGTATATTCGACTGACTTCTCCATGCCACCCAGACAAACCTGACAGGACTACGCATGTGTTACTATTTACCCCTAAACAAATGAAACAAAGTTCATCATCAATGCAGACCTCTAATACAATGTCTAATACAATAGCTACATAGAAGAAGCTTTGAACCGATCATTTCTTTTCCATGTGATTAACTTAAGAGTTAATCTTTTGTAAAAGAGACAAAGTCATTTCCGAAGCATACCACTGGGTTCCTTTTGTCTACTCAAGATGTAACTACTCAAAAGGACAATTGCATTTTTAAGAGTGTGATAGAAAAGGTAGAAAGTAGCAACACCATTGACAAAGCATACAAACAGATTCTTACTAGTTGTGTAAAGGAATCTTATGTTACCAGAACAATGGACTCTTACCTGAATTTCTTGGGGCCAAGTACATTTCACTTCTCAGAACTTTTTTTTTTTTTTTTTTTGGAGAGGTTTTTGCTATAGGGCGCGTGCGCTCGCCGGACAGACAGAGAGAGACAGAGAGACAGAAAGCGAGAAATCACCCCCCAGGGGGGATGGCCATGCCGCAATCCCTTCTCTTCCATTCTCCTCTCGGGATCTTGGGCACGCACGCACACGCACCTGGCGTGAGTTTAAGCCACTGGGTCCGGGACTCGAACCGCAGTCGACTACATGGGAGTCCAGCGACATAGCCATTATGCTAACTGCTGGTCCCACTTCTCAGAACTTTCATACTTTAAAAGT
Organism: Tupaia tana; assembly: GCA_026018925.1. Taxonomy (NCBI): domain Eukaryota; kingdom Metazoa; phylum Chordata; class Mammalia; order Scandentia; family Tupaiidae; genus Tupaia; species Tupaia tana. Next base: position 12,183,739 of record JAKSZU010000025.1, on the reverse strand, counting down.
TAATACAGTGCACAGAATATATCTATGTAACGTCTTCAGAAAGAGACCTCCATACTCAAAACACGTTGATACTATTTTTTAATTGCCAGAGAGCCTTTGTGTGTGCAAGAGAGAGAGAGAGAGAGAGAGAGAGCTCCTCGACGGGCTGTGATCATGCTGCAATCCCCTTTCCTCATTTCTCCCTCTTAAGCAGAATCCTGGGTACACACAAACAAGACCTCTGACATGGGATTTGAACCGTGGTTATCCATGTGGGATCTGGCTTCCAATGCACAATGCTGAACCACTGTGCTATGAAACGTAAGAATGTTCATGATAAAGAAAATATATAGATAGCTTCAAGTCAGTTCGGGGCAGGTTTCATTATGAGTTTTCAACAACCTGAATACTTTCGGTTTTCAGAACTTTGGGATTTTGAAATTGCGGATCAGGAATTGCGGACTATGCTAGCTCTTTGAAATTGCGTTTTGCTTATGTTGTTGTTAGCTGTTGCCCAGTCTGCCTTTAACAAATTGGATTCCTCTGAGTCAGACAGAGCGGCTATGGATGTCATTCATCTTCTGTTTCCTGCAGGAAATCTACACTTCTTTCATGCTCCATGGTCAGAGGGAAAAGTCAGAGGAAGATTCATCTTTGGTCTTCCCTCTGGGTGTCTGTGTTGGCTCTCAATAGCTCTGTCTCGCTATTGAGAGAGGGGGAGAGAGAGAGAGGTCCCCTTGACAGGGTCTCACCACAGTGTGGCTGCCTGCCCGCAGTCACACAGCACTGAAAATATCCCTCCTGGCCACCACATTTCTTACTCTTGTGGTGCCTCTCTTCCTTTATCAGGGCTCAGAGAATATGGCATTGTTCGTTGCTGTTAACAACCTGGGTTTGGCCTGGTACAAATGGATTATTAAATTGAGAAGAGCTATTTGTTTTTCTTCTGAACATTTAAGAAGATTTTAAACATGGAACAGATGATAAAGAGTCATTTCTTGTTTAAATACAGAGAGAGAATGACATCTAAAGGCTTTGGGTCTCTGAAGGGTCTCGATCCCGGCAACTACTCCTGGCCCGCCTGTTTTGTCCTTCTTTCTCTTCCCCGGTCTTGATCTCTATCCTTCTTTTCAGTCCTCTCCTAGAGGTCAGGAATAAGACGCATTATCATGCAGCTGGCTGGTGGCGTGGTGGTTAAGGCACTGGACTCCCACATGGCCAACTGCAGTTCAAGCCCTGAATCTGGTGGCTTGCTTTCTCACTTTCCCTTTCTCTCTCTCTCTCTATGGTCAAAATGTTAAAATAATAACAAATACAATAAAATAAATAATTCTTTTAAAAACATCATGATCATCCTAGAGATGGGCCTGTTTCCCTACTGCCCATCTCTATTTCTGTTGCCCACTGCCTCTGTAAACTGTCCCTTTTAAACCAATTGTACCCACTCTTATTTTCATTTTGCTGTGACTGGGTGTCAGTGAGTGCTGGCGTCAACCCTCAGTTGCCAGTCAGCAGGCACGCTGGCCATCCTGTCTCCACGTCTCAGGCTCCTCTGCTGGGATTGTGCTCATACATGCAGACACTTCAATTTCCAGTTCATGGCTGTTCCCGGGAACTTGGGCTGCTAGGCAGCTGGGCGTCTGCAGGGCTGCTGCTGCAAGGAACATTTATGAGCATGTGAACAGTTTTGATCTGAAACTGAGGCTGCTCGCTATGAAATCTGAGAGAGTGAAAAGAGACTTGTAAGATTCCAGGTGATTCTTCGTTCTTTTTGTGACTCGTGTGTACGAAGTGTTTTTCTTTCTTCTTCTTCCTTCTTCCTCTTTCCTTCTTTCACTAACGGACACTACACTCATTAGAGACACCCCTTCCCCCTGGGGGCTTGATCACATTGCAACCCGTCTTCTCCATCACTCTTTTCCCTTTTTGAGCATGCACACACATGCTCCCAGCGTGTTTCTCAAGCTGCTGAGTCTGGGACTCGAACCACAAGGTCACCTGTCTAGAATCCAGCTGCCTTAACCACCAGACCATGGAGCCAGCCCAAGAAGTGTTTTTCTATTTTCTTTATAATAGTGATTGAGGTTGACAGTGGCGTAGATGTTTCATAGGAGACTTCAGTTTATTGATCCCAACTGTCTCCTGGTAATTTGAGTATAGACATCCTCAATATTTGGGACCAGCAGTTGGCATAGTGGCTATATCACTGGACTCCCATGTAGTCGACCGTGGTTCGAGTCCCGGACCCGGTGGCTTAAACTTACGCCGGGCGCATGTGCGTGCGTGCCCAAGATCCTGAGAGGAGAATGGAGGAGAAGGGATGTGACATGGCCATCTCCCCTGGGGGGTGATTTCTCACTTTCTGTCTCTCTGTCTCTGTCTTTCTGGTAAGCACACATGACCTATAGCAAAAACCTCTCTAAGAAAAAGAAAAGAAATACTCAATATTCTATGCTTAGAGGAATTCAGATCATGCAGTCTTTTGAAAGCCATCTACATATTATTGCCTTTCATATTTGAGGAAAGGTTTGGGAAGAATCATTCTCTGGGTCCACCATGTGTTGAGTCGATTCCACACAGGACTGTGGTTTCCTCCCGAGACCTCCCCACGCTTTGACCTAGGGCCGACTTGAAAGCATTGCTACTCAAAAGAGCAGCCCTATTTCTGAGCGTGGTTTGACTGAGCTGTGAAAGTCCACTTCTTCGGCCTTGTTGAAATTAGTGGAAAAATCAAGGTCCTCGCATTAATAGTTCGCGATTACTGAGGAATCAATGTTGGTTTTTCCTTCCGTGGAAAATAATCATTGCAGTTAAGACACTAAGTAAAAAATGCACTTATTTATTCTCTTAGTACATAAAATAATGTCCGCTCAATGTTTTCGGTGACATTTCATGTATCTCACAACCCTCTGGATGCAGATGTGGCATTACTATTATGATTATTGTTTTATTTCCTTATTTTTTTTTTTAATTTTAGGTTTATGCCATAGGGCACATGTGTTTGCTGGAGAGAGACAGAGAGACAGAGAGGGAAAGTGAGAAATCATCCCCAGGGAGGATGGTCATGCCACAAATCCTTCTCCTCCATCTTCCTGGGATTTGGGGCACACATGCACATGTGCCCGGTGTGATTTTGAAGCCTTCAGGTCTGGGACTCCAGCCTGTATCCGGCCATGTGGGAATCCAGCACCTTAGCTTCTGCCACCATGTCTTATTTACTTTGAAAATTCATGATAGAGTGTGTGCACGTGCAAGAGAGAGAGAGAGGGAGAGAAAGAAGAGGTCCCCTTGACAGGGTCTCACCACACTGTGACCACCTGCCCACAGCCACGCAGCACTGGGGTTGAGGCCATGTACGTGTATACCCAGCATCTGCCTGGGCTGACTTGGGGATTTGAACTTGCAGCCAACCGTGTGGCTTCCAGCACATTCAGCTTGCCGCTGTCTGTGCCATCGGGCTGGGCCAGGGGAGGCTTTATTCTCTCCAGCGCCTTGCCCCGTTTCTGGGTACAGAAATAAGCATTCAATTCACGGCGAGCTAGCCAGCGAGTGCGTGACCATCGGTACCCTCCGATGCATCTGGTCATTAGAGAAAGTGACTCGACCTAAGTTCTTTCACGTGGGAACCTATTTTAGAAAGTTTGGAAAGGGAGGTGTTTTGATGGCTTGAGCTATTTTAATTTTCCTTCTTTTGCAAATTTGCATCTCCTTTCCTTTTTCTACTACCGACGGTCTAGAATCTGCCTGCACTTTTCTTCTCTTTGGGCTCGAAGGCAGGCCATAGGATGCGTGTTTTATGTATCATGTAAACTTTGTCTTCCAAGCGAAACTTCCTTTGCCAAACTCACGAATGATGGATTTTGTTTTCCTTCTGCCCGAGGGTCAGGAGGGTGGCAGCTCTGTGTTTGTCGGTCTGCGTGGCCATTTCCTCTGCTGTCCTGCTGCCCCTTCTCTGTCTAAAGCAAGAAGTCGGTGGGTCCCGCACAGTGACCTCCGCTGGGTCGGGCCATTCTGGGAGCCTTTGTATGCTTATTTCCTTCAATAAGTGGAAGGTAACATGTTTGAAAGCAGGCAGCTGTGCGTGTTCCAAAAGCTCCATGGCAATTGTTTGTTTTTCTGGATTTTTAACAAAGGAGCTTTGTGCCAGAAGACCTTTGCTCATGCAAACCTCCAATTTTAAAAATACATAACAAAAATAAAACAGAAGCCAGACATAAGGTTATCTTACCCAAACAGGGCTCCTTCCTTCTTTAGACTGTACAAACAAATCAGTTTCCCAGTTAGTTTCAATCACTCACTCCTGACGAATTCTGGGCAAGCTTTGCTTTATCTGTAACCAGTACCACGTTGTCTGGTCTTCAGAGCTTAGTCGTTTTCTCACCTTGTTTACCGACCCAAAATTGAGCCCATTTGGGGAAAAAAAGGAACAGTTTACTGGTTTCTTTTCCCCTCCATTCAACAATTGGGAGGGGGGTCTTCACAACGTGCTCTGGGGAATCATAAGCAATTTTCCTTGGGTGGTCTCGATAACTCAACAGTCAGACGGCTCTGGAATTGAGATCTTCGAAGTTTACCTCTGCAAGGGAGACCTGTGTCACCTCTAATCTTCGCAGACAAAGGGGGTTCGTATGGAGTAGTGGTAAAGAATGCACACCTTGGGGACCAGCAATTGGCGTAATGGCTATGTCACTGGACTCCCATGTAGTCGACCACAGTTCGAGTCCCAGACCCAGTGACTTAAACTCACGCACACGCGCGTGCCCAAGATCCCGAGAGGAGAATGGAGGAGAAGGGATTGCGGTGTGGCCGTCCCCCCTGGGGGGTGATTTCTCGCTTTCTGTCTCTATGTCTCTAAGAAAAGAATGCAAACCCTGGCGCTCATTGGCTCGGCTTCGAATCCTCTGCCTCTTGTTTCCTGTGGACTCTGAGTAAGTCACTAACCTCGCTGTGCCTATCTGTATCACGGGAATAACCATATCTTCTACCCCGTGTGATTGTGATGAATCAAGTTCATATTTCTAAAGCACTTAGAGCAGTACCTGACTCACAGCAAGTGTTATTTAAGTGTTTGTACAATAAAAAGAAGCAGAGTGGGAAACAGCCAGGGGAGAGGAGCATCAGATGGCACCCCAGGGGAGAGGGCAGATTTCAAATGAGAGTCTGCAGTGGTCAGTGCGCCGGAGCACGCCGGTGGGCTTAGGGATCCAAAGTGGGCAATACATCTGCCGACTTGGGGAGCTAAAGTGGCTTCTAACTCTTCGGATGTGTGCCTTCAACAAGCCATTCGACCTTCCCATCTGTCAAAGGCTTCAGCTGGCTGGCCTGATGTTCTTCCAGGCGCGCTCTGACTCCCGAAATCCATCCATGGACTGGTTCTACTTGCAGTGGCATGCTGGGAACGGAAGCCAGACTGTGGTTCCAGGTAGGGTTCAGGAGGAAGGGTAGGGTTCACACCTGAAAGCGAAGGCATTGCCTAGAGTGGGTGACAGCAGGGCTGGGGCTGGGAGTTGCGGTCGAGCTGCTTCAGGAAGAGAGTTGCTCGTGGATGACTGAAACTTGCATGCCCCATGTGTTCATCAGTTCCCCTCTCAAACACGTGGCTTCATTTCCTCGTTTTTCTCTGACCCTTTCCCTGTCATGAACTGCACATGAAAGGGCCTCGTTGTTTGAAATCTCTATTGGGAAGGGAGACGGTGGTTTCATGCAGCAACGTAAATAGCAGGTGTAAATCCTCAGATGGGCTCCAGTGGCGAGAGCCGTAAGTGGCTGTGTTGAATTCCCTTGCCACACTCGATAGCATATTTTTGATATTATTGTCCCATCTGTGGACCATTTCCTCGTGTGCACATTTCGATTTGTTTTTGGTTTGCTTTATTCTCATTTTCCCCTTGGGCTCTTTAAATATTCCTGTTCTACAAAGCAGCAATTTTTTTTTCTTCTTCTTCTTCTTCTAGTGCTGTGACCCGTGGGTTATTTGAATATAAATTTATACTTGTGTTCAGACACTGAGTGGAGGGTACTTACTATTCTGGCACCAAATATGCGAACAGGCTGTTCTCTACAGATTTTCGTATCTTTGAGAGGTGATGCTGACGACAGTGGCTTTTGGCAACAGGCGGCATTATTCAGACAAACATTCAACTCAGTGATATTCATGTTCGTATCAGGCGATGGCAAGCACGGTGTTCTCAGATTTGAACCTATAAAGAATTACGAGAGTGGTCATGAAGTCTAGTGGCCATGATGGCTGGTGGACTCCACACAGTTGACCATGGTTTGAACCCTGGCCCTGGCAGCTTGAGAAACACAGCAAATGCAGGCACGTGCCAGCTGCAGACAGAGAGAGAAATGGAGGGGAAGGGATCATGGTGTGACCACATCACATTGGGGTGATTTCCCCCTCTTCCTCTCTCTGTTTCTCTCTGGTGAGCACATGCACCCTCAGCAATTAAAAAAATATTATGATTAAAGGATGATGAGGGAGGCCAGCAGGTGGTGTGGTGGTTAAGGTGCTGGACTTCCACATGGCTGACCACAGTTTGAGTCCCAGACCTGGTGGCTTGAAATGCATGCTGGGTGTGTGTGTGTGCATGCCCGAAATTCCAGAAAGGATTGTGGCGTGGCTATCCCCTCTGGTGGGTGATTTCTCACTTTCCCTCTCACTGTCTCACGCTCTCTGTCTCTCTCCAGTGAGTGCACATGGCCTATGGCAAAAAATTAAAACAAAGAAAGAGAAGAAGAAGAAAGAAAGAAAGAAACATAGAAAGGATGATGAGGTCAATAGAAATGGACATTGCACCTATATTTTTTAAGTTTTCTCTTCTTGATTTTTCTTTATTAAAGTTTCATTCATTTTGTGTGTGTGTGTGTGTGTTTAATCAGTTAGGACATGCTAGCTAATGCTGTGTAACAAATGATGCTCGAGTCTCAGTTGCTCAGAACAACACGTTTCCTTATTGCCTATGTTAGTGTGCACTGACGGCAGGCTTCTTTGGGGACTTCAAATGGATGCAAGTTTCTAGAATCATTCCCACCTGGAATGCTACCATTTATGATGACAAAGGAAAGAAGAGATACTTCACATTTTGTGAGATTTGGTCCAGAAGTCATATTGTAGTCATTGGCCAGCCAATGACAGGGAAGTCCCGTGGTCATGTCTCAGTTTCGATGTGCAGAGAAATATAATCCTATTATGCTCTCGGAAGGAGGAGAATGGGGAAATTTGGGTGAGTGGCACTTAAATGCCCGAACAGACTGTGTAAGCCAGGAGCCATATTGGATACTAGGAATGCAAAGATGAATGGAGTGTGTTCTGGGCCTTGAGTTACTCAGTTTTGGAAAGATGGCTCTGTATTGGAATTTCAGCACTATAGTGATGAAGCTAAGATTTTTTTGGGGAGAGTTTTTTTTTGCTATAGGGCGCATGCGCTCAGCAGACAGACAGAGACAGAGACAGAAAGTGAGAAATCACCCCCTGGGGGGGGGGGTTGGCCACGCCGCAATCCCTTCTCCTCCATTCTCCTCTCGGGATCTTGGGCACGCACGCACACGCGCCCGGCGTGAGTTTAAGCCACCAAGACCGGGGCGCGAACCGCAGTGACTACATGGGAGTCCAGCGACATAGCCATTACGCTAACTGCTGGTCCCAAGATGGTTTTAAAACCTCTAAATTAAAAAAAAAATATATTGAGAACATGGGACCAGCAGGTGGTATGATGGTTAAGGTGCTAGATTCCTACATGGCCTACCATGATTCGAGTTCCAGACCTAGTAGTTTGAAAATCACGCTGGGCACATGTGCACACATGCCCCAAATCTCAGGAGGTGAATGAGGAGACAGGATTGTGGTGTGGCCATCCCTAGGGGGGTGGTTTCTCACTTTCCCTCTCTCTGTCTCTCTCTAGCGAGCACACGTGCCCCGTGGCAAAAACCTAAACATAAAATATATAAATAAAGATTAGGGCTATCTCCTTTCTTGTCCAATTTCTCTACTATTAAAAAATATTTTCCAAAAGTCAGAAATAACTACTAAGTAATCTTCAGAACTTGATTCTGGCTAAGAAAACAAAATGGCTTTATTTAATTTCACACGGGGTCGAGTCCCCCTTTTGAATCTTTACATGTGAAAAATGGCCTTTTTGTGTTTTTGCCATACTTTCGCAGTCTATAAATCGAATGCGCCCAAGGAGAATAACTTCTTTATTACAAGCTGGCCTAGAACTCAGACAGAATTCCATCAAAGGCCAATTGGTTTTCCTTTTTCTTTCTTTTTCCTATGTGCCTTTCAGTGCGGAAATGGGAAATCGACCCGCTTTATGACAGAAAGTGTAGCAATTCTACACCACACGCGAGCAAATGTGTCGCATAGAGCCGCAGACTTCTGTCTGAAGTTGGCACTGACCTACCTTCTCAAGGGCAGCTGGGGTAGGTCCTTCCCCACCCTCTTCAGATGCATTTCCAGTGTTGGGGTCACAGCCCCATGCTCCTCACTGCTTCCTCGCGGGTTATGGTTGTTTCTTAAAGTCTAGACATGGGATGGAAAATGACTGCGTCATCCATTTCCTGCTCTCTGCAAAATTCAGGGGAAGGGCTCAAAGCTTTGAGTCATACCACGCCCCCCTCCTTGGTAGTGTGTTGAGAGCTTCTCTGACTCTCCTCCCCTGGGTCGTCTTGCTGTTCTTGACATGAGACAGACCTTTGCTGTGGGTGTCATCAAAGCCATGGACGAGAAGGAGCTGGAGCTGGCAAGGTCACCAAACGTGCCCAGAAAGCTCAAAAGGCTGGATGACTATCCCTAATTCCTGCCACCCCAGTCTCAATCAGTGGGGGAAGAGCAATCTCAGAGCTGTTTGTCTCCACTGGCCATTTAAGTTTAATACGATAGTAAAAGACTGCTTAATGATAACGATGCATCATAAAACCTTTAAAAGGAACGGAAATTTTTTTTTTTTTTTGAGAGGTTTTTGTTATAGGACGCGTGCGCTTGCCGGACAGACAGACAGAGACAGAGAGACCAAAAGTGAGAAATCACCCACCCAGGGGGGATGGCCACGCTGCAATCCCTTCTCCTCCACTCTCCTCTTGGGATCTTGGGCATGCATGCACATGGGCCCGGCGTGAGTTTTAAGCCACCGGGTCCGGGACGCGAACTGTGGTTGACTACATGGGTGTCCGGCGACATAGCCATTACGCTAACTGCTGGTCCCAGGAACGGAAAATGTTTTGTGGACCATTTTGTGTTTCTTTTTGTTGTTGTTGTTTGGTATGTGGCAGTTTTAAGTCAGTTTTTTTTTTTTTTTAATAATTATTTAATTTTATTTATCATTATTATTGTTTTTTAAATTTGCTACAGTGCTCACCAGAAAGAGGGAGAAAGAGGGAAGGAGAGGGGAAGTGAGAAAGCAAGCTGCCAAGTCCAGGCCTCGAACCAAAGTTGGCCATGTGCGAGTCCAGTGCTCTACCACCACACCACCTACTGGCCGAAAGTTAATAATTTTTAAAATCAGTACTTTTGGAGACCAGCCGATGGCATAATGGTTTTGTTCCTGGACTCCGACATGGCTGACCACGGTTTGCGTCCCCGACCCAGAGGCTTGAATTCACACTGGGCGTGTGTGCGTGTGTGTCCAAGATCCTGAGAGAATGGAGGAGAAAGGACTGCAGTGTGGCCATCCCCCCCAGAGGGTGGTTTCTCACTTCTGTTTTCTGTCACTGTGCCTTTCAGTTGAGCGCATATATCCTATTACAAACATCTCTCTCAAAAAAAGGTAAGATCAGTACTTTTTGCTGGAAACAACTTGACCGAAAATCTGTCACAGAATTTTGAGACCCAGTAAAACAAAGTTTAATGGGAGGAAACAGAAAGAGAGAGAGAGAAAGAGCAGACCTTTGGGAATCTAGAGACATGCAGCCCTTGCTACCTGTAGTACTGAAACCCAGCAAGAACCCCCTAATGTATTTTCTAGGGTTCCCGAAATATAAAGTCCACTTGCATTGTAATGGCCCAGAGTAAGGAGTAAGTCTTCAGACTTTGGTTATGATAATGACCAACATGGACCATGGGTGAGGGCCATGTGACCTCTAAAACTCTCACTTAAAGGAAAGAAGGTTTTCACTTCAATGTGTAAGATGTTTTGGAGGCTGGAAACTGCTGGTTGTGAGCTTAGAGACTCCAGGCTGAAGGGTTCCAGACACCTGAAGAGGAATTTGATTATCTAAGGCCTCACCAATCAAGAATGCCCATGAGATGATCACGCCCTCTTGAACCAATCACTGAACTGATCATGCACCTGGGACCTCTGCCCCTAATTTTACCCTTAAAAATGCATGTAGGGAACATCTCGGGGAGACAGGTCTTTTCAACATTAGCTGCCCCCTCTCCTTGCTTTGCACTTTGCAATAAAGCTATACTTTCCTTCATCACACCATGTGCCTATGGCTTGGTTTTATAGCGTTTGGGTGAGCGCACCTGATTTGAGTTCAGTAACAGTACTTGGCCGCTTAATTTCTCTAAACCTAAGCTTCCTTTTCAGTGAAATGAAAGACGTAACTCCCTCCAAGTCTTGTTGGGAGAATTAAGGATATGGTTTATATCAAATGCGACAACGTCCGACATGTAGTAAGCACCCAGTAAATATTCCCTGTTGGCACAGAGCTTACTGGCACTGAAGGGACTTCTCATTTCATCTCACGGGAATAAATCCAGATGAGTTAAAGTGTCTCACTGAGTTGGTTTTCTGGTAACTTGTCACAAAAACCGACTTTGGATTCTCTCGGAGTCAGAATCGCAGTTGACTTAGCCAAGGGCTCCTTTCATTATGACTGTGTGTTTTCTCCTCTTCACCCTTCTCCCTCATCATCCAAATTCCATACAGACTTCGAGAATTATCCATCTCTTCTCATGCTCTTAGGAGGTGGCGGTGATTACTTTAGCAAGCCTGAGGACTGAGGGTATTGGTGTTCAAGATCACAGAAGAAGAAAAAAAAGCTGAACAAATGATCATTGCCAACACTAATTGAATAACTAATCTGTGCCCAGTCTTAAATGAAGTTATTTTTAAAATTTATTTATATGACATTGTAGTTAATCTCTCAACCCTGTGCGGTCGCTGTAATTAATATTTGTGTATGATGAAGATGATTCGGGCTAAGAAGTTAAGTCATTTGGGACCAGCAGTTAGCATAATGGCTATGTCGCTGGTCTCCCACGTAGTCGACTGCAGTTCACGTCCCGGACCCGGTGGCTTAAACTCACACCGGGCGCGTGTGCATGCGTGCCCAAGATCCCGAGAGGAGAATGGAGGAGAAGGGATTGCGGAGTGGCCATCCCCCCTGGGGGGTGATTTCTCGCTTTCTATCTCTCTGTCTCTCTCTCTCTGTCTGGCGAGCGCACGCGCCCTATAGCAAAAACCTCTAAAAAAAAAAAAAAGACAAAAAAAAAGAACCTTAAAAAAAAAAAAGAAATTAAGTTATTTGCCCAGGGCCACATACTTGGTAAGTGCTCAGGCTGGAATTTGAATCCAGGACTGTGCGGCTTTAAAATAGCTTGTTTTGGGGACCAGTAGTTGGCATAATGGTTATGTCGCTTGACTCCCATGTAGCCGATTGCAGTTCGAGTCTTGGACCACCCGGTGGCTTAAACTCACTCCATGGTGCATCTGCGTGCGTGCTTAAGATCCCAAGAGGAGAATAGAGAAGAAGGGGTTGCGGCGTGGCCATCCTCCCTGGGGGGTGTTTTCTTGCTTTCTGTCTCTCTGTCTCTGTCTGTCTTTCTAGTGAGCACATGGGCCCTATAGCAAAAACCTCTCCAAAAAAAAAAAAAAGCTTTTTTTTTCCCCATTGAGCTCTATTGTACAGACAAGTTCGAGTCCCAGGTAGGGAGGTAATATTCCCAAGTGATAAATGCCGTGTGAACGCTGCCTGTGTGGTTTCATCATGGCAGCTAAAAACAACACGGGTGTTGTTGGCTCTGGTTCAGGCTACACTTGCCCGTCTGGTGACTTTAAAATCTAAGCCCGGGGCTGCTTTTGCTCTCTGACTGGGAGTTTTAGGGACCTAGAAGCCTGTCATATGTGAAACTCCCAAGTTGTAGGTATGTGTGGAGCTTCTTCTGCGTCTCTAAAAAGTGGGTTAGCTTCTTTAAAAAAAAAAAAAAAAAAGCATTAAAAAAATTGGGGCCCGGCAAGTGGCATGGTTGTTAAAGGCGCTGGACTCCCACATGGCCGACCACGGTTCAAGTCTCGGACCTGGTGGCTTGCTTTCTCACTTCCCCTCTCTCTCTCTCTCTGTCTCTCTCTGATCAAACTGGAAAATAATAACGATAATAATAATAAATAAAGTTAAAATAAAATAATTCTTTAAAAAAAAAAAAGCATTAAAAGTGGGTTAGCAATGAGGAAAAGTACTGGTGAAGATCAAAACTAGAATGCCAGAAGGATGCCAGAAGGCTTTACTGTCTGTCGGAATCACTCTCTCATTTTCCTCCAAGTAAATCCTGGTTGGTTTTTTTTTTTTTTTTTTTTTTTTTTGTCTTTGATTGCAATAGTATCTTTTGGGCATGGATTTGCTGTCAGTTTTTTTCTTAAAAACGTTTCCTGGGGTAAACGTCAAGGCCTGAGTGACAGCTCTAGGTTGGGCTTTTTGGCTTTGAATTATGAAGCTTCCTTGGCTGGATACCGTTCTTCAATGGTAGTGATCCTTCCTGTCTTAAAAGCGAGTTGCTGAAATATAGGACATGGGGGAGATCTTAAAAAGATCAAGTTCCTCTTATAATTTTTTTTCTTTTAAGTAGGCAGCAGAATCTGATGCAGCATGTTCCAATCTAGTTTCACGGTTCTTTTGATCAACCAAAAATAAAATGGAAGGAGACAGCATCTCTCAAAGGGTTAATTCCCTGGAATTTCACACTCAACAATTGGCATTGTGTCCTTTGCATTCTTGAGGGATTTTTCTCACTGATGTCAAAAGGCTTGGGTTTGTTATGCAAGACAGGGCCCAGAGACTTTGCATATCACCCTCTCTGAGAGAGAAACCCTGCATGCTAATTGGCCGAAGAAAAAAAGTACTGTAAGTGGTTCTTTGGCTATGAATGAATTAAATGAGTGAGTGCATTTAGTTAAAAAACAAAACACAAGGAAACTCTTGCAAACCAGTGCTGTGTTTTGAGCATTTTGTATAGATGCCTTACCACTGTATCACCGTGACCACATGTTTTGGGAAACAAAATAAATATACAAAAGATCTTCAGAAAGTTCATGAAAAAAGCATATCGTGAAAAAAAATGTGCGTGGATGTCAATGTTTTTGTTTTGCACCAAAATAAACTCATGCTTTGATTTCATTTTTTTCCCCCCAAAGATTTTGAAGTACTCCGGGTGGGTATAGGGTTTCTTATTTTTTGATTGTTTTAACTACCTATTTGTTGGCGGTACTAAGAAACCATCCCAAATTGAAGAGCATAAAACTGTTGTGGGATGGCTTCACGGAGGATATCCAAGTTCTTGGTATTTCGGATAAAGAAGTGAAAGTACACTCCTGAGAATAGGGAGTGGGGCAGACAGAGAAAGAGTGGCTCAAAGGCCTGGTGGTTACATTCTGGGAGGCTTATCTTTTTCATTTTTTTCCATAAAAGATTTTTACTATAGAGCGTGTGCACTCACCAAAGAGGCAGAAAAACAGAAAGCAAGAAATTACCTCTTCCCCCTCCCCTCCCCGAGGAATAGCCATGCCACAATCTCCCCTCCTTCATTCTCCTGTCCAGATTTTGGGCATGCACGCACACGTACCTGGCATGAGTTTTAAGCTGCCGGGTCTGGGGCTTGAACCATATTCAACTATGTGGGAGTTCAGAAATATAACCGTTATGCCATCTGCTGGTCCTGAGGTTTATTGTTTTTAAATCTAAGTCATGTCGGTTGATCATTGGCTGGGCTCACAGATTGTTCTCATCTCATTGGCTCTGGCAAATGAGGCTGGGCCCACAGATTTCTCATTGGCTGTATCAAGTGTGGCTTAATCAGCTAGACACGCCCCCTGGGGATTACCTGCCTACATTCCCTTGGGCGGAGGGTTTTCTATCTAGTCACAGGGGTGGATGCTCCAGCTCCCTTACCTGCTCCCATTTTTTAGCTTTCTCCTGCCTCAAAATCACTATAATTTATTATTTATTAAGGTTCTAAGGGCTGACTGGCTCTGCTGGGCAGCTCTGTCCCGCAGATGTCAAGGTGGCTATATTCAGCGGGTGCCTGGCTGCGCTCCACGCCCCAGGCGCTGTCCCTCTGGGTCTTGTAGTGCTTCTCCGCAGGGCGCCTGACTGGCTTGGACCCCCGCTTCGCTGGTGACCTCAGAGGGGCGGAAGGTTCTCAGGGAGCTGTCTTCCCAGAGAGAGGGCAGAAGCTGCCGGTCCTCTCAAAGCTCCGTGTAGGTGTCCCAGCATGTCCCCTCCGCCATCCTGTGTTGGTCAGAGCAAGTCCCAGAGCCGGTCTAGATTCGAGGGTAGGGGAGTTGGACTGCCTTGGGATGGGTGGGCAGGAGGAGGAGAAAGGGATGGCTAAGGATAGGTGGAGGTGAGAACCCGGTCTGGCTGTGAAAATGCCCCAGGCAGAGGCGAGTTTGCTACACTTCCTGTTGGGGTTCAGAGCAGAGACTCACAGTAGTGACTTTATGCTTCCTTGGAAGGGGGTGCCTACAACACCAGAGATTGACACGCCGGGAACTCCCGGTGCACCTCAAGCCTCAGCTCCTAGGTGGTGCAGGGGCGTCACCCCGTAAGGGACACTCAGAGGTGGCTGATTCAGAGGCAGTGGGCTTAGGCCACTGGGTGGAGGATGAGACCTGGAGCTGGCCGTGACATCCCTGTGGCTGGCCAGGGGACCTGAGGCCCTCAGCAGCAGGGATGGACATCAGTAGCCCCTGCCACGAATACGCAGAGCTGACGGTCCAGCCAGTCTCCCCTCCAAGGGTCCCAGGCCAGGCCAGACAGCAGCCCAGAGTAGCCACTGGGCACAGAGGGCAGCCAGGATCCAGGGGACGCCTTTTGATTTGCGTTGTTCTATTTACTGCTAGCCCGGGAGAAGATCAAAATCCAAAGTTCAAAGTACATTTTTTTTTTTTTTGGAAAGGTTTTTGCTATAGGGTGCGTGCGCTCCCCAGAAAGACAGAGAGACAGACAGAAAGTGAGAAATCACCCCCCGGGGGGGATGGCCACGCCACAGTCCCTTCTCCTCCATTCTCCTCTCAGGATTCTGGGCACGCACGCACACACATCTGGTGTGAATTTAAGCCACTGGGTCTGAGACTCGAACCATGGTCGACTACATGGGAGTCCAGCGACATAGCCATTATGCCTGCTGGTCCTCAAAGTACAGTTTCTACCGAATGTGTGCTGTTTCTGCACCACCTAAAAGTCAAAAAATCAGAAGTCAAACCTTTGGGGGTCAGAGACCCGTCTGGATCACGAGGAAACAGGATGCCAGAGCGGGAAAAGGGGTTCAGGGGTGGACTCAGGTGTTACAGTGCTGCACTTTGGAGATGAAGGAAAGAGCCAAGGAGCGAAGAATGCCAGTGACTGTTAGCAGCTGGAAAAGGCAAGGGGGCTTCTTTGGAGCCTCCAGCAGGAATACAGCCTTGTCCGCACTCAGACCAGCCATCTGACCTCTGAACTGTAAGAGAGTAAGTTTTATTGGTTTTGCTTTATTTATAAGGGAGATGGATGGGGAGAGAATGAGAGAGAGAGAGAGAGAGGAGAGAGATTTTAGACAGGGTTTTGCCACGTTAGGACCCCATACCCCAGCCTCTCAGTTACCCAGAATTGCAGGTGCATGAAGCCATGGCTGCTGTTCAGGTTGGCCCAGGAACTGAATGTGAGCCTTCCATGTGGCCCCAGCCTTGCGTACTGGTGCCCCACCGACTGCCCCAGTTTCTGCTGTCTTAAGCCACTCAATTTCACGTGCTAATTTGTTTCAGCAGCAATCAGAAACTAACGCACCCCTTCCACGCCAAGCCAAAATCACTTAGAAACACTGAAGCTACAATTACTTGGCTCATTTGAGTACAGAATAAAGCTAAAATTAAGCTTTATTCTTTTCCCCCATTCAGTCTCCTGGTCAGATGTTATTTTTGTCTATTTGATGAATGAGAACATTGAGACTGAAGTTCAGTAACTGTGTCCAGTTGAATAGTTAATGATTGAGCCCAGAGTCCAGCCACAGAAAAGCTTTCTGTGAACATCATGCCAGAGAGTGGTCTTGCATCAAAATCTATCAGGTGCACTGTAGTAAATAGAAGTGCATATACAGAGTACACCTCTAGATTCTCAAACATCCTTTCTTCTAAGTCCTATGTTGTAGTAACATACTGACATGATGATCCCTAGAAACAATATGAAGAGAGTTGCCACTAAATGATTGAAATGAAGAATTTAATTGACTCTTTAAAAAATAACCTGGTAGGGGGAGTAGCAGGTGGCATGGTGGTTAAGGTGCTGGACGCCCGCATGGCCAACTGCAGTTCAAGTCCTGGACCTGGCAGCTTGCTTTTTCACTTCCTTCTCTCTCTTTCTCTCTCTCTTTTTCTCTTTGGTGAGTGCACATACCCTATAGCAAATTAAAGTAATAATAATACTAAAAAATAAATAATTCTTAAAAAAAAGGAAAAACCAGTGGGGCCAGCAGGTGGCATGGTGGTCACTGTGCTGGATTACCACGTGGCCAACTGCAGTTCAAGTCCTGGACCTGGAAGCTTGAAAAGCACAAAAAACAAATAAATAAATGTTTAAAAATAGCGAAAATGCTGATATTTGTGATGTATTAGAGATTATGTAAAGCTATAATAAAAGTTTGGGGGAAAAACCAGTGTACCATATTGCTTTACTTTCAACGATATTGGCAGTTGTCAGTTCTTCTATAGCCCTTTATAAAGTTCAGTTCTAATAAAGGTCATAGAACCACAAGAAACTCGCTTTCAACTTTGCTTTTCTGTTCAAAATTACATTCTGGGGACCAGCAGGTGGCATAGCAGTGAAGGTACTGGACTCTCACATGACTGACCATGGTTTGAGTCCTGAACCTGGTAGCTTGAAACTCATGGTGGGCGCATGTGCGTGCATGCCCAAAATCCCGAGAGGAGAATGGAGGAGAAGGGATTGTGGTGTAGCCATCCTTCCGGGAGGTGATTTCTCACTTTCTCTCCCTCTGTCTCTCTCTGTCTCTCCAGCGAGTGCACATGCTCTATAGCAAAAATATCTTTTTTTGGGGGGGGAGAGGTTTTTGCTATAGGGCGCGTGCGCTCGCCAGACAGACAGAGACAGAGAGACAGGAAGCGAGAAATCACCCCCCAGGGGGGATGGTCACGCTGCAATCCCTTCTCCTCCGTTCTCCTCTCGGGATCTTGGGCACGCACGCACACGCGCCCAGCGTGAGTTTTAAGCCACCGGGTCCGGGACGCAAAGCGCGGTCGACTACATGGGAGTCCAGCAACATAGCCATTACGGTAACTGCTGGTCCCGCAAAAATATCTTTAAAAAAAAGGACATGCTGGGACCAGATAGAGAGGTCCCAGGCTTGTGTCCTGAGCTCCCTGTGCACACTGGGCATGCTCGTGTACCCCCGTGGTCCTGGCTGGGGCAGGCAGGGGCTGCACTGGGATGTGAAGACCCTTCAGAGGCTTTCTGTCTTACTAGCACGATTTCTTGCTCTTTCTGCCTTTAATTCTGCCTCCCTCCCTCTCTCCCTTCTCTCATGGAAGAAAGAAAGAAAATATACTGATTACATTTGGGTGGTAAACGAAGATGCCAGGACTTCCTGTTCCGCCTTGGGAGATAACGGTGGTGGCGGCAAGCCTTTGTCCCCTCCCCTTGCTCTGGGTACCTGGATGCCGGGTTGTTCTCGGGTGTGTCTTCCTCCATGCAAAGTTGGCACCTCTGAGCACTTGCTTGGATGTGAGCGTCCCCCCAGTCCACTGCTCCTTGAGCTTTCGGACTTAGAAGGAGGGGGACCTCTCTGTCCCTCTGTTGAGCGAGTGTACCATTGTCCTCGGGGGGGCTGGGAGCCTGGGTCATTCCAAAATAACACCCCTATGTGGTGGACAGCTTGCATTCAGAATCGTCTTTGCGAGCCAGCGAATGGTGCCATTTTTTCCTACCATTGTCACTGCGATCTGAAGCACACGTTCCAGCGACACAGCTTTTCCATTTTGTCATCGGCTTTGTGGAGGCAGCATGGAAAGCAATTAAAATAATGGCACCCGGGCAAGCTGTGCGCGAGACGCCCCCAGAACTGCAAATGGAAATCGGAAATTTCGAACTTTCTGTGCATCAGCATTGGTCATGCCCGAAGCACTTTAATGTGTGTTTTAGTATTCGCAGAGGGTGAGAAACTAGATTTGGTCAGCATCTGCATGTATTTGGGAAGTGTGGAGCTGGTAGGGAAGAAAAAAAAAAAAACCAAAACTCTGGGACCAGCAGTAATGGCTACATCGCTGGACTCCCACGTAGTCAACCGTGGTTTGAGTCCTGCACCCGGTGGCTTAAACTCATGCTGGGCGCGTGTGCGTGCGTGCCCAAGATCCCGAGAGGAGAATGGAGGAGAAGGGATTGTGGTGTGACCATTCCCCCTGGGGGGTGATTTCTCGCTTTCTGTCTCTCTGTCTCTCTCTGTCTTTCTGGTGAGCACACGTGCCTAAACCTCTCCGGAAAAAAATAAAAAATCCATCAAAGAGATATAAAGGGGAACATGAGGATAAAAAGAGACCCAGGCTCTGACTGGCCCTCCAGACGTTCTATCTGGAAGGTGAATCCTTTTGTCTAAATGTGAAAGCCTCCCCCAGAGTCTCCTACGTAACATGTCAGGTGTTGTCAGGAGCTCAGACCCTTTGCTTTGCTGTTTGTTATATCTGAATGTGAGCTCGACACTAATATCTCTTAAGGAGGATTTCCAACAGACCAGCAGTTAGCGTAATGGCTATGTCGCTGGACTCCCATGTGGTCGACCGCGGTTTGCGTCCCAGGCCTGGTGGCTTAAAACTCACATCGGGTGTATGTGCGTGCGTGCCCAAGATCCTGAGAGGAGAATGGAGGAGAAGGGATTGCGGTGTGGCCATCCCCCCGGGGGGTGATTTCTTGCTTTCTATCCCTCTGTCTGTCTGTTGGGCGAGTGCATGTGCCCTATAGCAAAAACCTCTCCAAAAAAAAAAAAAAGAAGGATTTCCAGAAGGGCTACTGTAGCTGTGTGCAAGCTTTAATTCAATTTAAAATAAAAGTAAATCCTCTTCTCACTAAAGAAATAAATAAATAAAACCAAACAAATACAAAAAAAAACCAAAAAACCTATTTGTGTCCATGAGAAATATCTTTGCACGTCTAGACAGCAGTGCGGATCGGCTGCCCTTGGAAGAAAAGGACACAGAAAAACTGTTCTTCTCCTCAGAAACCTTGTAAGGCTCTGTGTGACCCGAGTGACCTCCCGCTCAGCTAGTGAAACAGGAGCCCGAAGTATGCAGGGAGTCCGAGCTCGGGCCTGACGACTGATGTTATAAATCAGTCCTGGCTTTCTGGGGGTTTCCTGTTTTCACCAGCAGCCACCTGGGGGTCATTGCTGATTGTCCTACAGACTGAGGGTGAAAGCATTTCAGAACCAGTGTCAGCGAGCGCGATCAGTGACATATCATTAGACGTCCCCCCAGGTGGCATTAGCGACAAATAGAAAGGAAAGGCCATGGTGGAATGGACTAAAATCTAGGCGGAAAGAAAGCACAATTCCACAGGTAGAAAACAGCGTGGAAGGATCCACTTGGATTTGCTACTAGCTTTTGCCAGCTAGTGTGTTGGGGTGTTGCAGGCGGGCTTCGCAACAGGGAGAAGGTTTTGGGTTTGGGGTTTTGTTGGTCATTTACAGCATGGACCGATGGCCCTGCGTGGGCCTGTGTACCCTGCGATTCTGCAGACTGACGGCTTCTTCTACGTTTGAGACTGCAGTCATTAACGCCGTCCCGGAAAGCCACATTTAGATCTTCAGCTGTTGTTGAATGAAGCTAAGAAAGTTTTGCTCTCACAGTGGCCTAAAGTGAATTGTCACATGTGGAGAAGTCTGGACCCAGCAGCGACCCCAGGAGTATCATATCTGCGTCCCGTTCGCCGTGCACTAAACGGGTCACCAAAATGTCTTCTCTGGGCTATGAGAAGATGCAGGGGATGGGACCAGCAGTTAGCGTAATGGCTATGCCACTGGACTCCCATGCAGTCAACCGCGGTTCGAGTCCCGGACCTGGTGGCTTAAACTCACACCAGGCACATGTGCGTGCGTGCCCAAGATCCCGAGAGGAGAATGGAGGAGAAGTGATTGCGGCATGACCATCCCCCCTGGGGGGTGATTTCTCGCTTTCTGTCTCTCTGTCTCTCTCTGTATCTCTGGCGAGCGCATGCGCCCTATAGCAAAAACCTCTCAAAAAAAAAAAAAAAAAAAGATGCAGGGAACTGGCTGTTCAGTTGCAACACGGATGGTGCCCACACGGCTGTAATCCACTCACGCAGCTGGTCAAAAAACCACACTCAAAGCACATGCAATTGTGTGGTTGACCCTTGAATTGAACTCCTATTCTTTTTTTTTTAAAGAATTATTTTATTTAACTTTATTTATTTATTTAAATTTGACCAGAAAGGGACAGAGAGAGAGAGAGAAAGTGATAAACAAGCTGCGAGGTCCAGGACTCGAACCTCACTTGGCGATGTGGGAATCCAGCGCTCTGACCCACCACGCCACCTGCTGGCCCCTGCACTAATATTCTTCTAGCTCATTTTGCCACATGAGCAGGAAGCTGCTCATTTCACAGAGACGGCCTCTTTTTGTACGTCTGCTCAGATAAGAGGGTGGAGGCTCAGAGAGGTTAAGAGCCTTGCTCAGATCACACAGCAGGGAGAGCACCAGGGTTAGGGCCCATGGCCGCCTAACTCCGATGCCTGTGCTCTTCTTGTAGAGCTTTTCTGATATCAGTGATAAAGGACTAATTATCTTCTTTCCATTTGGGTTTTGAAACTCCAGCCCATGGTCCCCCAGGCTGGCTGGGCATGGTTAGCATGCAGTATGCATTGCATGCAGCCAGTTGGCGGACGAACACATTCACATCCTGCTGGGCACGGGAGTTCTGTGGGCACGTGCTCCGAGGTGCTGGCCGTGGAGAAATTGCTGTGACCATTCCTAGATGCCGGTTCTCGGTCTCTGTGATCTGTGACGTCATGCACAGGTGGACACCCCACGGTCACACCTTGAGTACTGCATCGGTGTCCAGGTGAGTGAGCACGTGACAGGGAAAAGCCAGACTCCTTTGACTACAGAGACACGGGGAATAGAGGTGGGGGGCCAGGCACTGATCCCTTCCCCTGGCAGGCCTGCTTTTCTTATTCTCTGCAGGACAGGCCTTCATTCAGTGCCCTCAGGGACCAGTCTCAGCCCTTGGGCTAAGATCAGGAGTGACCCTCCATGTTATTGCTCTGGAGTGAGGCGGGGACATATCGCAGTCTCTGCTGCAGGAGAAAGAAACGCCAAGTGACAGAATCAACACCAAGGGAGGGTACGAAAAGGCCGGGGCAACGGAGCCCTTACCCGTGTGCTGGTCTCTCTAGAGATCCTTATTACGTCACCGGAGTATACTTGCCCTGTTTATGGAGCACTGCCCGGGCCCGGGCGCTTGGCCGGCCACAGCCGAGTGAGATGGTGACCTTGTCTTTTGTCTCCTACAAAATATATTTTATTACATTGGGGCCAGTGGGTGGCGCGATGGTTAGGGTGCTGAATCCCACATCGCAGATGCTACAGTTCAAGTCCTGGGCCCTCCGACTTGAAAAACAGACCAGGCACATATGAGTGTGTGCCCAAAATCCTGGGAAGAGAATGGAGAAGGGATTGTGGCATGGTCACCCCCCCTAGGGAGTGATTTCTCACTCCCTGCCCCCCTCCCCCGTGAGAACATACCCTATAGTAAAAATTTAAAAAAAACAAAACAAAAAACCAAAAAACATTAGATCAGCCTCAGTATTATATGAGTTTGTGCTCTGTGATGAGCTACTTTAAGGAAATAGTGTTTAATGCTTAGTTACCTCTTTTCTAAGTGACTAAATAAAGCATTTGTAGTAACTTAGTTTCTCAAGAGCTTAAATTGTAGGTTCTATGAAAGAAGGGGGAAAAAAAAACCCACTCCCATCTATCAGGGGTAATATGGTGGCCCCCCTCTATGGAGACTGAGTGTGAAAGAAATGAGGGGCCTTCTTGGAAGGCTTTCGGAGACGCCGATGTGAGTGTGGGACAGAATACGAAGTGTAGTCTTAACTTGGAGACTGGCTTTGTTCGCAGAACCTTTTCCTTGACATTAGAGTTTTCTTCCGCCTCCTGGCGTCTTCCGGTCCGTTTCATGGTGCTGCATGGACAAGTAAAATGACAAAGCCCCTCTCCCCACGGCTCTGTCTTGAAGAGCCAAGGATGGATGCTTGCTGCGGGTCAGTGCAGCCACGCCCTGGCCTTGAAGTTCACGTGCCAGGTGAAGATGCGGAAATGCGCACCTAGGTTATTGTAGAAACCCATGCAAAATCAAAGTCGCTTCTACTGTAATGAAAAATGAGGGACCAGCATTAGCATAATGGCTATGTTGCTGGACTCTCATGTGGTTCGAGTCGACCGTGGTTCGAGTCCCAAACCCGGTGGCTTAAACTCACGCCTGTAGCGTGTGCGTGCGTGCCCAAGATCCCAAGAGGAGAATGGAGGAGAAGGGATTGTGGCGTGACCATCCCCCCTGGGGGGTGTTTTCTCGCTTTCTGTCTCTCTGTCTCTCTCTGTCTTTCTGGCAAGTGCATGTGCCCTATAGCAAAAACCTCTCCAAAAAAAAAAAGAAAGAAACCAGAATGGCTACTTCATAGATAAAACCTTTTCGTAGTAGCTTAAGTAAAGATCTTAGTAACGTATATTTCTGAATCCTAATATTAGTTTAATATTATACATTCGGTTCTTTGTCACTTCCCCTTCTCCACGTTTTACCCCTCACTTTGGTAAAATCACCATTGGGCTTTGGTTTTAATGTGAAGGCAAATGCAGGTGGGAGTGGCATTTGTATGAAATCGTTGGAATTTTCCTTCCTCCTCACCCTCAGCCTCTAAAATATGCATGCAATTTGGAAAACAAATGAGAAGCAGAATCTTTTGCAGATATGTGAAAAATGCATTTCTAAGTGGTGGGGAGTTCTGATTTCTGAAGAGAGCTATTTCATGTAGGACTCGGGTTGTGAAGCTGTTGTTACCTTTTTTCCTATGTTCTTGGGGGTTTTAGTTTGACTTCATAAAGGATAAAAAGTCCTTTATAAAGGTTGATGTTGTATACCCACTTTACTGATATGGACGAGTTCACTAGAATGAACTTGCATTAGGATAAGCTAATAGGATATTCATTTTATAATTTTTTCCTCAATGTGGGACATAACCCCAGGAAATAAGAATAATTTGAATCAGAAATGGTTTTACCTCTTTGTGTCTCACTGTCCCGAAAGTCTTGGGTTAGTGTGTACCCCGAGACCGTACTTGGAACAAGACACGTGGTTCTTTCTCTTCAACATTAATTTTAAAATAAAAATGAGCTGAGGGGCCAGATAAACCACCACAAAAGCATCTTACAAAGACCAGAGCTTGGGGACTAGCAGTTGGTGTAATGGCTGTGTTGCTGAACTCCCATGGGGTCGACCATGGTTCTAGTCCCAGACCCAGTGGCTTAAATTCACACCTGGCATGTGTGCATGCATGCCCAAGATCCCAAGAGGAAAATGTAGGAAAAGGGATTGCGGCGTGGCCATCCCCCCTGGGGTGTGATTTCTCGCTTTCTGTCTCTCTGTCTCTCTCTCTGTCTTTCTGGAGAGTGCACATGCCCTATAGCAAAAACCTCTCAAGAAAAACAAAACAAAACAAAAACAAAAAATAAAGACCAGGGGAATCAGCAGTTAGCATAATGGCTATGTCGCTGGACTCCCACATAGTCGACCGCGGTTTGCATCCTGGACCCGGTGGCTTAAAACTCACGCCGAGCGCGTGTGCGTGCGTGCCCAAGATCCCGAGAGGAGAATGGAGGAGAAGGGATTGCGGCGTGGCCATCCCCCTGGGGGGTGATTTCTCGCTTTCTGTCTCTCTGTCTCTCTCTGTCTGTCTGGCGAGCGCATGCGCCCTATAGTGAAAAAACCTCTCAAAAAAAAAAGCAAAAAAAAAAAAAAAAAGCAAAGACCAGAGCTTGGCCACTGAGCATGGTGCCATTTCCACTTGCTTTTCTGTATGTGGGTAGCGCGTGCCCTGGTACGCACGCGTCTCTAATATATGTTTCTGGCACAAAGGAGTGAAGAAAGAAATCGGGGAGAGGATTCCCCAATTCCCTGATAGCCGACGTCGGTGATGGGTGAGCACATTATTTGCACAGGTCCCCCATCAAGGGTTGCAATCACCTCCACTTTCCAAACGGACTTTCTTTGTCCTCGGGTGGTTAGCTGGGTTGACAAGGGAAGGGACTCTAACACTCCCACGTCCCAACGGAGCTTCCCATGAAGGCGCACGTGTTCCATGAATGCGGTATGGAAGTAATTACAGACGGAGTTTTAATCATTTAAATGGCACACGTCTCCTTCCCCTTCCCTCCATTCTATCACATGTAATTACATTATTATACCCCAGTTGTCTAATCAGGGTAAACAGTAATTGTTGGAAAACTCGAATTTCGAATCTGGAGAAAGGCATTGGTAAGGAAATGAACAAGAAGCGTCCGGAGGCACTGGGTGATTTTCGTGGGTGGGGGGGGAGCTATCCGCTTAGCAATTCAGGAAGTGACTCCAGCTTTGCCTGCCAACATCTGATGCTAGATTTTTATCAAAGGAAGGGTCCTATCATTTTTCATGTGTGTTTGGTTAGAGATCTGTTTAAATGGAAACAAAGTAAGAGACGGTCTCACTTTTGGGGAGTGAGTGCCTCATAAAAGCTTTGTGTCTCATGTTGCAATGTAAAGAGGGAAAAAAATCATACTGGATTTTTTTTTTTTCCTTTTTCTTTCTGCTCTGGGGGTGCAGCAAACATAACCGACGCAGGGAATTCAGACCACCTGTGAGACTCCAAATTGCTTTTCCTGACTCTACGTGGAATTAAATACCAACATTTGATTATAGTATTTAAGGCAAATCAAGGAATATTCAGCTGAATCAGTGGATAAACACATTTAATAGTCGTATGGCCTTCGCTCTTACTGCAGATGGGTCATTATCCAATGAATGCATTCTTCTTTCATGTTGTAAAGCTTTCCAGATTTCAGGAAGCCAGGGCAGCTGTATTTTTTTAAACCTTCACATGATCCCAAAGCACTATTTCCTAGGAAAAAATGAAGAGCCGTTCATTTACAGTATTTGTAAGCGGTGGTGAAGCCCTTTTTCTGGACACTTCTGAAATACACCTGGTTCTTGTAGGCTCTCCTGCCAGAGAAAATGGAATGTTCTCGACTCACCAAGGGAGCAGCTTGGATGGGAAGACTCAAGGATGTAAGAGGATTTGCCTGGCCTCAGGGGTAGAGACTATTAAGATGAGCAATCCTGCAGTTTCTGTCTGCGTCGCCTGCTTTGTCTTGAAGGATGTGCCCACATAAAACTCATAGGCCGAAGGAACCGTGAGCCGCCGAGACTTTGCTGAACTGTGATTGCTGGCCGAGGCTGTGTCTGGCGGAGAACGCTGTCACCGTGGTGTGGAAGTTGCTGTGGCCGCCGTAGGGCCAAGGAAGGTTGAGCTGTGTGCAGGTGGTGCTCGGAGACGGGAGAGCTGCTGTGGTTTCTAGGAATCCAAACAGTTCCCGAAACCTCAACACTCACTGGGGATAAATTTAAGGTCTGGCAGATTCCGTTTTTATAAAATTCTATTTTTTGACTCTCCTAAACCGTGATTTGGCGTTTCAAAGAAAGAAAGAAAAATACACACACACACACATGTGTACACACACACATATTTACACACACATGTGTGTGTATATATACACATATACACATATATACACACATATGTGCGTACACACATATACACACATATATGTATATACACATATATGTATATATACACATATACACACATATGCACACATATATATGTATACACACATATATGTGTGTATATATATATGTATGTATATATATATACACACATACACACACACATATATATATATTTTTCTTTCTTTTTTGCAGGGCAAGCATGAGTTTACTGTTGTAGTTTCACTGAGCAACGCTAAGAATGGCGTGAATATAGAGTTAAGCTATCAATATAAATACATGATCTTGACCTTGAGGGTAAGTCCCCCCAGGACTTGGAATGATTTGGTTGATGTCAGGCTGGTTCATAACTTGTAGTGACTCTTCATTGCCTAACACAATGGGGTCTTTGCCTGGACTCTTCCCAGGGTGGTCAGCGTAGCATAGCATCCTTTTCTTGCCCAAATTATCCTGGGGCCAAGGAGCTGACACCGCCACAAACGCTCGCCAAGTGTAACAAGACGAGGTTCCATCTGCCCTAGGGAGAGGCGTCCTGAGAACCCCCAGTGTCTCTGGAGCTGGCCATCATAGTGTGATTTCCAGTCTTGCTCAACGTTGGGGATTTAAGTATCTCTTGGGATACCCTCCCAACATCTAGTGGTTAGAGTATAGTCCACATAAAAGAAATCTTCTCATGGATGATCTTCTGCCTCAATCCGACTGTTCATAGTCTCTGAGCTGGTGACCAGGCCACCAGACTGAGGTTAAAATGCTGGGTTAGTTTTGGACAATGTTGCCAGCTTCCAGCTCCTGTCTTGCTTAATCGCCACTGCGTGATTTAGGAAGAGTTGAAGACAGTCTTCAATGTTTTCCCATTGTTTATGCAACTTGCAAGAAGCTACATGTACATTGGTGATCAGTGATTGATTATTCCTGAAAGGTGGACTCAAACTATCCCCCGTCCCCAGGCACTAGTTAGGTAGAGAGCAATGCAGTCTTCTGAAATGAGATCTCCTAGAATGGAACCTTCTATCCAGGAAGGATCTAAGCCATCCCTGTGGAATTTTTGTCCTAAATTTTTTTTGGCAATCAAAATTGCAACCGAAGCACTGGTGAAAGTTTCGAGACAAACAGTAAAGGTGGATTGTTACCATTTGTTCCTCCAATGAGATAGTCAAGCAAAGTATAAAAATATGCAAAAGTTTCCTTATCTGTTTGTCCACGGACCTGTATCTTTCCACACTATTTTCAAGTGGAATTTATTTAGTCTAAACATGGAAATTCATTTTGCACCCATGACCTGAGGGTTAGGGTTTCTGTGCATTCTGGAGGTGGGGGAGCTACTGACCTTGGCGTGCTATCTGTTAGTCTTGGCAGTACTGGTCTGTTCCAGGATGCATTCCCAGAATGGCCCAGTGAAACCAATGCTCTCGTTGGAGGACTTTAGCTCTTTGTGGCTAAGATAAGTATATATCAG
Source organism: Tupaia tana (assembly GCA_026018925.1). Taxonomy (NCBI): domain Eukaryota; kingdom Metazoa; phylum Chordata; class Mammalia; order Scandentia; family Tupaiidae; genus Tupaia; species Tupaia tana. Next base: position 12,156,271 of record JAKSZU010000025.1, on the reverse strand, counting down.
CTTCAAGAGGGTTCTATTTCCCTGTGTGAATGACTTCCTAGAGAATTGTAATTGTGGAAGAAATGCAAAGCTCAAATAAAACAGAATGAAGTTTCCCTAAAGGATTATGGTTTGAGGCCTCAGTGCACGGAGTAATTGCTTTAGAATAGGTTTTGCTTGTCCAAGGGTTTGAGGGTGGCTGCCCCTCTGTTTCCAGAACAGAAGTTGAGGGAAACAGTTCTAAACCACAGGTTCAGCTGGCCTATAGTAGGATGAAAGTTTCCTTTCTGCCAGCCATGATGTTTTTGGAGCTCAGGTGAAACCTATGAGATTTGGATGGTGTGGGGAGGGCAATGGGGAGGCTCGTGCTACAGTGTATAGGGGTTTAGACTTGCACTTCCATTCCCGCTGCACTTCAGAGACCTCTGTGTGTGTTGATGCTCCATGTCTTAGTTAAAACAGATGAAAGACCAGGTCCCTAACCAGTAGGGAAGGAAAGATCAGCCCAAGGGGCTCACAAATATGCATAGTTAATTGACCCATAACTTCTTTTCTTTTCTCTTTTCTTTTCTCTTTTCTTTTCTTTTCTTTTCATTTCTTTTCTTTCTCTTCTCTTCTCTTCTCTTCTCTTCTCTTCTCTTCTCTTTCTTTTCCTTTCCTTTCTTTCCTTTCCTTTTCTTTCTTTTCTTCTCCTCTCTCTCTCTTCTCCTCTCCTCTCCTCTCCTCTCCTCTCCTCTCCCTTCCCCTCCCCACCTCTCCCCTCCCCTCTTCTTTTATTTTCTTCTTTCCTTTTCTTTTTATTTTCTTTCTTCCTTTTTTCTCTTCTCTTTTTTCTTTTCCTTCCCTTACCTCTTTCTTTTCCTCGTTTTTTAGAGAGATTGTTGCTATAGGACACATGCACTCGCCAGAGAAGCAGAGACAAGAGAGACAGAAAGTGAGAAATCACCTCCCTGGGAGGATGGCCATGCCACAGTCCTTCCTCTTCCACTCTCCTCTCGGGATTTTAGGCATGCACGCACACGTGCCGGCTTGAATTTTAAGCCATTGGGTCTGGGACGCTAACCATGGTCCACTAGTGGTAGTCCAGCAACATAACCATTACGCCATCTGCTGGTCCTGAACCATAACTTTTAAAAGTCAATATTCTGACTACACCACGGAGAAGGCTGGAATGACGTAGTTTTGAATGTTGACTGCTTCGTGGGTTAATGTGAGCTAAGAGGTTAAAGTGCCCCGCGCAGGCCAGCGTTGGGGATGGGAACGGATGGAGAGATGTGCTTATGTTAGAGACAGCATGTGCTCTGAGGAAATTAGAAGGGATCACGAGGAATAAGCTATGTGTTTATGATTAAGCCAGTAAAAGCCTATATGTAAATCCAACTGGTAACACTTTATATAATGGTAAGTGATACAATTCCTAATTTGATTTTACTCTTACAAAGTTTCTCTAAAAACAGAAAGTGGCTGGGCCAGCCCGTGGCATGGTGGTTAAGATGGCTGGTTCCAACATGGCCATCTGTGCTGTTTGAGTCCTGGACCCAGCAGTTTGAAAAACATGCCAGGCCTGTGCATATTCAAAATCTTGAGAGGAGAATGGAGAGGAGAGAAGGGATTGTGGCGTGGGCATCTGCCTGGAGGGTCCTTTCTCATTCTCTCTCTCTCTCTCTTTCTATCCAGCAAGCACATACACTGTATAGAAAAAAAAGAAAGTGGCTTCAGAAATTGAATTTTCATGAGAGAAGAGAAGAAGAATGACTTTAGAGGGGTGTGTGTGTTTCTAAATTAAAGATTCTGAGATAGGTTAGTATAATAAAGACAGTAAGATAATTTTTTTTTGGAAGAGGTTTTTTGCTATAGGGCGCATGCGCTCACCAGACAGAGAGAGACAGAGACAGAAAGCAAGAAATCACCCCCCCAGAGGGGATGGCCACACCGCAATCCCTTCTCCTCCATTCTCCTCTCGGGATCTTGGGCACGCACGCACACACGCCTGGCGTGAGTTTTAAGCCACCGGGTCTGGGACGCGAACCGCGGTTGACTACATGGGAGTCCAGCGACATAGCCATTACGCTAACTGCTGGTCTCAAGACAGTAAGACAAATTTGAAGGTTACATTTAATCATTGCATTTCAAGAGCAGCCAGTGTTCCTGAAGAGGCTACAGGGACAGTGGGGACGTTGGACTTGGTACTGAAATCTGCTTCTTCAACAGGGTCACCGTTCCTGTGTCTGTCTGGAAACATGTCAGAGGGTTCTTGGGCACCCAAATGCTGGTTGTATTTCAATGCAGTGCTGCCAGTCCAAGCTAGATGGTTATGATTCGTGGGCTCTTTAAAGCAAACCAGATATTCTTTTTGCATAAAGTAATGGAGTTGGGGGTTGCACATCTGCTCTTAAAAATCTGTTTTTCATAATGCGGAGCATATGTTCATCACATCTTTTATTAAACTGAGGGAAAATTCTTGTTGAGTGGATTAATTTTGAATCCCGCAGTGTGGACAGTGGAGGATGAGCACACTGAGACGAAGGCCTGCAGAACAGCGAAATTTTTTTTAATTTTTAATTTTTTAAACTACTATTATTATTTTTTGGAGAGGTTTTTGCTATAAGGCGCATGCGCTTGCCAGACAGAGAGAGACAGAGAGACAGAAAGCGAGAAATCACCCCCCAGGGGGGATGGCCACGCTGCAATCCCTTCTCCTCCATTCTCCTCTCAGGAGCTTGGGCAGACACACACACACGCCCGGCGTGAGTTTAAGCCACCAGGTCCGGGACTCGAACAGTGGTTGACTACATGGAAAGTCCAGCGACATAGCCATTATGCCAACTGCTGGTCCCTCTTGCATCCTTTTTTTTTTTTTTTTGGAGAGGGTTTTCGCTATAGGGCGCGTGCGCTCACCAGACAGACAGAGAGAGACATAGAGACAGAAAGCGAGAAATCACCCCCCAGGGGGGATGGTCACGCCGCAATCCCTTCTCCTCCATTCTCCTCTCGGGATCTTGGGCACGCACGCACACGCGCCCGGCGTGAGTTTTAAGCCACCGGGTCCGAGACGCGAACCGCGGTTGACTGCGTGGGAGTCCAGCGACATAGCCATTACGCTAACTGCTGGTTCCCCCTCTTGCATCCTTTTATAACTTTTACACCAAGTAGATTTCTTGTTCTACTTTAAATACCTTCAGTGTCTGGGAAGTTCCTTCACACCACCCCCCCCCCCCCCCCCCCCCCCGATCATATTCTATCTTTGGTCATCTAATTAGACGGGCTTTTTCTTTCCTCGCTGAGACAGAGAGAGGGAAGTGAGAAATCAGCCTCAGCAGGGATGGCCATGCTGCAATCCCTTCTCCTCCGGGGATTTTGGGCACGCACACATACCTGGCATGATTTTCAAGCAGCCGGGTCCAGGATTTGAACTGTGGTCAACCATGTGGGAGTCTAGCACCTTGACCACCATACCACCTGCTGGCCCCTAGGAGGCTTCTTCTGATTGAGCCTGTCTCTCTAAGGTCTGTCATTGGGTCAGCCCTTTACTGGGTTTCCAACCATTTAAATTCCCTGGGCAGTAAGTAAACACTTGTATGCATTTGTATGCAGCTAGAAGAGAAGGTGGAAAGGAAGGGTGTGACCAAGCTAAGCCCTGGCAACAAGCCTTTCAGGCATGCTTAGCAAACTTGGCGCGTGTCAATTCCCTCGCTGGCATTGGATGTATAACCTGCGGGGCACAGTGCTGGGGGCTGCGGACTTACAGATCATTGGAACTGGCTGAGGCTGGGGGTGGATTGCAGGGTCAAGACCGTGTTGGGGGCCAACAGATGGTGTGGTGGTTAAGGCACTGAACTCCCACATGCTGACCGCGGTTCGAGTCCTGGACCTGGCAACTTGCTTTCTCACTTTTCCTTTCTCTCTGGTCAAATTTTAAAAAAAAAAAATAATAATGAATAAAATTAAATAAATAATTCTTTAAAAATAAAAGACCCCTGTTGGAAGTGTACTCTCTTTCATGGAGAAAAAAAAAATAAAATAAAAACGTGAAAAGAAAAGAGTTCTTGGAAAAATGGAATTAAAATAGGAGTTTCATTTTGATGCCAAAATTAGAAATCGATGCATAGCTTTTCCTCAGTACTCTTTTTCCATGAACTTTTTAACCCTTGTATAATATATATGGAGAAAGTCGTTTTTGCATAGAAAGACACAGAAAAATAAATACATCCTAACTTTCCTGACAACCTAATATTTGAAACCCACTCTGTATCCCTCTCCAATTCCATTCTTTATCCAAGAAGCATCTCCTAGCTCGAATTTGTTTTTTTTATCATTCCCATTCCTGCTTTGACATTTTTATGACATCCATGTCTATCCATAAATGGCGTGTAATGTTGTTTTGCATGTTTTAAATTCTGTAGAAATAGTAACACACAGGGCTGGCCATGTACACTGTGTTCAAGCACCGTGCTTTCGGAGTTGGACCCACGTGGCTGACCACAGTTCAAGTCCTTGCCCTGGCACCTTGAAAAACATGTCAAGTGTGCATGTGTGTGACTGCCTCAAATCCTGGTAGGATGAAGAAGTGGAGAGGGACCAGCAGTTAGCGTAATGGCTATGTCGCTGGACTCCCACGTAGTCAACCGCGGTTCACATCCTGGACCTGGTGGCTTAAAACTCACGCCGGGCGCGTGTGTGTGCGTGCCCAAGATCCTGAGAGGAGAATGGAGGAGAAGGGATTGCGGCGTGGCCATCCCCCCTGGGGGGTGATTTCTCGCTTTCTATCTCTCTGTCTCTCTCTGTCTCTCTGGCGAGCGCACGCGCCCTATGGCAAAAATCTTCTCAGAAAAAAATAAATAAATAAAAAAATAAAGAAGTGGAGAAAAAGGGTTGCAGCGTGACCATGCCCCAGTGGAGAGTTCTTTCTGTCTCTCTCTGGGGTAAGTACACACTCCCACTTTTTTAAACAAATGAAGAAAGAAAGAAATAGTAGCACACTAATTATATCATTCTGCAACTTGCTTTCTGCACGTTTGAGATTTATTTGTGTAATTCTAGATAATGATATTTTGCTACCGCGTTGTTTTTCTTTTTTTTTTTTTTTTTTTTTAGAGAGATTTTTGCTGTAGGGCATGTGTGCTTGCCAGAGAGACAGAGACAGAAAGGAAGAAATTACTCCCCGGGGGGGGGGGGATGGCCACGCCCACAATCCCTTCTCCATTCTCCTCGGGATCTTGGGCACGCACACACACGTACCCGGTGTGAGCTTTAAGTCACAAGGTCCAGGACTTGATCCACATTCAACTACGTGGGAGTCCAGTTCATAATTGCAGCCATTATGCCATCTGCTGGTCCTGCTACTGAGTTTTATTGTATGAAAATATTATTATTTATTTCATCCCCTGTTAATAAACACGCAGGGCATTTCACTTTTTCACTTTTGCAAACCTTGCTGGGTAGAAAATTTTGTAGTCTTCTTGCTTAAGAGTTTCTCTAGGTAGAGTCATTGTGTCACATGATCAGTATTATTCTAGATCTTTTATTTATTTATTTATTTTAAGATTTTTTTGCCATAGGGTGCATGTGCTCACCAGAGAGAGACAGAGAAAGGGAAAGTGAGAAATCACCCTCGCGCTGCCACCCCTTCTCTGTTTTTGGTCATGTACACACATGTGATTTTCAAGCCACCAGTTCTGGGACTCAAACTGTGGTTGACCATTTGGGAGTCCAGCACCTTCACCACTGCACCACCCGCTAGCCCCGGGTATTCTGGATTCTGACCAGTTGGTCCTCAAAGTGATGATGTCGACCTCTCCCACCACGTGGTTCTGTATTTGAGTTTCACTTTCCAACACCCTCACCCGTGCTGGGTTTTGTTGTGTTCTTTGATGGTTGCTTTTCCGTGAGCTCTCGTCTTCTCACCTTACTTGTGTGACGCCGTTGCCAGACTTGAAGAGGCAGGGACAGGGCCTAAAACCCACTCTGTCCTTCTTCAGTATCGCAGATGCCAAATACCCCACCCAGCTCCCCTTCTCAGAGCCCTCTGCGTGAGAACACCCACTCGTGCCTCTCTCCCCGGTCGCCATGGACTGCTGGGTCTCTACCTGAATGCATACTTTCCCCCTGTCCTCTGTAGATCACTTAGGCTTTTGTTTTGTTTTGTTTTCCTGCAAAAGCTTTATTTGCATTTGGTTCAAGGTAGAGGAGAGGGCCCCGGGGTGCTGAAAAACTGCCACATGGCTGGAAGGAGAGGCTTGGAGGCTGACACCACGAGATGCAGGGGTCCAGGCCTCTGGGCTCTGGAGGCCCCTAGTCATGCTTTGGAGCGAGTCTTTGGAAGAGACACTCACCCAGCCCAGCCTCAGGTTGGGGTTAGGAGGTTAACAGGGGGTCGTCCATCTTCTTGATGAGTTTCACCTCTTCATCTAGGAAGTGGGTCTCCAGGAAGTCACAGGGGGTGGGTGTGAGCAGAACTCAGGCATGAGATCCGAAAAGGCCTGGTTCAGACTCTTGTCCAGGGCCAGGGCAGCTTCCATGGCATCCAGGGTTCTGCCCCACTCACCCTGGGGTGACCTCTGCATGTCCTGGGAAAGAGTGTGGTAGCTCGGCTGGTTTTGCACCTGTAAGAGACGCTTCATGGGACCAGCAGATGGCACAATGTAAATTGCTGGACTCCCATGTAGTCTACCCTGGTTCAAGTCCAGACCCGGCTGCTTGAAACTCACACCGGGTACGTGTGTGTGCGTGCCCAAAATAGCAAGAGGGGAATGGAGGAGAAGGGACTGTGGTGTGGTCATCCCTCCGGGGGGGGGGGGGGTGATTTCTCGCTTCCTGTCTCTCTGTCTCTTTGGTGAGCATGCATCCGCTATAGCAAAAATTGCTCCAAAAAAAAAAAAAAAAAGAGTCGCTCCATGCCCTTGGTTTCTCCTGGGCCAACTGCTGCGGAAGCGGCCCACGCCCTCCAGAATCACGTCATCACGTCTGAAGTAGAAGTGCAGGGATAGGTGGGTATGAGGCCGGCAGGTGCGGATCGCTGGTCACTTGGTTCTTGAGCGTGCAGAGAGGCTTTCACCGGCTCTGCAGCATCTGCAGCACCCGGGCCTCGTGGGCGCTTCAGGGGCTTGATGAATACCGTGTGAGCCTGAGTGCCCGGAGTGTCCGGGAGATCACTCACGCCCTGCTCCCTCGTGCTGTTCAGTGGGGCTGCTGCCACAAAGTGTGTGCACTTACTGTGGACGGCTGGACGGCTGGGGGGCCTACAGGGGGACTGGCACGAGCAGGAGGTCTGTCCCCCTTCACCCCGCCCCAGTGCCGAGGTTCCGTGTCCTCTTCATCTCTGTCAGGAGGGTGGGGAGAAGGTGCTCGCTCATGGAATATATGTACTTGTATATGTAGGTACACACACACACAAAGATATATAATGTATATGTATGTACACACACAGATACATAGCATACATATATGTGATATATAATATACATGTACGTGTAGGTACACAGAGATATATAATATACATTTATGTTACATATAATACACATGTATATGTAGGCACACAGAGATATATAATGTCCATGTATGATACATATATAATATACATGTGTAGGCACAGACATAGATATATAATATATAGACATATGTTATATATAATATACATGTACATGTATGTACACACAGATACATAATATACACTTATGTTATATAAAATATATATGTATACATGTATATGTGCATACATGAATACATATTATATATGTATATATGATATACATCTATATTATACACACATATGTTTATATAATACACATGCATTATATAACCACATACATAGTATATACATATAGATAACACATATATGCATACTATATGCATGTAATATACACATTAAAATATATGCATATGTGCATACACGTATATGTACCCATTATGTACATATGTACATACACATGTAACATACATACACACATAACACATGCATACCCACATGCTATATAATATTACATGTGATGTTACACACATGCATATGTATGCATATACACATATAATACATACACATATAATGTATATGTGTACATATACATAATATACAATATTACATGTAATACATGCATAATATGCATATATGTAATATAATATGCATTTATAATATATGTACGTATGTAACATATAGTATATAATATATAATGTACATATAGTATACATTATAACTATATTCTGTAGAATACACACATATGTAATATACATGTATTATATATAAAACACACATGCATGTACACACATATGCATATAATATATAACATATGTATGTTATTTATGTGTGCACATATACATATATGTACATGTATTCCTTTTGTGAGATTTCTGCTCATATCCTTTGCTCTTTTCTTTATTGGAATGTTCGTCTTATTTCCTGGTATGACCTCTTTCTACATGAATACTTTTCACATTGTTAATTTCTTTGTCACCAACATATGGAGCTTCTTTTTTCTTTCTATTTCCTTTTATACATATATATATATGTACATATATATATGTGTGTGTATATATATATATATATATATATATATATATATATAATTTTTTTTTTTTTTTGCTATAGGGTGTGTGTGCTTGCCAGAGAGAGAGAGAGAAAGGCAAGTGAGAAATCACCTCCCTCCGGGGAGTCGGGGAGATGGCACACTGCAGTCCTTTCTCCTCCATTCTCCTCTTGGGATTTGGCCATGCACGCACACACTCCCAGAGCATTTTTCTAGATGCCAGGTGCAGGGCTTGAACCATGTGGCTGACCATGTGGGATCCGGCTGCCTTAAGCTCCATGCTATCTGCATGCTTTTTGGAATATTTTTTGCCCCACGTGCCTCCACTCATTCTGCTCTCTGGAAGGATCAGTCTTCCCTTTTCCACCCTTCTCTTCCTCTCCCATTATCCCCCTACCCCCGTCTCTCCTTGCCCCGGTCACGCCAGCACTCTCAACCTGGTTGACTCCCACTCGTCCTGCATATCTGAGTTTTAGTATCTTCAACTGGTCGGTGGGAAGCGTGATCATATCGGGTAAATTCATTTTACAAGCTATGGTGATGTACAGTGATCGAACAAATTAAGAAAAAAATCACTGCTTAGCAGAGACCTCCCCAGTCCTCTCCTCGCTTCTTGTAAACCAGCCCCTGGCCCCTGTTACTCTCTTTCGCCATCCCCGTTGCTCCCTTGCATGACTGCCTGCATACCCCTTTTACAACCCCCAGCACTGTTTACGAGGACATGTGTGTAATGGTTTATTCACCACTACGGTGTAAATTCCTTCAAGGGCTGGGATGAAATGTTTGGTAAATAGGGGAATGAGTAAAAGAAATGGCTAAGCGATTCTTTCTGATCACTCTTACCAAGTGAAATCAGCGTTGTATTTCTCTTTTATCAGCCGGTCAGTAAATTATTGACTTGTAGGCTTGCACTTGCATTCTGAAAACATTTGTATATTTGCTAATGAAAACGAATGCAGTGGAGCCTCCAAATAGGCAGTTGCTGAGTGAGATAATATGTATCTGGGAGCAAAACAGCTGCTTATCCGGGAGCAGGTGTGGCCAGCTGTTCACTCTGCATTTCCCCCCCAAGGCTGGGAGAAATCTGTAGCATTCAGACAGCCTCAGAGTACATGTTGTAGGTGGTGTGTCTAGTGACAGTGCGAACTTCCCAGCAACTTCTTTTTTTTTTTTTTTTTTTTTTGCTATAGGGCGCCTGCACTTGCCAGAAAGACAGGGAGAGACAGAGACAGAAAGCGAGAAATCACCCCCCAGGGGGGGATGGCCACACCTTAGTCCCTCCTCTTCCATTCTTCTCTCGGGATCTTGGGTATGCACGCACATGCACCTGGCGTGAGTTTAAGCCACCGGGTCTGGGACTCAAACCGCAGTCGACCACATGGGAGTCCAGCGACATAGTCATTGCGCCATCTGCTGGTCCCCCCAGTGACTTCTAAAAACCAAAGCAAGGATGCAAGTTATGCAGGGCATGTGAACATTCACCACCAGCTTTTTCTTCTAGAAAGCACTGCTGAATCTGATCTGTAATTGGGCTATGTTGAGCACATAGTAGGTTTGTTTTAAGGGCAAGCTTATGCTCAGTGGTGAGAAAACGGGAGATCGAAATCCCGACCTTCTCTGATTCTGCATCAAATGCTTTGATGGCTGAGAAAACGTGTACCTGAGGGTTTTGCAGTTGTGTTTGTTCGTGTATGCATGTGTGGCCGAATTTAATAAAAACTGGCTTTGGGTCCAGCGTATGGTGTAATGATTACGGCTCTGGACTCCCACATAGTAAACCACAGTTCCAGTCCCAGACCATGTGGCTTATGCAGGGTGCATGTGGTCATCCCGTGGGGGGTGATTTCTCGCTTCCTGTCTCTCTGTCTCTCTGTCAGGCACACACCCCCTATAGCAAAATCTCTCTCTAAAAAAAATAGGGCGTCTAGTTGGGGTTATTGACATGACTGCTATAGCTACAGCTGTAAAATGTACCACGTTTCGCTGTGGGTTTGACTGTCGTAAATATTTATGCGTTGTCTAAACTCTAGAATGCAATTTTACCAGATCAGAAGGAAAACGATAACCGGGTCTTCAGCAAGATGAAGAAAAGGAGACTGCCATCAATTAGTGTTTAAAAGTACGAGGCTAGATAAAGGGAAGATTCCTTATTTAATGTCTCAAACAATAATGTGAGTCAGTTCTGGTTGGCCACACCCAGGTATTTTCTTTGACCCTGCAGGGAGAGAGGTGAGCCAGGTGTAAGGAGGTTGGACCAGTCTGGGGAGGAGTGGGGCTTATTGCGTGGAGTGGAGAGAGGCTTTGGGGTGGGTCCTTCCAGCGGGGAACGCGTGCTGCACGGGGGCGCTGCTCCACCTGCAGGGCCTGGCCGCAGAGGCTCTCTGTTTTCTGCAAATCAGCTTCTCAGAATGTGGCTTCACCGCTCAGCTCTTTCCAGGTGGTTGGCAGCATCTATTTTGTTGTCTTCCAAATTTCTTTTAATACCCTGCCTAAAACGATGAAGGAAAGAAGCAAAAACCCAAACCAGCCATGCTGCAAACGCGCTGACGAGGACCTCTGCGTTTGGTCCCCTTGACGCCACACAGAAATTAACGGAATGCTGCTGAGTGTAGTGACTTATTCGAGTCCTAGATTGTCCCTCCCGTGGTTCATCGGTAATGACAGGAACTTTGATCATACTGGTGACAGTGACTCGTTACTTATTTTTTTAAAGAATTATTTATTTAATGTTATTTATCCATTTATTTATTTTAATTTGACCAAAGAGTGATAGAGAGAGAGAGAGAGAGAGAGAGAGAGAGAGAGCATGAGAAACCAAGCCATCACATCTGGGACTCGAACCGTGGTCAGCCATGTGGGAGTCCTGCACCCTTAACCACCATGCCACCTGCTGGTCCCTCGTTATTTATTTTTTAAGGGTTTTGCCATAGGGCGTGAGCCTTCACTGGAGAGAGACTCAGAGAAAGTGAGAAATCTCCCCCTGGGAGATGGCCACGCTGCAGTCCTTCTCCTCTGTTCTCTTCCTGGGATTTTAGTGCACGCTCGCACATGTGCCTGCGTGGTTTTCAAGCTGCCAGGTCCGGGACTTGAACTGCAGTCGGCCATGTGGGAATCCAGCACCTTAACTACTGTGCCACCTCCTGGTCCCCGGCGACTTGTTATTAAGGAAGGACATTTTGGCGTCAGTCAGGGTACCTAATCCCTGGTGCCTTTAGAATAACTAGCATAATGACTTACCCACTAAGTGCCTTTTTATTTTAATACTCCTTTAAAAAATGTTTCTTTTATTCTCTCACGAGTGATCATGAGAGAGAGAGAGAGAGAGAGAGAGAGAGAGAGGCACCCCCAATAGGGTCTTTTTTTTTTTTTTTTGAAAGGTTTTTGCCATAGGGTGCATACACTCGCCAGACAGACAGAAAGAGACAGAGAGACAGAAAGTGAGAAATCACCCCCCAGGGGGGATGGCCACACCGCAATCCCTTCTCCTCCATTCTCCTCTCGGGATTTTGGGACCCGCACGCACACGCGCCTGGCGTGAGTTTAGGCCACCACGTCTGGGATGCAAACTGCGGTCGACTACGTGGGAGTCCAGCAACATAGCCATTATGCCAACTGCTGGTCCCAAAAGATAAGATTTTAAAAATGAAAAATAATGTCGATTGAGCTGATCAACTGGTATCATAAGAACCTAGACAGCCCCCCCCCACCCCCAAATTTTGTTTCGTAGACTCAGGAGCTAAGAAAAATAACAAATGGGGGCTAGACGGTGCTGCAGTAACACGACACTCTGTGACATCGACCTACATGGGAAGGTTCTGGGTTCACAACCACAGACTCCCCTGAACACTCCAGCCACGTGTGTGCTCATGATCCAGCCTGGCTGAAGCTAGGGGCGGATCAACAGCATGAAGACCCTATGGGGGGGGACCAGCAGTAGGCGTAATGGCTATGTCGCTGGACTCCCATGTAGTCGACCGCGGTTCGAGTCCCGGACCCGGTGGCTTAAACTCACGTCGGGCGTGCTGGCTCCATGCTGGGGTGCCGGCTCCATGCTGGGGTGCCGGCTCCTTGCTGGGGTTCCAGGTCCATGTTGGGATGCTGGCTCCATGCCAGGAGGCCGGCTCCACACTGGCGTGCTGGGTCCACACTGGCGTGCTGGGTCCATACCGGGGTGCTGGGTCCATGCTGGGATGCTGGCTCCACACTGGGGTGCTGGCTCCATGCTGGGATGCTGGCTCCACACTGGGGTGCTGACTCCAGACTGGCATGCTGCCTCCACGCTGGGGTGCTGGCTCCGTGCCGACGTGCTGGGTCCAAGCTGGCGTGCTGGCCCCAGAATCACACCCTTGGGCATGCTTGTTTCACGCTAGCCTTAACAAGGCTGGGTTCTGGTCTGTCTTTGATTGGTTACCAGGACTAAGGGGACATTGTTGCACTGGATGTATAGTTCAACTGCGGCTTGCACAATTTCCATGCTCTTTTAGTTACAAAAAGACAATGAAAAGCATCAAGGAAAAGTGCACATGGGCTGTGAGGCGCTGAGTGTCTGTGGTTTCCTCTGGATGTACCGGCAGCTGGTTCCTGTGTCAGAGCACCAGCGTGTACCCGGAGTTCACGGATCCTCCCTCAGGACATCTGTGACCAACCTGCCATGAAAATTACAGAAAGGAGGCCAGTGCGGTGGCTCGGCAGTGACCCACTGCCCTGCAATGCCGAGGCCATACGGCGAGGTCCTAGGATCAGTCCTCGGGTCTCCCTGTGCGTCCCGGGCCATGCACGTGTGTGCCCGTGACCCTGGGTGGCTGGGGCTGGGAGTGGAGTATGGCAGGATGACTTCATGGGGGTTCTCCTTCCCCCTCACTCCTCGGCTCCCTGTCATGAAAGAAGTAAACTAAACTAAAACAAGAAAGGAGAGGTCGCGCTCGGGGTTGGCCGGTGCCTGATTTCTGCTAATCTGACTTTTCTATTTTTTTGAGGATTTAGAATTATGAAAGCCATCAGCAAAAAGTTAGCCCAAGTGGCGTTTCCCCTTCACATGCTGTCCCTTTGCTTCGCATGGGAATGATTACCTTAGCTGGAAAACATAAAGGGAAAATTGCTCCGAGCTCAGTAAGAGCCTAATGAAATGAACATGTGCTTCCCCCAGCCCTTCATCGGGGCCTGGGCTGTGATTGATGGTGCCGCAGGTCTGTCTAAATCAGTAGCATGTTTTTGGACAGCTTGCAGGAGACCAGCCTACTTAGCATTTGGGCCGGAGTTGCCAAGGGGCTGCTGCTTCAGGTCTGCGAAGTTCTCTTCGTATGATAAATAATTGTAACGGGAACTGTCGAGCTGAGCATCTGGCTGATGGAAAGACTGACTTGAAAGAATGCTGAACTTTGAGTGGGTGCAGCCCCGACATCTGGCATGGGGACTGGATGGGATCTGGGAGGGGGCAGTATGTTTGACATCTGTGTATTAGGTTCTAGAATGTTCTTTTAAATTGTTTGCGCTGGTCCCCATCGACTTGTATCCTTGAGGAAATAAAAAGGCAACTGCAAAAAGGATTAATAAGATTCCATCTCTCTGGGGGGGAAAAAAAAAAAAAAAAAAGAATCTTCTTTACTGCTGAACTGTGCGTTAGCAAAAACGTTGAGATGAGAGTTTTCTGTGGTAATGCAACTTCTCGTTGGTCGTTGGGTAGATTGGAATTCAGGAGATGTCTCCAGAACAGGAAAAGTTCAACCATCACAAAGGCCAAAAGATAGAAGAGAGAGAGAAAGGCTCCCACAGGAATGAGGAGAGCTTTTGGCGTGGAAAAGCAGAAGTATTTCAAACGTAAACCAAAAAGCTTCTTTGAGTCCCAAAGAGAAGCATACGTAAGTCATCTCTCGGCGTTGGATGCATCTTGAAATCCTGAACTTTTGTACATACATAAACGAAAAGGAGCACGGTTTTACACCAGTGACCCCAAACCACAAAGTAATTTATTTTTATGAACATTGGAGTAAATACCAGTGTTTGCTGGCTGTGGCTTGGATATGAAATACAGAGGGACAAGTCTGTTTGGCTTCCTCCTCCCCCCCATCCAGCCCAAAATAAAACACATACAATTGGCAAAAGGCAGCATTTTGCCTCACTTGTAATTGTCCGGAAATTTAAAATAGACCTTTTGCTTTTTCCAAGTTTATATTGAAATTCCATCTTTGCATTGAAATCAGCGAAGGCAGGTTTAATAGCACACGTCGGGCCTCATGGGCAGTGGCTGTTAAGGGAAGGGCCAGAGCTGGCATGGCATGGTGCTCAGTCATCTCGGGACGAGGCTGCTTGGATGGGATCCAGGCCAGTCCAGGCCAGGACCACCCCCCACCCCCCCGCACCCCCAAATGCTGGGACCCACTATCCTCTGTGCTGCTACAACTGCTCACCCCCTGGAAGGGTTCCAAGGGAGCACCACCCACAGAGAAGGAGTTGAGGCAAAGGCATTCTTTCTTTCTGTATGGAATTAGGAGACCCTCAGGTGACACATTGGGCAGGGTGACCCAGGGGGTTACCTCCTGAAGAGCTGGACATGATTGGTCTCTTAAAGTCCCTTTTCTTCTTTATGTACCAGCCATAGTCCACAGCAGAGGATGACATGTTCAGGACCCACCTGTGTTCAGGACTCAGGACAGGTGAAAACGAGAAAAGGTTGCCTGGTTCCTAGCCAGGTTGTAG